>MU228440.1:267612-299830 GCA_018584345.1 Thuja plicata
GTACGCAGCCACAAGTGTTTCTGGCAATCGTAGCGACAATCATTCGATGGGATAGATCTTGGGAAACCCTAACCGTTTGTGCAAAGTAGTTATGGAATCGGCGGGGAAGAGGAGATGGAAGGTTCCGTTGGACAACACTTTGAACACGGCGAAGAAGGTAACGATTTTACCCTCGGGAGTACAGGTGGTCGGAAACATGGGCAAAGGAAAAGCTACGCAGAAGGAACAAGTGACTTATGAATCTGTAGCATTCGAAGGGCTTAATGGCTTGGAGTGTCGGAAATGGTGGCAGGACACACTAGACACAGATGAAGTGGAGAGGTTATTGAGGCACGCGGGTGTACATTGGGCGATTCAAATGCCCTTGTTTCCTGTGAAAAATTTCGAGCCTACATTGCGGGTAATGATAAATACCTATGACAGGCACACCCGAAAAAGTTCATTTGAGTACAGGAAACACATGGTTACCGTTTCTTTTGGCCCAGCAGACTTCACTCGGGTGTTTGGCATTCCTGGACGGAATGGGCAGAAGATAGAGGTCAAAAAACACAAGATGACGAAAGAGCGGAAAGAATTTTGGATCCGCCGCATTTCTCGCACCCTCACCCAAGCTGAGATGGATTCTATTGTCCGGGCGATAGAGTCGTGGCATCAAGAAGGAGTTCGTGGCCAAGGGTCCATGGCGATGCATTTTGGATGTGCTAAAGAGCAGACTCACAGGGGCCAGTAGGGCGTCGGACATCGCCCTTCCACAGATTGTCCACATGAATGGCCTAATGAACGGTGTGGTCTACGATTGGGAAACTGTGTTATCAGACAGAATGTACGAGTTCATGACTTTGCAGCACCGTACATTCCACATGCCGCACCATGCCATTGGGTTGTTTCTGGAGGCTACTCTGACCATGCCACTGGATAAAATGGAATTAGCGCCTCAAGGGAAGCTGGCACTCGGCGAACCTCCTGTGTTTTACTGGAAATACTTGGACACCAGTGGGGTGCAAACAGGGCAGAAGAGGCCACGAAGGGTCATAGAATCTGATCGGGAGGACAATGGTAGAGCGACCACCATGGAGGGCAGTGACTCCAAGGCTGCAGAGAGTGATTCGGCAAAGGAGGCCGTAGTAAGATTTACGCCACCTCTTTTATCATCTTCCGCCAAACTGGTTCCTTCAGCGGCACCCCTTAGAGAGGGAGTTGCCGAGTCCGAGGTTGCTGGAAATACAACCAAGGACCAGCTAGTTGGACAGGGACAGGGACAGGGACAGCTTGGGCTGGTGGCAGCTGGGGCTCACACCGTCTTCCATGTGGACAGCGTTTCTCTCGAGGATCCACCACCATCAGTCGGTCCTTCGAAGAAAACTATGAGTTCCTAGCTTCAAAAGAGGTTCGCCATGATAGTTGTAGAACCCACAGGGGTGGCCATTCTATCTCCCCGCCGGGAGGTACTGCAAGAGGAGGTGCCCCAGGAGGTACAGGTTACAGTGGCCTAGGACTTACGGCCTACCAACCCACAAGGTGGGGACGCCATTGGAGAAGTAGCGGATGTGATTGAGGAAGGCACTTTAGGTGCGCTGGGCGGGGCAGGGGATGACGCCATGGATGTGTTGCTGACGGAGAGGGTTGAGCACTTGGCCGATCGGGGCACGGGGCCAGAAGATGGAGATGTGGAGGCATCGTTGGCTGACCTTGTAGTCCGAGGGCGTCGGATGGTGGCCTTAGGCGAGGCTCAGGCCCTACAATCCGTGACTTCTGAGTTGCGCTGTCTGTTGAGTTTTATGCAGCACGAGTGCCCACGTGTTTTTGGGGAGTGTTTTGGCCAGGGGTCGTGGCCTGATGGAGAGACACAGGAGATGCGGGAGGCATGGTCTCTTCCGGTGCCAGTGACCGAGAGTGCAGTCCACAGTCTCACTCGCCAGATTGAGCAGGTGTTCCGTGAGGGTTTCTACGTCTCGGCTAGAAGGGAAACTGCCTTGGTAGCTTCAGAGAGCGCTCGGGAGGAGCTGGCTGCGAGGTTGGCAGTCATGGAGCGAGACTTAGCCCTACGGACACAGGGGATGGAAGCAGAGAAGGCATCTCGCATCGCATTAGAGGGGCGACTGGCCAAGGCAACAGAGACATTTGAGCATCAACTAGCTACCGTTACTTCTGAGAGACAGCTTGTGGAGGCTAGTTTGGTTGCGTCCCAGCAGGTAGTTGACGAACAGCTGAAGGACCTTTAGGAGGCCGCTGTGATGGTCAAATCCGCGCTGGAACTTCAGTCAGTTACCGAGCAGCGGATGGCCGCACGCACGCCGCAGGTGTACGAGCTGCATTCTCAATTGGTGCAGTCGACCTCTTCTGCGGCGGGGCGCCCTTCCTCTTCAGGGACGCTTCCTCAACCCCCTACTACTTGATTTCAGTTGGGTAGTTCATTCTTCCTATTTTGTTGTGCTGTCCCGGACATTTTGTTGTCGTCCGGAGACGACTTTTCTTTAGGGGGGGATGATGTTAGCCGTGTATCGGACTTAGTCGGGTATGCGCCGACGGTTACCACCGTCGGTTAGTTACTTCCGTCGGTCGGGAACGGGTGGTGACGTTTGATCGTACCGTTTCGAGGTTTATATATGCATTGTACTTTCTAGTTGAAGCATCATGATCCTGTTGCAATTGTAAATGTACTTCAGTACCGATGATTAATAAAGACTCTATTTGATATCCTTGTATTCCTGTAACGTCTATGCATAAACCAGGTTACCCCAGCGGGTAAACAGGAGTTAGTTTGAACTAGTTAGAGTGATCACAGATGATTGGGAGCTTGAAAAGATGCCACTGGGAGAAGATATAACTTTGTATAGCTCTTACACTTTGAAATGGTTGAGTCAAGCACATCTAATGATAATTGAACCATGGATCTGTTCTTTTGTCAGGACCTTGCACATCTTTCAATAGACCTTAAATATAGAGAAAAAGCTCAATTTCATGGATAAGAGCTGAGTTTTCTCTAAACTTGGAAACTGCATTATGGTTTCAAATTTCAATTGCTAAAGCATTGACCACACTTTTTGCAAAACTTTGGTGGTAAGGTTCTATGTTTTGATAACTTTGGACGATATTCTTATTAGAATATTTATTACGTTTCCATTAATGCTCAAGTTTATTCTTTAGGATAGTTTCCATTCTTATGGCAGTTCCATATTTGGAAACTTGCTATTTTGTATATATCCTGTGTATTATTTATGAGCGGGTTGCTCATTGTGAATAACATCAATTCATTAAAATCTATTTGCTCTTGCATCTACTATTTTATGGTATCAGAGCTAGACTAATTTTTTCGAAAATTTATAATTTCTTTGAAATTATTTGCTAAAATTTGACTTTATTCTGGTCTTGATTTTCGTATAAGTTTTTATCAAACCGAATTAGGGTTTTTCGCGCCAAGGATTGTCGCCTTTGTTCGCGTCAAGGATTGACACCATTGTCTATAACTTCTCTAGACAACCACGCGTTTTTTCGCGTCTATTTTTGGTCGTCATTTCATACTGCAACTCGCAATTTGTCTTCAACCACGCGGGTTGTTTTATTTGTCTGAAAATCACGATTTTTGGGCGTTTTTTCCGGCAACTCTACCATCAAGTGTCGTTTTTGACTTCACACTTCAAAAATGACCTCATTGGTGGAAGCCAACAGCGCTTTGTTTTACAAATCCACCATTGTTATCAAGAAATCTAAGTTTTTTTTGAAGTTTTTTACAGCCGACTAGGGTTTTCTTCGAAACCCTAAATATCTGTATCGGATCAAAAAATTTCTTGCAGATTCCTGTTGGGTTTTTTGAAATCTCAACTGGGTTGGTGTCAGATTTTTTAGGGTGCATTTTCCGTGCCTCGATTTTCAAGCCAGCGGATTTGAATTTTAACTTCAGATTCCTTTTGGGTTTTTTGTCAACATTTCTGGGTATCTATCAAATTTTCCTGGGTCAGCCAAAAATTTGCCTTGAAATCCGCGCCTATTGAACTTCATTCTTGAAGTGTGTACCTTATTCTGTCTAACGCTGTTCAGTTTTTTTGACGTTTTCTGTGTATTGGAAATTGTGTAAATGGCATCTTTGACCAACTTGATGTTGGAGGGCAGTCAATGATTTAATGGCAGCAATTATAATACCTGGAAGCAACATATGTTGACCATATTTGAGTATCGTCATCTCGATGAACTGGTTTTGGGCACAAAAACTCGTCCTACCACAGCTGGAGCTGATTAGGACAAGTTTGATGATCGTAACAGAGAAGCTGTCATGCTTCTAAAGCTGTCTGTTACAGATGACCAGTTGCCTCAGATTCCCTTAGGGAAGACGGCCTCTGACATTTGGAAGCACCTGAAGGAGCTACATGAGACCTCTGATAAAAGCCGAGCATTCTTCTTGAAAAACCAGTTGTTCTCCATCATGATGGATGACAGTATGTCTTTATAGGAGCATCTCACGAAGATTAAGGACATTCGAGATCAGCTTGAGGCTATTGGTCAAAAACTGGAGGAAGAAGATATGGTAGTCATCACTCTTAGAGTCTACCACAATCTTACGAGCACTTTGTTGAGACTCAACATTACATCTACGAATGTTGACTTAAAGTTTCCTTATTTATGCAACAAACTCCTACAATAGGATCGCTGGAAACAGCAGTTTGGTAGCCGTGCTTCCTTGTCCTCTTCGGAACAAGCCTTTGCAGCTAAATTTCAACCATCTCAGTCCTCACAACAGGGAGGTTCACATCAACCTTCGGGCAACCCTCAACAAAAGAATGTGTAGTCACTATTGTCGCAAGTACGGCCATATGAAGAAAGATTGTCGTCAGAGAATCGCTTCTGAACAAAGGAAGCAGGGAGCGTCACATCAGCAGGCGAATGTTGCTGAACAGTCTGAGCAGGAGTCTGTTTTTTACGCTTTTATGGCTAAAAGCCCTTCAGATCTAGCTAGGTCTTCTGCTTGGTACATCGACTCTGGGGCTTCACGTCACTTTTCTCATCAGCATGACTGGTTTACAGATTTGTCTCCTGGTGATTCAGTTGTGTTTGGTGGAGGAGAGGAGTACAAAATTGTTGGCAGAGGTAATGTTCAAATACAGTCTGGTGGGAGGAAGCTCATCTTTCTCAATGTGTGCTATGTTCCTGGTATGGCTCTCAATCTGCTCTCTGAGTCAAATCATGAGGAATTCTCCTCAATTGGATGTGCTATTCAGTGCTCACAAATGTTCCATTATTGATTGAGAGACTCATCTTACTATCACTACTGGTCTAGAGGATCATGGCCTATATCGGCCTACTGACACCGGTGATTCTCCTAAGATAGCTATGGCAGCTCGTACTTCATCTTTCAGCACTTTGTGGCATCAGTGATATGGATATCTTAACATCCAGTATTTCTCTCAGTTGTCCCGGGAGGGACTTGTTCCTGGCCTACCTGATATTCAAACACAGCATCTTGGAGTGTGTGGCACTTGTCAAGCTGGTAAACAACATCGGACTCCCTTCAATGATGGAGATTCTTGGCGTGCGTCTAAGGTACTTCATTTACTTCATGTTGATATTTGTGGTCCTATGAATACATCTTTAGTTACTGGTTGCAAATATTTTCTGTTTATTGTTGATGATTTTAGTAGAAAGATGTGGGTGTACTTTCTTAGACAAAAAAATCTGATGCTTTTAGTACCTTTCAAAAGTTCAAGTCTTTGGTTGAAAAAGAGTCCAGCTATAGTATCATCTCTCTTAGAACAGATAACAGTGGGGAATTTTTTTCTACTGCTTTTTCCAATTTTTGTGCTACCCATGGCATCAAACGCCAGTTCACTACACCCCACATTCCTCAGCAAAACAGTGTTGTTGAGCGTCGCAATCATACAATTGTTGAGATGGCTCGTTCTATGTTACAACACAGGAGCGTTCCTAATAAGTATTGGGCAGAAGCAGTGTCTATTGTTGTCTACCTTAATCGTTCTCCCACTCAGGCTGTTAAGGGAAAGACTCCATAAGAGGTTTGGTCTGGCCGTAAGCCCAGGATCAGTCACCTGAAGATTTTTGGCTCTCTTGCATATGTCAGGATTCCTGATGCTAAGCGCTCAAAGTTGGATTACAAGAGTCAAAAGCTCATGATGACAGGGTACAGTGACAACCATAAGGCTTACAGATTGATAGATGTCGACACTGATCATCTTATCTTCAGTCGTGATGTTTTTGATGAAGCTAGAGGACTTTTTCTGTCTTCTTCTAAGCAGTGTTCTGAGGATCAACCTCATAGTTTTCCTCTTCCTTTTGCTCCACCTGATGGGAGGGATGATGCAGAGCCTTTTCTTGATGATGTCTGTCATGAGGCTCCTGTCGCTGATCCTGTTGAGGCTCCAGAACATAATCCTCTTCCTACTCCTGATGCACCTGTTGCTGCCCCTAAGCCGCTTCCAGCTCCTCCAGATGTTGGCTCCTCTGTTCTCCGGCTTAAATGGTGGGCTAAAACTATTGGTCATCTCTGGGATAATGAGCTCATTGAGGGTAGAGCTTCCAGAAATAAGAGAAAACAACAGCCTACAGTTAATTTTTCTCTTATGACCAACCTTCATAGTGTTTATGAGCCCCAGACTTATTCTGAGGCTAGAGGTATCCCTGAGTGGGAACAGGCTATGGACGCTGAGTTTCAAAGTCTTCAGAAAAATCACACTTGGGCCCTTTCTGATCTCCCCTCAGGGAAGAAACCCATCAGCTGCAAATGGGTTTACAAGGTGAAATACAAAGCTGATGGAACCTTAGACAAGTATAAGGCTCGTTTTGTTGCTCGTGGATTCCCACAGAGGGAAGGCATTGACTATGAGGAGACCTTTGCCCCTACAGCCAAAATGAGTACCATACGGCTTGTCCTTGCCTTAGCAGCTCACTTTGGTTGGCAAGTCCATCAAATGGACATTAAGACTTAAGAGTGCTTTTTTGAATAGTGACTTGCAGGAAGGTCTACATGACGCAACCCCAGGATTTAAGGTTGTTGGTCAGGAACACAAGGTCTGTAGGCTAGCCAAAGCTCTCTATGGTCTGAAACAAGCCCCTCGGGCTTGGTACATGAAAATTGATAAGTACTTAACCGATCATGGTTTTCAGAGGAGTCCCTCGGATTTAAATCTGTATATCGAACATTCTGGTGATGATATATTGTTTGTAGTTGTCTATGTGGATGATTTGATCATTACTGGCAGTTCCGCACATTTGATCACTGAGATCATACAGGATTTGTGCCGCACCTTTGATATGACAGATTTGGGACTCTTGCACTATTGTCTAGGAATTGAGGTTTGGCAGACTGAGCACAATATCTTTCTTTCTCAGTCCAAGTATTCCAGAAGTCTTGTGGACAAGTTCCGAATGCTGGATTGCAAGCCTGCCTCCACTCCTATGGAACCAGGGCTCAAATTGTCAGCTCAGTCTGATTCACCTGTTGTGGATGAATCTTTGTTTAGACAACTAGTGGGCAGCCTCATTTATCTTACTGCCACTAGACCTGACATTAGTTTTGCAGTCAGCTACATATCCCGCTTCACGACAACTCCCAGGGCTGATCATTGGATAGCAGTGAAGCGTGTCCTACGTTATGTAAGTGGTACTCCTGATTATGGACTTTTGTACACTCGGAGTTCTAATCCTACACTATATAGCTACACAGATTCAGACTGGATTGGTTCGGTTGATGAGCGTAAGTCTACCGCTGGATATGTGTTTAATTTGGGATCTGGTGTTGTCACATGGACTAGTAAGAAGCAGCAGGCGGTGGCTCTTTCTTTGACAGAAGCAGAGTATCGGGGAGCAATTAAGGCAGCTTGTGAGGCAGTTTGGCTTCGCTGGATGCTTGCAGATATGCATGTTCCTCAGACAGGTCTGACTACCTTATTCTGTGATAATGAGGGCATGCTCAAACTGGCAAAGAATCCGGTCTTCCATGAAAGAACCAAGCATGTGGAAACTCATTGTCATTACATTCGCTAGCTGGTTGAAGACAGATCCATTCAGTTGATGTATGTTCCTACCTTGGAGCAGCCAGCAGATATCTTCACCAAAGTCCCTCAGTTCTAATAAATTTGTAAAATTCAGGGAGTCTATTGGTGTTGTTGATAGATTGAGCATTAAGGGAGGGTATTAGAATATTTATTACGTTTCCATTAATGCTCAAGTCTATTCTTTAGGATAGCTTCCATTCTTATGGCAGTTCCATATTTGGAAACTTGCTATTTTGTATATATCCTGTGAATTATTTATGAGCGGGTTGCTCATTGTGAATAACATCAATTCATTAAAATCTATCTACTCTTGCATCTACTATTTTAATTCTTACAATTAAGGAGGATCATTTACATAATCTAAGTTGGTTTGTGTTTGAATTGATTGTAGCATTGATTCATTTTCTTGATGATTAAATTTCAATCACCTTCAAACTATACTTTGGTTGTTCTGAAAGGTTTGTTCCTTCTTGCATGGCATATAGTTCCATCATATTATTGGATTGAATTCCCAAATACTTGCTAAAATATAGAACAAAATTTCTATCGCAATTTCTACTTATTTCTCCTAAATAACTTCACTCAAATTGTTTTGGGACTCCTCTAAAATCGAATTTCATCTATTAGGTTAGTGAGGAAGTCTATTGCCAGCATGGATTAAATGTGGACATTTGAAATGATATTTGAATGTGACCCTTCATATTCAAGCTCTCTTAATCTCATTGAGATTACTAGAGGATAACTTCTCAACAATGCATTATTAATTACAATTTGACAACAATGTATTGCTAGGCTTGTGTTAGGTTACAAGCTAGCGTCACAACCAAAGATTGAATGAATAAACAACCTTTCATATTTTTTCCTTTTGTCTTTGATTACGTTATCTCCTTACAAGCCATCCAAGGGGTCAATTGAAACTTTGAAAGTATCTTTTGTTCCTTGCTAGAGGAATTTCATTTGATTTATAGTTATACTAATTCTTCCTCTATTTTCTTGGAAGTGTAATGTCACCTTCGCAATTACGAGCCATTAGCAGAGACCTTTAGCCTTTTTTAATTCCCGTAGACTAACTGGGTAGTAAGGGAATAATCAATAATTAAAATAAGTTGAATAAAGAAATTCATTCTTTTACAAACAAGTTTCATTTAATTAATTATTTTATTAAGTTGGGCAATTTATTAAATTATGATTTATTTTAGGGCCCCAATATAAAGTTAAATTAAAAAGTCACTTTTGGGGGGAAATAAAATATAATATTTCAAACATTCTAAAGATAAAAAGGAGACTTCGAGAAGAGAGATTCGTTCTTGGCATTTTAGTTTTAATACCCCAACTTTGAAGATTAAGCAATTGTTCATCTTTTTTCCCCTAGGATGAAAACTCTACGACATATATTGGTTTTAATAACAAAAAACCTCCTAATCAATTTGTTTTGAATTGAAAGATTGAAGATTTTCTTGGAGATATTGGCAAAGCAAATATAGAGAGTTTTTATATGAAAAGACATAAGGATCACTAACTAAAGTACCCACTATAGTACTACTTGTTATATAATGGAGCAATCAACATCTTTCCAACTGTATAATCACCTTTGGAAGGCACTACTTGTGAGTTTGGTAATTTTTTTATGTATATATAATTATATTAGCATTTGATAGATGTATGGTTTTGTAATAAAGGATGCATAAAATATCCGCTATCTATTGCATGATTTTTTTTAATGTACAAACATATCAGTTGCTGCCACTATTGTATCTGGACATTAAATACCAGCAAGGGTTGTGAAATTGTCAATAATAGGTTGATGCATGACAACTATTTTTTTAAATGTCCATGAATTGTCCAATGCCTAAAAATGTTTGTGAATATGCCCATGATAATAAAAGATAGTTGTAGCTGCTCCTAAGCACTAATGGTTCATATTCCACCAACTATTTGGCAAATTGTCTAGGAGCAGGAAATTAGAAAATTTGCAAGTTTGTTGAAATATTTTAGTAGGGACTTTATAGGAAGAGGAAGGAGATTCATTACATATATTGGGACATTCTCCAAACCAAAACCTAAAAGGAATCCAAAGACAAGACACAAAATCCTACTCCAAATGATAGAAATACAAAAGTAGACTTTTGGTTGAATCATAATAACTTAACATCAACCCACAAGACGTGTAACAGATCCAAAACTAGACTGCAATCAAATCAACAGGAATGTCACACAATTGTTTTGCATTGTCAACAAGTTGAGGCCCCAAGATGCAATGTCTCCTCCATCCAACAGATAGAACATTATTATTTTAATAAATTAATAATATTTAATAATAGAATTTATATAAATGAAAATAAAGTGAATAAAATTTGAATTTCAAACAAGGTGACAATTTTGTGCCCTAGCATCACATCTACGACAGGCATTTAATTGTGTCTTTTGGAAATATGTGGATGTCTAGAACTTAGCGTATTACTGATTTGGTCATTTGAAAAGACTTGCACAAGGACACAAGCCCTTGCTGCAAACCTAGAAGGTGAGGACAAAACCCCAAGCCTCTCTTTCATCAAACACAATAGGGTTTTGAACTGCAAACCTCAAGATAATTCATTACTGAATTTGATCATCCTGTGCCACCATTTTCAGGCAGAGTGAAGCTGATTAGAGTGTTGATCACCATCTAAATAAAACTGAGGGTGTTTCCAGCCTACATGTCGCTAGTCACGGGCAAAGTGAATGACTATTCAACTTCCAAAATAGCCACCAACAGTTGTAGCAATCTTGTTATGCCCTAGAATCAAGAGATCACCAGTTGGCACCTTGGCAATAGTCATTGCACCAACCACTCTTTGAGGAATTTGGAGGGTCATTTTGGTGGCTACCTATTGCAAAAACGAGTCTAAAGAAGATCCTAATAGACCTAGGTGGTTATCTAGGGACAAATTAAGATAAACAAACTCAAATCTGTAGATCCGGGAGAGAGAACACCTAATCATCAGCCCAAGTCTTTATATGGTACCATTCTAGATAAATTCAATAGCAAATTGGAGTCTCTAGCATCAAGACAAGGCCTTGACATGACTATTCCCAATTGCACAGGCTTGATACACATGCACAACCTAATGTAATATCTTTGCAACAACAAATTGTGAGATTTGTAATCAATTTTAAACTATTGTATTAACTCAAAAAATTAATTGTGTTGTCCTCTAAATTACCAAACTTGTGCATTCTTCTATGGATCAAAATTTCATATTTAAGTTTTTAAATATGTTGTCAATTCTTGTGGATAGTATAAGGGTAGATCTGGAATCAGTGATTTAAATTTGAAGCAAACCCTCCTTATATCTCAGAGCAACACAACCAATATACCAAAAGTCTGGACTAATGATGAATGGTGCCCATTGGTAGTAAGGGTAAGGTTTTCATTCTACCAAAGTACCAACACAAGATAGTCCTCTTGTTGACACATGGCTATTGGCCCTACCATCTAGTTCAGATACACACCTACCAGCACGATGGAGGAACATCTGTCAGGGTTTAGCCAAAATATTGGGTTTTCATCTAGCAAGGAGACTACATACCCACCACGCTCCATAGAGCTCAACCTCAAGACCTCAACTCTAATACCAAGCAAGGCAACCACTTTGCCAAAAGCCAGGACTGGTGATAAATGGCATTCATCGATGTTGAAAGTGGGGTTTTCCTCCCACATAATGCCAGCACAAGCTTAACCCCCTTATGGACAAGTGGTTGCTAGCCCCATCATCTGGTTTAGGTACATGTCTGCTAGCATGATGGAGAAATATCCACTAGTGTTTAGCCAACACATTGGGTTTTCGTCTAGCAGGGACATTATACAAGAAGATTCTTAAACTCCAACAAGAAACTAGATAAAGTAATAAGGCAAGAACGCCCAATGTCAATGTCCAATTGACAAGAATAGGGATTTTGAGTCTAGAGAAAAAGAAAAGCATATTTACACAATGTCTCAAAATATTCAACTACAACCTAAAGGCAATAAAATTCATTTCTCAAAGAGGAAACAGGGACCAATAGATTTACCAAATGACAATGAGTAGGTGAAGGGAGATCAAACCAAGATCAAGGGCTTATAGGTCAACCTCAACTTTTATCTCTATTTCCTAAATATTCTCAAGTGTCTACCCACCATTTTACCTTGAATGATATTAATTGCATGGTTTCTCTGTCATCAAGGTCATTCATCCTCCATATTGAAAAAGTCATGAACCATGTCTAAGTAACACGTGCTCTCATGACATGTGAGAAATGAAGGAAAATCACATCTAACCAGCTTAGAAAAGTGCCTAGGATAATACAAAAATCAAATATTATAAATTTGTACTTGATGGTACAAAATAGCATAATATATCAATAAGCTCCTCTTTTCGAGATTATCTCATTAAATGTCTTCTTACATTTATCTCCTTACTTTGTCATATGTTCATATGTATATTCATTATAAAGGATGTAATAATTTAAAGAATCTTAAGCTACCTTGAAAAGTGATCCTATTGGACATATTTCATCTCTCTTGATTCTAATTAGCCAAATTACATGGACAACTCTTACTGATTGGCTTGTATAGTAGCTTACTCTTCCAATTTCCTGAATCCTAACTACTCACAATGGGAAAATAGCAAACATTCCAAACTAAAGGTAAATTAACTACCTAAGTAATCTGCAATAAAAATAGTGGGTACATGACACACCAACACCCGCTTAAGTGAAACTAAGAGAGTGCTCTAAAAAAAGATGAACCCCATAAATGGTCTTGACAACAAGGCACAATGAGGTACCCATTAGGATGATCTTAATGAAGATGGCAAGAATCAAAATTCTCCCTTAAAGGACAACATTCTTTGCCCATACAATGATGGATAAGAAAACCATCAAGGGTTTGTTGAAGATGCCAAAAAATGATTGTTGCTCCTCTAGAAATCTAGAAAGCTGAATCGGTGCACAAAATAGTTGCTGCTAATGAAGGCTACCAAGAATTAGATGCAAAAGAAGGCCCACTTTTATCAAACTACACTCCTTCCCTTGGGAAGATATATGGTTGAATGTGCATATTAGAAGTCATCCTCATACAAAATAGCACCTAAAGAAGCAACAAGAAAGTGTCTAGAACTGGTTCAATATTCTTTGAATGTGGCAAAGACATCCTAAAGACAAAGTGGATCACAAAGTGAAACAGTTAATGAAGAAGTTCCTAAAGACAACCATATTAGAACCCTCACCAAACAAAAAATACAATGCCCTCCAAGAAAGGAGGAAATCAGCAAGTTGAGATTCTACAAAAAGACAACCAATGTAACATAGATAGGAATCCCAAAGAATTTATGAATAAGTTCTAAGAACATTCATGTGGGAATTCTCATCAAGCCAAACAAAATGACTTCCTCCAAAGAATGAGTAAAAAACATAATATGAGATTCAACAAAGAGGCAACAAATGTCACACAAATATTAATCCTGAAAAAATGGCTCTCTCGTAAGAGAAAGACACTACAAGGGAGTATTAAAAGATGCATCAAGTTCATCACAAATTAAAAAAATTGATGTAGTCATTGATCAGTCCATAAGATGGTTTGACCATACAATAGTTAGCAACATATGGATTTAAATGAAAGAAACTAAAACTGCATTCTTTGGCAATCAAATAAACAGAACATGGAAGAAAAATCGAGAGCAATTACAATCACAAGGGAAGACAAGCATTTTACCCAGGAGAACAAAATCTCTATGAAAAAACTCCAGCAAAAGACAAGCAAGTCACCTCCTCACTCACTATCTTCAACGGCAAATAAAATCTTAGGCCTCTTGGGCATACATCTACCCTGAACAATTTAGTTTAATCGCCAAGATTGCATGCAGCTCCCTTGCATGCTCTCTTCTAATTTTGATTAACCTATTACAGTTTCTGAGAAACTATGAATCTTCTTGGAATTCATTTCTAAATCCTTCTATTATGCCTCTCGAGTGTTTAAAGCTATTAAATAGACTTGTGCAGACTAAAGAAATATTAGAAGTTGCCAACAATCAAAGAGGAGGAATTCAAAGTTTTTTTGTGAATAACAAACCTTTTCTATGCACATGACAAAACCGTCACTTCATGCAATGATGGAACCATTGCTTGCCCGACAAAACCACCCTAACAGTTTCAAAGCCACCACTTTGTTGAACCAGTGATTTTATGCAACGTTCCAAAACCTTCATTTTTCTCCTCACCTTCACCTTCCTCCAATGTGTCCTATGAATTGTGTTACATATTCACCATGAAGTCTTTGATTTGTTCTTCAAACTAGTTGGCATGCAAATCCTCATGCTTGTCTGGTATTCCATCATTCTCGTAGAATAGTTTGTTATATTTGTTAGTGACTGAGCATAGACATGGATGTATTAGTACTGTTATAGTATTGTTAGAACAACTTAGAATTTGTTGTCCCTGTGAATGCAATTTTAATGCACACGGTTATTATTCTTTCCTATATATTTGTAGCCTTGAGGATCATTTGAGGTAAGAATTAAGAAAGTTAATTCTCTGATTCTATTATGGTATCAGAGCTATATAGATTTTGTGCCTATTATCTTATGGGAAGAGATAATGTTGGCTACAAGGGAGGAGATTGATACCCTACGATCTGTCATCTCCTTGCTAAAATCTAGGTGTATTTATCAGAGCTAGTCACTAGTAGACTGGTGAGAACGATCATCCTGTAGTTGGTCGCAAGGTTGAAAATATCGGTCTTGGCAAAATCTCGGCAGACCCAAATTTTTTGAAAATCTCGTTCTCAGTAAAATCTCAGCGAAAATATCAGCAATAAATCGGCACTTTTATCGAACATTTGAAAATATATAATTTTTTAAAATATTCATAAAAACACACACATAAACACCAAATTTGTAGAATATATACTGATTTGAGATATTCACCATATATTAATCAAAGTTTTGAGTTAAATAAATAGCAATTAGAATTTAGAACTTAGCAGAAAACATAGAATCATTATCATATACCAAAAAACAAGTCAAGAAAAGTTCTAAATATATCAATGAAAACTAGAAATATATATAGACTGCACCTAATCCCATAAAAAACAACCTAATCCTGACGCCTTTACAACTTTAAAAAGATCCCTAAATTTTTAAAAATAATTTGTTTTTTAATTAAGTGTTATAAGCGGCGAGATTTTTGGGTAAAAATCGCCAAAAATCGCGATATTTTTAGGTAAAAATTGCTGCGCTATATTGGAAATATCGTCAGCGATATTAATGGAGATAATATCGTTTCACTTTGTGTAGCGCAATATATCGCGATATCGGAGTTATAATCGGGAGATTTTCAACTATGGTTGGTCGTATTGATTCGAAATTATAAGCATATGTGTGAGCAGACTCACATGGCTCAAACCAATATGGCAAGTCCATGAAAGAGGTTGCCAGTAAAGATAACAACGATCTGTGTTTCTGTATGACATGGTATAAGTCGATTCACATTGCAGCTCTGTGTTTGGTCAAGCCATGTTTTTTGCTTGGACCGCATTCTCTGCTACATGGTAGGCTTGCTCTGAAGCATCAAACCCTGAGACAAGAGATTTTGAATTGAACTGACCTCCAAGTCAGGGTGATGTTTCACATTACTATTTGAGATCTGATTATAGAACCCGCAAGCTTTATTTGTAGTGTATCAGTCATGAACATTATGACTTGATTAATATTGGTGGTCGAGAGCGCTTGAGATGTTTCCCTCTTGGACTCGCATGTTGATGTGATTTGCCTAAGCCAAAGTCTTAGTCTACTGCAAAAGCGATATCTCCAATCTTTCAGGGATATCTCTGATTCATCTGAAACACCTGTTTTGTTCTCCTCCTGAGCAGTAGCACTAATATTCACATTTGAGTGAGACGGCGATGCCAAAGATCGATCTTCTCTATGTGGAGGTTACTTCTTTTCAAGCCATGATTCATCACTTGAGATTGCAATATGTGATCTTCATTTGAACCGCATTATTTGCAGATATAATTATGAGATGCGCGGATCTGAAGTCCTGTGAGACCGTGATGAGCATGACATAAACAGCAAATATGTGTTGAGAAGGGAGCTCGGACATGTCAACCAACGCCCTTGGTTCCATGTGAAATGCAGTGTCGCCTTCCCAACAAAAATCAGAGTTTAGAGGCACTAATTCATGCACGTATCAGGAGAGGAAAGACGGTGCATTTGTAGCGAGGCACTCAAACTTGGTCGGGATTAGGTCTCATATTTATAATTTTTTACTTGCACTTGGGCATGTGTAATTTTATATTTGAGAAGCTTCATTTATGTAATCCATAGTGATTATAGCGTAGTGATTATAGCTTACATCTCTAAATTAATTGGACATTTGTAATTGTAAAGTAATTCTCATGGGAGAGGAGTTTTTAGGTCAAAGTGAGATAAAAATAGTTGACAATGAATTCTTTTAAGATTTCTTTGTAAACCACTTTCTAAGAGAGTTTTTTGTGCCAAGAGGAGGAAAAATAGTATCTCGCTAACAATATGGCAGGCAGTTCTCCAAAATTTCTTCTTCCAAATTCTCAGCTACTGCGTGGGAACAATTATCCTGCATGAGAAACCAAACTCAAAACTCAACTCGAGTTTGAGGAAATTTAGGATGTGGTCAATGGAACCACAACACATCATAAGACAGATGCTAATGAGAAGAAAAATTTTGATCAAGCTGACATAAGGGTGAAATTGGTCATTTTGTTCAGCATGTCTGATGATGTTCAGCCCTTTATCCGTGACTCGTCAACAACCAAAGATGCATGGGACAAGCTCAAGACGGTGTATGAAGCGAAGAATCACAATCAGATCCTAAATTTACAAAGTCAGCTATATGGCCTGAAGATGAAGAATGGAGAACAATTGGAATCCTTTCTTAAAAGGATTGCTGAGTTGAGGGCATCCCTACAAGAAATAGTTGATGAGGATATTTCGGTGCCTATTGTTCTATGGGAACTACCTCCCCGATATGAAGTTTTTGTAACAACTTTAAATGTCACAGAGATGACACCCACTTTTGAGAAGCTAGTTAATATTCTTCAGAAAGAAGAGTCTCTAAACCAGGAAAATGATCAGGAGGATCATGCCATGACTACACATCATAAAGGTAAAAAGCCTATGAAGCAGTTCAATGGACCTCCAAAATCTGGTAATTCATCCAAATTGTAGAAGAAGTGTCCAATCTATGACATAGTTGGACATGATGTGAAAAATTGTTGGTACAACCCCTTCAACAAAGGATCATCCAACAAACCACCTCCAAAGAAGCCATTTCAAGTGACAAACCACGATGGCAGCAGAAACAACAAAGCAATGTTGCTAAGGCAAAAGATTCTCTAGATGAGTAATATATGCTTTCAACCCACACTTCAAAAGATGGTTCGCAATCTACCTCTATATGGTATGTGGACTCAGGTGCTACCAAGCACATGACTGGACAGAAGAAGTGGTTTCACACATTAAAACCTCATCACAGTATAGTTACTCTTAGAGATGATACCACCTACGACATCACAAGTATTGGTGACATCTTTTTGAGGTTTGGAACACATAGTTGCAGCCTTACCAATATCTTGTGTGTGCCAGGACTTACCAAAAATCTTCTTTTTGTTAATCAGTTTCTTGATCATAACCTTAGAATTGAATTTGATACAAATTAGGATAAAAAGGTCTGTCTTATCAAAGATAATTCAAAAAACACAAAAATTGTTGCTAGTGGTACTGAGATTGGTAGAATGTTTAGGCTTGATACAATTGCTAATCATCAGGCCTTAGTGACTAAGGACAGTGATCTTGCTATGCCTTGGCATCGTAGATTTGGTCATTTGAGCAATAGCTACTTGCTAAAACTCAATCAAAAATACATGATCAAAGGGATTCCATCACTTGAGAAGTCAAGTGTTGTTTGTTCCAGCTATCTTTCTGGAAAACAACACAAAGCACCCTTTTATCCCAGTGAGCATCGTGCCAGCGAACCTTTACAGCTGGTGCATATCGATCTGTGCGGCCCTATGACGCCTAGCAATAAAGGATACAGGTGCTTTCAACTATTTGTTGATGATCACACTCAAAAAATGAGGGTATTTTTTTGCAGCATAAAGATGAGGCTTTCTCCTACTTCAAAGAGTTTTGTACTCTTGTGGAGAAAGATACAAATCATCACATTCGTGTCCCCTGCTCAGATTGAGGGGGGAATACACCAGCACATAACTCTCCACATACCTGAAAGACCATGGAATTCGGCATCAATTGACTACAACATACACACCTCAGCAAAATGGAGTTGTTGATCGGAGAAATCGCATCATGATGGAGAAGGTCTAAAGTATGTTGAAAGATTCTCAACTAGAGCATGCATATTGGACTGAAGTTGTTCATACAGCAATTTATCTTTTGAATCATGCACCAACCAAAGCCCTTGATGGCATCACTCCAGAAGAAGCATGGACAGAGGTAAAGCATTCTATCTCTCATCTTCGTGTGTTTGGATGCATTGCCTATATGCATATTCCTAAACAAAAAAGGAAGCTAGATGAAAAGTCAATGCAATGTAGTTTTCTTGGATATAGTAATGAATCCAAGGCATATCGCCTTTTGGATCCCAACACGAAGAAAATATACATTAGTAGAGATGTAATATTTTATGAGAAGAGTGAGCCAAGTTCTCCTACATCATCATTTGCTATAGACAGTGCTCCTATATTCAACATGGATGGGAAAAATGATGAGAATGTTGGTGATCAATTGACACCCATCAATGTCACAAAACCATTACCAAAGTGATATACTAGTACCATCCGAGATGCGAAATTGGATGGAGTTCCAGACACTTCCACAGTACGGCTCGCAATGAGGTAAATTTTACCTTGATGACTTCTGTTGTTGATAATTTTGAGCCATCTACTGTTCAGGAAGCACTAGTGTCAAAGCCTTGGAAAGAGGCTATGGATGCAAAATATCAATCTCTTATGAAAAACAGCACTTGGGAGCTTGTTGATCTACCACCTGGTAAGAAAGCAATTGGTTGTAAATGGATATTTAAGACCAAGTATAAAGCAAATGTTAGTATAGATACACATAAAGCCAGACTTGTAGCCAAGGGTTATGCCCAAAAAGAAGGAATTGACTATGAGGAAACATTTGATCCCACTGCTAAAATTAAGACCATTAGAATGATGTTTGCTTTAGCTCACCAACTTTGTTGGACACTATAACAAATGGATGTAAAAAGTGCATTTCTAAATGGAGACCTTAAGGAAGTGGTCTATATGACCCAACCAGAGGGATATGTTGCACCTGAAAAAGCAGAAAAGGTGCGCAAACTTGTCAAGTCCCTATATGATCTCAAACAGGCTCCTAGAGCTTGGTATAAAAAAATTGATGAACATCTACTACAACATGGTTTTACTAGGCATCCATGTGATCCAAATCTCTACCTCAAGGATCAAGGGGGGATTGATCATTAATGTATATGTTGATGACTTGGTTATCACGGCAAGTTCAGAAGCAATGGTTGAAACAACCAAACATGATCTTCAGAAGGCATTTGACATGATAGATCTCAGGTTACTGCACTATTGTCTAGGCTTAGAGGTATGGCAAACAAAACACCATATCTTTGTATCACAAAGAAAATATGCCAAGACATTGCTCAGGAAGTTCAAAATGATGGATTCCAAACCTATGTCTACTCCTATGGAATTGGGTCTGCAATTATCTACCACTGATACATCTCCTCGGGTGAATGCAACTCTCTACCCACAGATGATCGGAGGTTCGATTTACTTGACTTACACCAGACTAGATATTAGTTTTGTTGTTAATTATCTATCAAGACTCATGCAAGATCAAAAAATGTGTCATTGGAAAGCAGTAAAATGGGTACAATGGGTATATCCAAGGTACAATGAATCATGGTTTGGAATATAAGAGGAATGATCAATTCTTGAAAGGATACACAGATGCAGATTATGCAGGTTCTGTTGACAATAGAAAAGCCACTTCTAGATTTGTTTCCTTCCTTGGATCAGGACCTATTTCTTGGGGAAGTAAGAAGCAAGCCACAGTTGCCCGTTCCTCAACAGAGGCAGAATATCGTGCAGCAAGTGCAACAGTTTGTGAAGCAATTTGGCTGCGTTGCATATTAGAAGGATTGGGACTACCACAAAACCAGCCTATTGTCCTCTATTGTGAAAATCAGAGTGTTCTCAAGCTTGTTCGTAATCAGTGTTTCATGAATAGACAAAGCATATTGAAGTTGATTGTCACTTCATAAGAGAACATGTTCAACAAAACAACATTCAACTTCAATTCTGCTCAACACAAGAACAATGTGTTGACGTCTTCACCAAGCCTCTTGCAGGTGTGAAGTTTGAAAGTTTTCAGGATTCTCTTATTAGTACTTCAAAGCAATGATGTAATAAGGGGGAATGTCGGGTATTCCATCATTCTCGTAGAATAGTTTGTTATAGTTGTTGATGACTGAGCATAGAATTGGATGTATTAGTTATAGTATTGTTAGAACAACTTAGAATTTGTTATCCCCGTGAATGATATTTTAAGGCACATGGTTGTTATATTCTTTCCTATATATTTGTAGCTTTGAGGGGCATTTGAGGTAAGAATTAACAAAATTAATTCTTTGATTCTATTAATGCTTTACATCGTCATCATCAAAATCATTAGAATCAGTGGATATGAAATGTTTTTCATCCATGGAAACATCAAACGATGATAACATGTCGCCAAATAACTAGAAAGGGTCACTTGGGTAGTGTAAGGACACTTATTGTCCTTAATGCAATGTTGGTAATGACAAACAAATGTGACCATAAGCAATGTCCCAATAATTTAGCTACTTCATGTGCATGTCAAAACAAGTTGGCTGTCCAAATTGTTCCAGAAGATACGGATAGAAACCTTGTTGAATGAAAAAATTCTCCACATACACTCTCCACAAGTGTCAGTTTGTTCCATCAAGTATGATTGTAGAAAAGCATTTATATGCACTCCATAAATGGAAAAGATTTTGTCATTTCACATGCAAACATCAATGCCTACCAAAGAGTAATAAATACAAGTATGCCCAGTATCATGCAAAGAGGAAAGAAGGTACCCAGAATGACCTTATAAAGATACATTCTGTAAGAATTTGCCAATATCAACAACCCAAGATCTAGAGGCCAATGAATAAAACAAAAGAAAGACAAAATGGACAAAAGCAAACTTTATTCTCATCAATGATGCAAATAACTCAATTACAATAGATAATGGATGAGTACAATGTAGATGTGTCTACTTATATAGGCAAGGCAATAAGAGACCATGATAACCAATCGATAACTTATCACCCACACAAGGTGGAATCACATGTCCACCAAAGGTAGATCATCCTCCATTGTGCAATGAAGTATGTGCAACATGTGGAGGATGATAAAGTGATAAGTGCACTAAAGGTGGAGACAACACATAAAGTGGAATGTGATAACTACTACCACCATCTAAAATGGAATTTCTCCTACACGTGCAACTAAATGTGCAAACTCTTAAGTGTCTCATATGCAAACTACTATGCTATGTATTATCCTAAGTAGGTACCCATATACAATATGCAAATACAATCTCTCACAAATGAAGAAAGGGAGAAAACCACGTGGGACAAAACTCCCCTCCTCCCCAAAAGAGAGATGAATACACACAATGCTCTCAATAATGAATGAGAGAGAAGAGAGACCATGAAGGGCCCCCTCAATGTCAAATCTCCTGCAAAGATGGCCCAAGATGACGACCAATACTCCTCCATAGGAGGAAAATGGAACCAATGTTGCACCAAGAATGTCGAAGTGTGACAAAACCAAGTACCAATGTCAATGAAGAAATAATGATGAATCACCCACTGCAATATCATAGAGATCAAGCATGGAGACACTTGCTTGAGCATTATCTGAATACTCAAATGGTAGATTGGTACAATCGAAGTCTCAACTGGAGCCATGCATTGCCAATGACTGACTAGTGCATTCTAAGTCTCCTCTAGAGTCATGCACCAAGTCTCACAAGATAATTCCTAATCAACTAGGTGCAGAAAGATTACATCGAATATGTCATCAATGACAAAGTACAAAGGAAGATGACACTTTATATTAGTGCGTGGACAACATAGCTCATGCAAGAGAATACATCATATGACAAATGCAAAGCTAAAAACTAAATGACGAAGCCACCAAGGATGTCTTGTAAACGATCACAGAAGATACCTCTGATTGGAATGATGCTATGGAATCATAGAGGAAAACTACCCCCCCTGGTTGCCGATTAGAGAACACTGCATAACAAATATGTACGTGGAGGAAAAAGAGTTCCCAATTTTGCATACTTATTGAAATTTTATTTTTTCATAAAACATATTAAATTTAAGAAAAACATTTATTAAAACTCAGAGAAAAAAACTTATTAAAAAGTAAAAAAAGCACATTTTTGTTTAATTTTTTGCGATTCAAACAAACTTTATTACTAAAATAATAAAGAAAAACAAAAAAATTTAATAAATTTCTTTTTTTTTTTATAGGCAATTGGCCGAAGCCTTGGTATTTTCTTATTAATTATTAAATAAATACTTTTTACATCCCCATTCAAAGCGGGCACCGAGAGAAAAGAACGGGGTCAAGAAAAACCCTCGGTATGGCCTAGGACTTGAGAGTCCAAAAGGATATTACAATACCCATCTCAATTACCGGGAATACAAATGATGAGGGCAAAGGCCTCTCAGATACAAATGTCGAGAGTGTTTATTGTTTACACGGGACAACAACCCTTTGGCTTAAAATTACATCTTAACCTCGTCACCTCAAGATATGTCTACAATATTGTGTTGCCCAGTTGTGGTTACCGATTGTTGTTCAATGCTGAATCTTGGGTGAAACTATGTAGAGAATACCTGCAGTCACAAGGCTTATCCCTCCTTCTGCTAAGATCTAGAATTAGTATATAAATTGATATATAATCCTAAGAAAATTGAATTTTGAAAACTATACCTGAAGCAAACCTAAACTTATACCCCTTAACGTCAGTTTATCTAGTTATTGTGTTTACAGACCTGCAATCTCAGTGAAAATGTCTCATGGAGAGGGACTTCATTTGTCCTAATTTCCTGCTAGTTAGTAACAGCAACCAAGAGCCCAAGGAAAACCGCCTACTATCATGCAATAAAGGTAAGATACAGTATCTTAATACTAAAACAATAATGTATATTTCTTCCTAACAGTTCCAAATTTTCCACAACCTGCTAATCGAATACAACTCTCTAAATGCATGTTGATCATAGAAGTTAGCATATTGGCAAGCATACATTCACATAGATCCAAAGTACTCCAGTTAAAATGAGATACACATATCAGAAACAGATTACTACATCAAGCTCCATAAAATATGTCGGTGTTCATATATCTAGTTTTATCCAAGCTACTAATAATAAGTTTAAATATCTTAGTTTTGGCAGAGTTCCAAAGCAAACATATTAAATAACCCTGTATATGATTCAAAAGACCGAAAGTTTTAAAAGATAGTTTGAAAACCTTAGAGAGTCTCTTTCTAATCAAACTACCCAACTGAGAAACATTCCTAGTCTAAGCAATTCCCTTTCCCTTTATGTCCCTGGGCCTCTTACTTGGTCCAACCTCATCAACCTTGCCATAACTTTTCTTGTCTTCTCCAACTTCCTCAGTGAACTATTTTTCAAAATCCACATTATCCCCAGGCCCAAGATCTTTAGCCGCTTCAGCAACTTCTTCGAATCCTTGGATGCCTTCATCCGTAATGTACTTTGCAAACCATCCCCTGCATTCGGGATATTTAATGTGGAAAAGGCAGGGGAGAAAGTTCAGGTTGCGAATGATACTGTCAACCCTTTCTTCGAATTTAACCCAATTTTCTACCCAGAGGATAGGGTATTTCGAGACTAGTTTATCCTCCAGTACTGTCATGTAATAATTCCTGTCTTTTGGAGTCATTAAAGAGTCATCTATGTTCTCTAGAACCCTATCTAAGTCAACAAGGATATCTCCTATGAAAAGATTTTTGCATAGGGCTTTGGTAATAGTTTTATCTCTTTCGAAGAACATAGTAAGAGCCATAAACATAGAAGCAATATCAGAATTTACCCTAGTCCTATCAATGTTTTATATAAATTCATCCCCAAACATTTTCATTACAGCCCCTATAACTAATTTATGAGGAAATTTTAGGATACCTCTCATATGCTCCACTGTGATGATGTTTGTTATCTTTGTCTGGCACTGCTTTCAAAAGAGTCTTATCGGGGTATCCATGGCTAAGCTCAGGGAGAATTCTCAGGCGGAAAAATATATGCAGAATGGGGAACTTTCGTGACGATGTCGAATTTATGAGAAACAATTTGGGCAGAGGCAGGTGACGTCGTGGCATAAAGAATTCGATAGGAAAGTGAGCGAAAACGACGAGTCATGATTTTATGAACATCAAAGCCCATAAAATCATGCGAAAACTCAATTCAAAATAAAGGGAGGTACTTTGCTTACTTCACTTCTGGAGGAAGCCACATATTCATAATTATAACCCATGTGGAGGCAGGATTTGTTAAGATATTGCACGCAATAATCTTAAGGGAAGATAATTAGAGGGCATTAAAAGCGAAGCCTTAACATGATATGATTACTTATTGAGGCAAATCGGAAGACACATCACTTAATGAATTATCGAAAAAGGATAGTGTCTATGGGGATCTAGTTAAATTAATTATTCCCTAAATCCTTTTTGGATAATGTAAGGCTTTTGACTATTACTCTTAGTAGACTAAGAGATATTTAGACCATCAGCCCCTAGGTTGGCCAATTCATCCGCTCTTTTATTTCCCTCCCTGTAGATGTGGTTCACCGTTGTTTTTTTGAATGAATTGCATAGTAACAAAGCTTTAGATAAAAAAGCATTCAGCTTCCAATTAGGCTTAGAGCCTTTTCTAAGGGCATTAATGATAATTGTTGAGTCTCCCTCAATTTCCACCTTCTCTATCCTAAAATCTTTGCATATATTCAATCCCTCCACCAAAGCCGTAATCTCTGACCAATTATTTGTCACTACCCCCCATGAGAGGGCTCTTCTAGTAATCTCTTCCCCATTACTATTGTGAATACAGCATCCAATTCCTGCGGTTCCAGGGTTACCTCTGGAGGCACCCTATTTTAGGTGGTGTCCACATACATTCTACCCGCTTACTAATGCTTCTTTTTTCTCCCGAGCCTACAAATGGGGGTATAATGAGCCCTGTCCATTTCCCTCTCATTTTTTCATCCCAGTGTGTCATCTTAGCCTCTTTCCTTTGTTGATTGGTAATTCTACTATTCATTGTTTCTCTGATTGCCGCTTCAATTTTGTTAATGATTTGCTTCGAATCGATTTTTTCTTCTCTAAAAATACATATATTCCTTTCCTTCCAGAGCTCCCACATCATAATTGAGGAGGCGGTGATCCAGAGTTCCTCGTAGAGGCTGCCTTTTTTAATAATAGGTCATGCCTGAAGCATACCTAAAATTGTGTTTGGAAAGGTTGAGGTCCATCCAAGCTTGTTGCTAAGCCATAGCCAGCACTGGTTAGAAAATTTGCAATTTAACAACAAATGGTCAACATCTTCTTCACTTTCTTCACACAAAGGGCACCTACTAGGACCTTCAAAACCCATCCTCCTACACCTATCAGCTGTGAGTAACCTATTTTGTAGGGCCATCCATGTAAAGGTGTCTGCCTTTGGCAGGCAATTTTTATCCCAACAAAATTTCACTGGTAATACAATCTTGGGCCTCAAATGCTTACTCATTATGTAATTGTACCCATCATTTGTGTTGTATTCACCATTCTTTTCCCCATCCCAAACAAGCAAATCTCTTGTAGCTTTTGAGTGTTAGACTTCTATTGTTGAGAATCTTCTTTAGTTTCTCCTTATCAGCCCCTAGTATTTCTACGCTACCAAGTTCCTTCCACTTCCATCCTATTCCTTCATTTGTGAAGGTAATGTAGTCTTTTACCAGCAGACCCCACCGAGATTCCAAGAGGGTTCTAGTTGCCCCAAAATCATGTGTTTTCTCAATAGCCTCATGACACCCTCAGAAGTCAGACCAAAATAGAGTTTCCTCCACGGCCCCAAGGCTCCAGGTAAGTTTCTCCGTGATGACACTTCTACAGTCCAAGATAAAGTTCCAACTATGGGACCCTCTAGGGGGGGGTGTTTCTCTAAAGATGTTGAGAGGATCTTTGTTATTCAAGTATTTATGAATCAAAATCTTAGCCCATTTCAAGTGTGGATTTCTGAACATTCTCCAAACAAACTTTGCTCCAAGGGTCTTACCTTGCTCCCTAATGTTTTTGAGCCTCGCTCCTTCCTCCTTAGGTCGACAGGCCTTATCCCATGATACTAGTGATAGTTTCTTCTTCTCACCAGCGCCTTGCCAGAAGGTCCTAAGATGTTTGTTTAATTTTTCTCTTTTTTTTACCGGTAGGTTGATGCAGGATAATTGATAAATTGGCATTGGACAAAGTACTGATTTGACCATAGTTGCTCTACCAGTTCAAGACAACCATTTTCCTTTCCAAGTGTAAATTCTTTTTTTGATTTTTTCTATCATTTGGTCCCATAAGTTGGAAGACCTGCAACCCTTATCTAGATGGAGACCTAAATATTTACAAGCTAGCTTTCCTTGTTTAAAGTTGAGGTATCTGCAAATTTCTTGTTATGTTTTGCCATCCGTATTGAATAAAAAGATTTCAAATTTTTCCATATTGATTTCCTATCCAGAGGCAATAGTATAAGAGTCTAAGACATCCTTGAATGCAATGGCTTCTCTTATCTCCCCTAACCCGTAGAGCATATTGTCATCAACAAATTGTTGGTGTGTAGTTGGGTCTATGTCACCAGTTATCCTTATACCTTTAATTCTTCCCTCTTCCTTAGCTTTTGATATAGATCTGCCAAGGGTTTCGGCCATGATGATGAACAAAAAAGGGGAAATAGGATCTCCCTTTCTTAAACCTCTAGAGATCTTGAAAAAGCCCTTAGGTGTCCCATTGACCAGAACTAAGAACATGGGGGAAGAGATACATTCAAAAATAAGGTTTATCCAAGCCTTTGCAAAACCAAATGCCTCTAGACATTTGCAGAGAAATCTCCAATCAACCATATCGTAAGCCTTTTTTATATCTAATTTAATAAGCTTACTTGGTTCTTTGTTTTTTTGAACAGAGTGAATGGCTTCCTGTGCTATTATTACTCCATCATAAATTGATCTCCCTGGCATGAAGCCAGTCTGTTCTTCACTAATCAAGAGGGGTAATAGCCTTTGAAGTCTACCGGCTATAGTTTTGGTCAGTAATTTATAGAGGGTATTGGAGAGGGCAATTGGTCTGAAGTCATTAAAGTTTTCTGATTTGTCTTTTTTGGCAAATAAAGTTAGAAAGGTGTTGTTGACTTCTTTCAAAATGCATCCTGGGTTCCTAACCCCTTCAAGGGCTTCGGTGACATCATTTCCTATGAAGTCCCAGCACTTTTGGAAGAAAAAGAAGCAAGTTGGGAATCCATCTGCATCCTGGGACTTTATCTGGGTTTATCTGCATTAAAACCGTTCTAACTTCCTCGTTAGAGAATTTACCCAATAAGATTTTGTTATGATCCTTAGTGATAATTCTAGGTATATTCTTAATTATATTATTCTAACCCTCCCGATTAGATCCTTCCTTGTTGAGGATATCTTCAAAGTACCTGACAACTTCCTTCGCTACTGCTTTAGGGTCTTCCAGACTAATCCCCTGAGAATCCTTGATACATGATATTCTATTCACTCCTCTTCTTTGTTTGGTGCTATTATGGAAAAACTTAGTATTTTTGTCCCCTGCTTCCAGCCAAGTTTCCCTTGATTTTTGCCTCCAGAAAATTTGTTCTTTGACTTGTATATCTTCATATTCCCTTAGTAATTCTTTTTCTCTTAGAAAGAGTGGCTCATCCATTCCTTTCTCCATTACTTGGGATTTGACTTCTTTTAAATTTTCCTCCAGTGATAGCTTTTTTTCAAAGATATTACCGAACTGATCCGAATTCCATTTTTGAAGTTTTTGTGTGATAACCTTTAATTTATTAGGCTACTGTATACATTTTTTATCTTGAAATTTTTGTTTCTTTCCACCATTGTTCCAATAGCTTTAAGATATTAGCATCTTTCAGCCACATTTATTCGAATTGAAAGGGCAGTTCTTTGGGCCTGTTTCTTCTAATTAAAAATAATAATTAAAAAACTAATAAAGAAAAATAAAAATTTATTATTATTTAAAAGAAAAACTTTATTAAAAAGTTAATAAAAAAAACCATTATTTAAAAGAACATTGAAAAAACATTTTTTTTAAAAAGAATATATTAAAAAAATAAAAAATAAACGAATTAAAAATGGGACGCCCCCTTGTCGTGGCAAGTGGGAATTACCCCCTACCCCCTGCGGGAAGACCTTAGGTACTTTGTGGTCGTACTGTAAAGACTGTGGTACTCACAAGGGATGAATTTTTTTCTTTTAAAACAAAAAATATGATGCTCATAATGTTAAAAAAAATTATTTTTTAATTTTCTCAAAATAAAAATAAAAACATAAATATTTTTTTAAAAAATAAATATGACTTGTACCTACAGTGACGTCCGTACGACAAGAAGGGGTTCAAGCTCTATATTCAACTTTCACCTAATATAGGCGAAATTATAGTCAAAATTCGTTAGAACAACCTTCTGAGTGTAATGGCAAGCTCTGATTTGGTGTAAGGCGCTCCTAAAAATCATTGGTCCTCAAATCTGTGAGGATGTCAATTATGAATGCTTGAAGATCTTTCCAATGAAAACTACGCAATGGTGCTCTAATGGTTCTGATACCATGTAAGAATTTGTCTATAGAAATAACCCAAGATCTAGAGGCCAATGAATAGCACAAAAGCAAGAGAGAAAAAATGGACAAGAACAAATTGTGTTCGCATCAATGATGCAAATAACTCAATTGCAATAGATAATGGATGAGAACAATGTAGATGTGTCTGCTTATATAGGCAAGGCAATAAGAGAGCATGATAACCAAGAGATAACTTAACAACACAAGGTGGAATCACATGTCCACCCAAGGTGGATCACCCTTCATTGTTCAATGAAGTATGTGCAACATGTGGAGAATGATAAAGTGATAAGTGCACTAAAAATGGAGACAACAGATAAAGTGGAATGTGATAACTACTATCACCACCTAAAATGGAATTTCTCCTACACCATGTGCAACTAAATGTGCAGACCCTGAAGTGTCTCATATGCAAACTACTATATTATGCATTATCCTAAGCTTAAGTAAAGTGTAGCTAGGTGAATTAATTACACCAACACATCCCTCAAAATATGTAGACCTCTATAGAATAATATATTTACATGTAAAAAACGAATGGAGAACCGTAGGCAGCTAGGGTTTCGCAGACACCAGGGTCTGCACTACAATGGTCGAACAAGAGCAAGTTGGACATACAACAGGAGATCTCAATCACGATTCAACACACGAGCTAATGGCAGACAGGGACATACATGGAAGGTTTCGACAAAGATCGAGAACAAGTTTCAAACAACGAATATGGGAGGATGGAACCAAAACTCCCAAATCAAAAGCATAGACAAGGCATCGATTAGCTACAAATCGAGAAGGGTTTTGATTTCCAAAATATAGAACAAACGTCCTGGCGACCCAAAGCTAAGGCAATGGGTAATGAAGCACCTCAACAGGGAAACTCAAATGTGAATCATGCCCTAGTTGTGTCTTTGTCAATAGATAATAAGGAATGGTGTGAAGCTGTGGGATTTCTGAAAGAAAAAGCCTTTTTTATGAAGTGGTCAGGGCCTTGGCTGCGATGACCCCATTTTTAGCAAGTATTAGACGGGCTTGGTCAGCTCATCATCGCGACCCTCGTGAGTTGATGCCTGGTTTTGAGGGTCCCAGTTGGCAGACTTGCTATTTTTAGTAAGTCTGGACTTACTATTTTTAGTAAGTCAATTGGTCAGTTTCTATTCCTGGCAGGGCGGTATGGATAGTGGTCAGTGTTTCAGACCAAAATTCAGTGTGCAGTTTCCTTGGCTGGGGACTTACTATTTATAGTAAGTCTATTTTTGGCAGTGCAGTGGATGGCTATCAGTTTGGCCTGATCGGCAGTGGATGCGGGATTTATCGCATAAGTTCATATTTATTAATTAATAATAAAACCACATTATTATAATAATACTTTATTATTATAATAAGTTAGAAGTTGTTATTTTAAAGAGTTGTGAACTAAAGCTCTTTTTGGGAAACTGTGGCCAAGGATGGATTATAAATATGAGCTCATTTCATTGGGATTCGCATCTGATTATTTGATAAAACTTATTTTGTATGGTGACTTTGTTTCCGAGTTCTTGGTTCTGGTGCCCTTGCTGAAGTATAAGGGTTTGATATCTACAACTGAAGTATTGTAGATATTCTGAAGATTGTGAAGCAATTACTGCTGAGGTATAGTAATTGGTTGTATATTCCTTATTGTTTATACTGTGGCTGAGGAATCAAAGGTTGTTGAGATTCTTGCTTACTGCTAGAGAATCATTCTGAGTTTTTCCTGAGAGTGCAATTAAATTCTGAGATCATTTTCGAGAACCAGTGACTAGCAGTTTGATAAGGGTTTCAAGAATTCTCAAGGCTGGTCGAATTACAAGATTGATTCAGTGTTTCAACACTTGAATCAAAACTCCATGTTTGGTGAGTTGTGCTAGTTACGGCTGTTGTGGGGGAAGGAGAAACACCTTTTGGTTAACAGTGAATCCCGTTTTATGCAGCAATCAACAACCTTTCTTGGCGCAGGAGCTATAACAGTGTTGGTCTTCAAACGTGGGTGTTTTCCTTGACTGGCGCGTAGGACTTTCTCATGGTGGTGTCAACCTGCTGACTGCCAATTGTATGCAACGTCTTCCTCAAGGCAATAAGGACAAATCAACACCTCAGAATCTGTACGGCAGAAGTACGATATTTTGTATGAGATTAAAACATTGTTTCTTCTCAAACGTGTTGTCTTGCTATCCACATTTAGACGTGAGGGAATAACTCTGAGTATTATGCTTTATATATGAATTGCAAAATTCAAAGAAGTTATATGTGATTTGTTCAAAGTGAAGAATTAGAATTGTTTGGTAAGAAGTGTATGTGAAATCTGGAGTTTAGCAAAAGACCAGCTGCTTCAATAATAAATATGCTGGAAATAATTATGTTCATGGATTAAAAATTACACTTTGAAATTGATTACATAAATAAAAGGGATACCATCTGGCAAAGTTACTATTTGTGGTTGCAAAATCAATTGAGTCAAGCAGAGCCAAGTTGGGCTCATTACAGTGGTATCAGAGCGGTTTCCAGCCATCTTGTGGGGTAGGAAAATATTTATTAATGCAGATCTGTTGTTATATTTAGAGTGATCAGCGCTCTTGCATTTTTTACTATGGATAGATATAGGCGGCTTAGCTCTGAGAGTCGGCGCAACAGTGCGGGAAATAGTGACAAAATAAATACATTAATGGAGAGACTTAGGCTTCATCAACAGAGGATGGCGGCAAGACTGTCGGATCCAGAGACAGTAGATAGGGCAGCGAGGTACATGGTTTCTGCCTTCAGTAGGCCGGCATCGAGATCGCAGCGTAGGAGGCTTGAGTTTTCCCTGACAAGTGTCCGAGATGTGGACCCACCAGTATATAGTACAACACCTACTCAGGGATCTAATGATAGACACTCCACACATAGACAGGTGGACGTGTCCGTACCAGTGGTAGGCTGCAGTACTGAGCTTCAGCAGGTTGAGGCTTTCCGAGTAATTGCCGCAGTTGGTGCAAAGACAGTTGATACAGTAGTTGCCTCTGATGGTCCAGATTCTCTCGAGGAGGGAATTGTTATCGGAGATTTATATGTCAGCTGTCATAGTTTAGCTTGGGAGCGAGAGGCAGCACCCCTCTCAGGTGGGATAGGCGAGAGCATGGAGCTACCTTGTTGTGGTATTGATGATCAAGGTGTTACAGCTAAGTTGGCAGATGTCGACTCATTTTCGGGAGTTATTGATTTACAT
>MU228440.1:321037-338430 GCA_018584345.1 Thuja plicata
GCGATGTATTGTTCTGTGTAAATTATCATTCAACCCTCCGGAAGACATCTTGGCGCACTTCCGTTCGTTGTACGGCCTTCTCTGCTAGCCTTACGGCCTTGTCCTCCAGCTGTCCGGCCTCCTGGCCTTGTACCGTACGGCCCAATCTTCCTTGCCCTGTACCGTATGGCCTTTACCTGATACCGTACGGCCTTTACCTAATACCGTACGGCCTAGTCTGTTACCATACGGCCTTTACCTGATACCGTACGGCCAGTCTGTTACCATACGGCCTCCCCTGCATGTACCGTACGGCCTCCCTTCTCTGAACGTACGGCCCCTGCTCTGTACCGTACGGCCTCCCCTGCATGTACCGTACAGCCTACCTTACCTGATACCGTACGGCCCCGGTTCTGTACCGTACGGTCCCGTTCTCTGTATCGTATGGTCACTGAACTGCACACTTCCAGTTGTTCGGTTCATTCCTGTTCGAAGGCGCAGGACGTAGCTCGGAACATTACATGTCAACACTTCCAGTGAGCCACGTCAAGACCATCCCAGTTCTTTCGTGGTAATTTTTTGTCAATACTTTGATTAATACAGTTCACTGGACTAGCTGACATTGCCTCAGCCATTCCAACTCTCAAGACGACTTCTTTGAAAAGTGCAGACACCATAATGGAGTCTCCACGAGAAGCATCAACCTCACTATATATTCAAGTGAGTATTGAACGAGTAAAGCCAAAAGTATGTATCATTCTCTTCAAAGGTGAGTGAAGGATAATTACAAAGAAACAGGGGTAAAGAGTCGTCTGCTAAGACAGTGCACAAAATAAGAGAATCAATGAGAACGAAATATAAACGTAATCCTTACTCAATCGCATATTTTCTGCTCAGTATTACAAACTGTAAAAGTATTAAATGGTTAACTTAATAATACCATCAGCACTGCGGCATTCATAAGCAAGCCTACAAGAAACAACCAACGAAGAAAAAGAGAAGTCAAGAGCTAAACTCACTCACCTGATAATCTTCTCAACTGAGCGTAGCCCCCACTCTGCTCGTCTTTTCCTCTCCCTTCTTTCGTATCACCTCCTGACAAATGAATGCCCCCGATAACCATTTTTCTTTCCCTTTACATCCATGTCCACGTTCCGAAGGAGAAACCATTTCACCCATCACGGTTCGATGGAAACCAACTCCATCTCTACCGCCCGATCAGATTTAAATTGAAACATGGAATTATAATTTCACTTCTCAATTATCACCACAGTGGAATAAAATTATAAACCTTTAAAGAATAAAATAGGCACCGCTCCATGCCAAGGTGTGATATCCTTCCTTCCTCCGATTAGAGGCAAGCCATGTCACCACGGCAATAGCCATGGATAATTATATCCAAGGTAAAGAGAGTCAGGATTGAATAATTAAAAGACTAGCGTCTTAGAATCAAAAGTATCGATTCCCTTCTAAGATGTCGATTGACCAATCAGATAAGAAGGGGATAATGATCACAATAGCGGCACATGTCACTTATAAGTACAAACACAAGTTTTTTTTCCATTATATTTAAGTATATATATATATATATATATATATATATATATTCAACATGTGTTGCCACACGTGTCTACATATACGTGTCTAAATATAATTTAAAATATCAAACGTGTTCATACTTATAAATGGCATGCTTAAGAAAGGTTGAAATAGAATTATAATGTCCCCAAAGATTGAGTAAAGAAAAATGTTCAAGACCAAAGCAAAAGTGAGTCGTCTTCAAACGACTTTGACCAAGTGCGAACTAAGGACACAAAAATGACCAACAGAAACTAGATAATAAGGACCCGGGCAATGAACTATCTAAGACTCTAGGTTGACGTAAGAATCTAGGAAGCACTCACCAATTCCAGACAACCCACTTAGTAACCATGTTGCGCCCCCTGTTGTCGGTGATACTTTTTCCCCTTTTGTCGGGTCCTGCCTCTCCTGTATCCACTTGATCAGACACAACTCATCAGAACATAATCGTCATTAGATAATCAAAAGACAAAAACAATAACAAGGTTACCTGGTTGATGTGTTATTTACGGCGTAGCCTATACATTCCTACTCATGTACATAATTCACAATTTGTTCCTGTTGGTTAGTACCATAACACATCCAAACAGACATATACCACTGTAATGAATATAAAACCATCTAGGGCATCATTTACCACTGTAATGAATATAAACCATCTAGGGCATCATTTACCACTTTAATGAATATAAAACCATCTAGGGCATCATTTACCACTGTAATGAATATAAAACCATCTAGGGTATCATTTACCACTGCAATGAATATAAAACCATCTAGGGCATCATTTACCATTGTAATGAATATAAAACCATCTAGAACATCATTTACCACTATAATAACATAAAGCATAGCAATTTCAAACTGGTTCAAGAGGGATGTAACAGAGACCGGATGTAATTTTCCTACAAGAAACTAAGCTAAGTGGTGTGGAGATTGAGGCTTCAAGAGGTGTTTTGGTAAATGAAAAGGGTGTTTTGTTGACTCGATTGGGGCTTCGAGAGGATTAGGTGTGTTGTGGTATGAGTCGACAGTAGAAGTGCAGATTAGAGGGCAAGATAAGAATTGCCAATGGTTGGCTATTGATTCTAAGCAACTTTTTCTAGATTAATGCTATAAATATTTATGGCCCAAACAATCCAGCTTTGAAGAGAGTTGTGGCAAGATTTGTCAAACATCATCAACAATAATCTGGATGAAATGTTCATCTTAGTTGGGGATTTCAATGTCATTCTCAACTCAGCTAAGAAAATGGGGGGAAAAGGTTGGACCAGACAGAGCCAAAGAGATTTCTTAGACTTTTTAACAGATAATGGGCTTATTGAACTTGAATTGAGGAATGGCCAATTTACTTGGATGTAATGACCCTAAACCGGTCCTCTCTGGAATTTTCACAAATACTTCTCATACGGATTTCAACATCTAGTGCATGCAATAAACCATTGATCCGATAGCAATAAACCAGCAAATATATTCTAATAACTTCTCAGAGAAATGGTATCGTATTATACAGCAGCAATACAATAACCATGGATTACAAACTTCCCAATCTGAAATACAGAAATAACAGCAAGATCGAATAATAAAGAACCTGTAAATGCAATGGTGAACTCTGTTGTGAATCCACTATGCTAATGAACTGGGGTTACGTCCAATTCACCTCTAAGCCAAAAGGGTTTCCGTCCTCACGGCTGTATTCGAAAGCTGAAAGCTTCCTGATATCTCCAAGAGATAAATATACTATCAAAACTAAGCATCCCTCAATGAGACTCCAAGCCTTCTTTTAAAGCTGCAGTTGTGACTCTTCAGTTTCCCCACTTTTTCTCTTCAGATTCCACTTAAAGTCACTTTTTAAATAAATCTAACCGTTGGGTTATAAAGTGACATAATAAAATAAAGCAAGGAATCTTCTAGCATTAAAAGGGAGGACCAAACGAACTTGGATGGAGACGTATGATAGCTTGCCGGAAAGCTCTCGGTGAGACGCTCCGAGTCCACTACTGAAATGCCAGGAACACTGAGTTCTTCCTACTTACTAAAAATAGTAAGCACCCTGGAAACCCTGTGGAAACTGCTCCGGTTGACCTGAAACTGAAAACACCTAGGCCAAACATTCCTCTGATCACTTGCCAAACCTCAGTTAGCCCACCGGACCATGATGAAGGGCTAACTATATGGCATGAAATAATGTGCCCCGAAAAGGGGACATTACAAATCATCCCTTCCCGGAGATTGCTTGCCCTCAAGCAATCGGTAGCTGCATGCTATGATCATAATACCTGGATCACAAACCAACCTCAGGGAAGCTGCTCCACCAATCTGTTGTGTGAAACTAAAACAGATGTTATGCCCTGACCTGTGAAGCCATTCACACAACAACAAAACAACAACCAGTCTAATGTCAAGACCCCAACTCACTGCAGGATCAGTCGTACCAAACTGCCCTGTGTCGCCATCACCTGTGAGAAAGTCCTCAACCCAACTGAGAACCTCACTCCAACTGAGATCACCAGCACCTCTACGGTTAGATGCAGGGAGAAACCAAACCTCACAAAAATCGACTCCCTGAATAAATGCCAACCGCAAGTACGTCCCTCTGGGATCCCATAAGTGAAAGGGCCATCCATCTCCCCAGCTGGCTGAAATATCTTGATGCCCTATGCCCCTACTGAGTGAATCACCATAAATGTCCAACTGCCATAACACTGCCCCTCTAATCTGTCGCCCGAACTGGAAACTGTACTGAAGAGGCAAGATACGCAGACTGTCGGCCCAGACTTCCATCTACAAGCGAGGAAGCGTACCAAACCAATCACTCACCCCACACCTCTGCAATAATCGAGAAAGAATGTTCTCCGTAGGTGGGTTGAATGGAAAATAGAATGCATCCCATACAATGTGGCCAACATGCGATGCACTAACCAACTCTACTGGAATTCCTGAATCAGCATAAGGAGTCCATAACTCTCTCAATGCCATAAGCACTGGATGAATCGGTATGATAATGTAGAGGAGTCACGGCTGTGTGGAAAGAGGAATGAACCAAGGGATGCTCGCCAATACGAGATATCTCATCATCAACGAGAGATAGGGCAAGGAAAAGCATATCACCCATCATGCCACAGGACATAAGTGCCTATCCTGGACTGCTGGTGTCAAAACCACACTGCTCAGCAACTGAGCTCATCCTGCCACTCCAACCTGGGAACTAAGACCCACCTCTAATAACTGCACGTAGGTCCCAAATTCTGCAATCAGCCTCATCCGCGTCATGGGGATAGGAAATACCTTCCTCATCTAACTCTAAGAAAGGATTATCAAACGTCAAATCAGCATCCATCTCAAACAAGAAATTGTCGATCACCTGAAAGTTATCTAACTCATAAAGAAACTCTAGATGATCCAAAGATCATTTGGGACAACTATCCAAGTCGTAGGTTTGTTGTATGCTATCAAGTTCCCGTATCACTTCCTGAAAGAATTCGGACCTTTCCCTGTCGTCCTGTTCCCTGTACTGGCTAGTAGCAACAAACTGATTTCTTGCAACCTGAAGAGCAATACGTGTGTTCCAGAGTACCCTGAGTGACACTAAGCTCTCTGTTGAGCTTATTAACCTCATCATCCTTTTTCCCTAACTGTTTAGCATAATTTTTTGCAACCTGTAACAGGTAATCGCGATCCGACAGTAAACATAGATATTGTGATTTCCAATCCTCAAATGTTGTTTTGACCTCCTGTAAATCTGCAACATAAGATCCAATCCATATACCACCTTGTCCTGTCTCTTTCTGAGCTTTCCTATAAAGATCCTCAATGATCTGGTGAGTACTATCATGGTGAACAAGAGCTGCAGTAATAGCATCGTTATTGACCTTCAGCTGTCGTTGTAAGGCATGCTTCTCATCGTTATCATCTTGAAATGCGTTCTTTGATTGACCACCCAAATCATCATTATGCATACGCGATGCGATGCACTGCTATAGAAATCACATGATTCCTCATATTCTGTAACCTGCATATTTGTTGCCTCTTCTTTCGTCCCTCCTTCATGGATTGATTCAATATTTGTTTTGCAATCTCCGACTTCAATGACAACCTCATAAGGCTTTTCTTCAATAATTGGTTTAGTTTATTGTTCACTTATGGGTTGATTAGTGATAGGTGGAAACTCTTCATATAAATTTTTGCACCTTTCTTGTGCAAGTAGATCTCAAGCCAAATCCTGACACTACTTTTCCATTAAAGTCTTGTGTTGTAGCTTTGGATGAAAGTCCATGAAGCTAGAGAAGGTTAAATCTCTCTGAACATGTGGGGGGAGTGTGTTATACTCATCATACATGCCGAGTATTTCTGCCCTTTTATCAGGCTGTGAAATCTGAGCTAACCGTTGCTGTATTTTAACAAGATCCTTCCAGACCTTTTCCAAACCATGCATCTTGCCCTGCTAGAACTACTTGTCTCTTCTGAAGTGAGAAGAGTAGATGAATGTCCAAACTTACACTGAATTCGAGTAGATGAGTTCAAAATATAATCTCTGCAAGTTTGATTCTGAATTCCAATTGCACGTCAATGATCCGCCAATCTGTTGTACTAACTAGTTTTGTGCAAATGAGCAAGTTTTTCCCTAAATCTGAACTATGCTAGTAATGATCCTAGCTGTCCTATTATAAGACTTATCTGCAATAAAGTCTTGTTTCCTGAATCTGAACTATGCTAGTTTGTTATGGAGAACATACGCAATAGTTATCCCACTCAAAAATCATGATGCATGGGGAGGAAAATGCAGTAACAATTATTTATCACTTCTATTTGCTAAACACAAACACCATACATTCGAGTCCAAGAGAAGATGTTGTGAATATAATTCATACAAGAGCAGCTTCACATGACCATTTAGCATAAAGTATAGCGAAAGTCATTAACATACACTGAATTTTCAGTACTGAACCCAGACGATTAAAATCGTCTGCATTAATGTAAGAGATCAAATATAGTGTGCACCTGTTATGGCATGTTTAGAGACGGATCGTCTCAATGCTGGAGGATGTCGTGGGTGATTGGGATCGACACTTCCAGATTTATGCACGCATTTTGCTGTTGGTGGAGGCCGTGGTTGACTGGAGTATACACTTCCAGACTTCTGTGCGTCACCTTCTATCCACAGTGATCCCACTGTCTACACGCCATGCGGCTGGCACTTTAACACAATCCCGCCCATTCACCTTGGCTACCACGGATCTCTTCTCCCCGATGACCTTGCTATTAGGAACACAACTCTTTCCGACTACTACGCGTTGAATGGTGCTGGAGTGGATTATTGTTGTCACACCATCCTTCCGTCCGCAATGACAAGCATCGACTGCTGCGTCGACAATGGAACATACCAAATGTTTCTTACGGTCTGTGCTAGGATGAATTGGATATCTACTTACCTTCTATACCCGTTTGATTTTGGGAATGGATACGTAAATATTTTGACAGTCTCCTCTACCCGCCAATATTCTGGTATCTTGATTCAACTTTATAGTTGGAGCGAACTATGAATCCAAGTGTTCATTCCTCTGCATACTGCCTTCAACGGAACCAAATACATGGACGGCTCCAGACTGTAGTTGTCTTGATATTTGTCACCTCGTTGAATGCTACATTCCTGTAACTATTATGAACATTCCTGTTAAAAGACAAATACTCACGACATTGTTTGTTCCTCATTCCTCAGCCACAACCATGGACGATTCTTACAGCATCCCAATAATGTCATTTCAAAGTAACACCTAAGAATATTAATGGTATGTTCTGGTGTCAAATATGACAGAGGCGTTTTTATTTCATTATTACTCTTCGGCGACGTATCAGCTTCAGCACTGCCATGGAGGAGTCTTCTGCATACGAAGATGTGGTTGACAGTTGCTAGCGAATTCAGTGTTTCACCTGACACACATACGACATTCTTCTATGCTTCCACGGACATTCAAACTACACTCTACCAATCCGCTTAGCGCAACAAACAGATGTCCAGCCTGCTAGCGCAACAAACGTCCAGTCGTGGTCACTAGGGAGTGGCTCTGTTATTGTTGATTGGAGGTGACTTAAACACCAGTCGCATTCTTGTCACACCCAGCACAGAGGTCTCTTGGCGTCCGACGTGGTGGCACACTGTCAGGATTTTAGTATGTCCACCATACGCTGCAGTGGGGACTTGCAAGTTACTGCGCACCGTTACCTAGGAGCTCCAACAACTCCACTATGTAGATTCAATCCAAACGCACAGAATGCAGCCTTTATATCACGGGGAGAACTATGATGTCCAATATTCAAATGTCGTAAACGTTTCTCTTTACCGTTGTAGAAAAAAAAATCGTTTCAGACGATGAACTCCCTTTTCATACCATAAATGTATCCCTTTTTCCACGCGAGAATGACTTGAGTGGGTCCCTGGCTAGAAGCTAGTTTGACGTGGTGGATATTTGTTTATCCTTGCTGAGTGAGCAGGTTGCTGGTCTGCAAGCTTCGAAAGTCGGAAGCCACTAATAAATATAAACCAAGTTTGAAAGAATATTGATCATCACATGAGTTTGAAACACTTCTCTTACACATTCTGTGCATGCAAAACTGTGTTCTATATCAGAGATAGTAAATGCCTTGTTAATGAAGTCCTGCAGTATTCGCACTAACTGCGTTTTATCAGAGCGACCCTCAATATGGTGGTTGCAAGCAACAAGATGACAACCAAAACTGAGATGAGTTCTGCAATGAACTGTAACTCACGAGTTCACCTCTTTCAATGCAAATATGAATTCAGGAAATACTTATCTTCCAATTTGTTGGGTTCGATATTCAAAATACATACACTGAATTCGTTTACTCAAAAACAAAACCCTTCTGTAGATTTATTTCTGAAGAAAACCTCACAAGCTGGCAAGATTTATAGCTTTGGTACCACTGTAATGACCCTAAACCAGTCCTCTCGAATTTTCACAAATACTTCTCATACGGATTTAAACATTCAGTGCATGCAGTAAACCATTGATTCGATAGCAATAAACAAGCAAACATATTCTAATAACTTCTCAGAGAAATAGTACCGTATTATACAACAGCAATACAATAACCATGGATTACAAACTTCCCAATCTGAAATACAAAAATAACAGTAAGATCGAATAATTAGAACCTGTAAATGCAATGGTGAACTTTGCTGTGAATCCACTCTGCTGATGAACTGCGGCTACGTCCAATCCACCTCTAAGCCAAAAGGGTTTCCATCCTCACGGTTGTATTCGAAAGCTGAAAGCTTCCTGATATCTCCAAGAGATAAATATAATATCAAAACTAAGCATCCCTCAATGAGACTCCAAGCCTTCTTTTAAAGCTGCAGTTGTGACTTTTCAGTTCCCCACTTTGTCTCTTCAGATTCCACTTAAAGTTACTTTTTAAATAAATATAACCGTTGGTTTATAAAGTGACATAATAAAATAAAGCAAGGAATCTTCTGGCATTAAAACGGGGGACCAAACGAACTCGGATGGAGACATATGATAGCTTGCCGAAAAGCTCTCGGCGAGACGCTCCGAATCCACTACTGAAATGCCAGGAACACTAAGTTCTTCCTACTTACTAAAAATAGTAAGCACCCTGGAAACCCTGTGGAAACTGCTCCGGTTGGCCTAAAACTGAAAACGCCTAGGCCAAACATCCCTCTAATCACCTGCCAAACCTCGGTTAGCCCACCGGACCATTATGAAGGGCTAACTATATGGCATGAAATAATGTGCCCCGAAAAGGGGACATTACATTGGACCAATAGGAGTGGATTCCTCAATATCGCTGAAAAGCTGGACTAGTTTTTTATTGCAAGGAATTGAGCTGAAGTAGATTGAACCTGCATTGCGGAAATTTTACCCATCTCAGGATCCGATCACTACCCAATCAGTGTGATAATCCAGGAGGAGATGGCACCAGACAGAGCTCCTTTTAAGTTCAAATCAATGTGGTTGCGACATGAGGGTCTTAAGGACAAAATTATGGAGTGGTGGACATCAGCTCCATTTAGGCCATGTAATAAATCCTTCATTTTTTTTATTACGTTGTAGTTCATCAAAGAGCAGTTAAAGATCTGGAACAGAGAAACTTTCTAAAACATATTTATGGAAAAGCTCCAGATTGAAAATGATTTGGCTGCCTTACACTCTTTAGTTATTGCAAATGGAATGGGGGAAGAGGAATATCAGCTAGAAAAAACCTTAAACAAACATTATTCAAAATTTTTAGCTAGAGAAGAAACATTTTGGCATGAGAAATCCCGTGAAATTTGGTTAACAGAGGGGGATAGAAACATCAAATGTTTTCACAACACAATCAAAGTAAAAAGGTCCTACAACAGAATCTACTCTATAACTGATCCAAATGGGATCGAGTTGCATACTCCTGCTGAAGTTAATGATGAGGCAGTCAAATACTTTAAAGATATCTTTTTTGGGGACCCTTCTAGTCTAGAAACGGAGATACATAGTCAGATACTTTAAAGATATATTTTTTGGGGACCCTTCTAGTCTAGAAACGGAGATAGATATCCCGCAGGTCATCCCTAGATGTATTTCTGATTCTCAGAACAGCATGTTAATGAGTCCCATCTCCATTGAAGAAGTGAAAGCTGCTTTGTTCAATATGGGTGGGGAGAAAGCACTGGGTCCCGATGGTTTTCTAGTCATTTTCTTCCAAAGGTTTTGGGATATTCTAAGGAAGGATATTTGGGAAGTGGTAGAAGAATCACGAGTGCGTTGTTTTGTCCTTAGAGACTTCAACAATACTTTCATTGCTCTCATCCCAAAGAAAGAGGACGGGGTTTCTTTTAATGACTACAGACCAACCTCTTTGTGTAACACAATATATAAAATCATCACTAAAGTGATAGCAAACCGCCTTAAAAAGGTGTTGGATTCAGTCATCTCAAAGGAACAAAGTGGTTCCTCTCCAAACAGATCAATTTATGAAGGGGTCATAATTGCTCATGAGGCCATTCACACAGTTAGATCAGCAAAGGAAGAGAAGATGATGATTAAATTAGATATTAGAAAAGCATATGATGAGGTCAATAGAAGATTTCTCCTGAAAACACTTTTGAAGTTTGGTTTTTGCTTAGACTGGGTGAAGTGGATTGATAGCAGCATCAGCTCTCCCAAATTTTCAGTCCTTGTGAATGGTAGTCCTCAGGGCTTCTTTGAGTCTAATAAGGGCATTAGACAAGGAGACCCTCTATCTCCTTTCTTGATCATAATAATGGCAAAAGCCTTGGGTAGGCTGATTTCCAAAAAAAGGAGGGATGGACAGTGAAAAGGCATCAAGATTGCCGAGGGATTAGATCCTATCTCTCACCTACAGTTTGCAGACAACACCTACCTTGCTAGTGAATCCTCCTTGAGGGAAGCCAGACTTATTAAGGCCACACTTGACAAATACAGCAAGGCCTCGGGCCAATGAGTCAATTGGCATAAATCTGAAGTTTATTTCTTCAACACCAGTATCAACAAACAAAGTGAAATCTGCAATATTCTAGGGATGAAGGTTGGTTGTCTTCCAGGGAGATATCTTGGCATTCCGCTCTTTGGAGGAGCTTGCAAGTCATATTTCTGGAAAGGCCTTATTGACAATTGCATCAAGCGCATGGAGGGTTGGAAGAGCAGATGGCTCACTTTTGCAGGGAGAATTATGATGCTCAAATCAGTTATCTCTACTATTCCGGTTTATTCAATGATGTGCCTTAAAATCCCTAAGAAAGTGTTAAAATTTATTGAGCAAAGAATAATGAAATTCTTCTGGAACAAGGCTAGTGAGGAGGATAAACGTCCCTTGTTGGCATGGAGAAAAATATGAAAAGCAAAAGATATTGGGGGTGCTAGAATTAGAGACTGGCATCTAATGAATGAGGCTATGGGGTCTAAACTTGTTTGAAGCATATACTCTAATCCTGATTTACTATGGGTGAAGGTGCTTAAGGCAAAAAATTTGGATAGTCAAGAAGATAGCAGGATCTTAACAATCAGAAACCCACCCAAAGGTTCAGCTATATGGAACTTCATAGTTGAATGTAGAGCTCTCATCACCAATCATATTTCGGGGAAAATTGGAAATGGACCGCAGGCTAATTTCTGGGATGACTCATGGTGTGGAATACCAGCCTTAAAGCACTCAGCAGAGATGCATGATCTCAGGAATCTATTCATCCAAAGATGGGGTGAGAGGGGCTGTGATTATATGGAAGTAAAAGACACTCAATTTGGCCAGGAATGGAAGTGGAAGAGTTTGGATGGAATTGGGCTTAGTGATCAGCAGTCACAATTAATCAACACCATCTTTCAAAATAGAAGAGTTGTTATAACACAAGGTAGATAAACTTAATTGGTGTGCTGCTAAGAGTGCCAACTACTCGATGAAATTGGGCTATCAAATGTTGGCTAGAGATGAAGAGGCTGAAAAATGGCCAGTCAAACTGTTTTGGGGCAAAAATTGTCTTCCAAGGGCAGGCTCCTTTGCCTGGCTTGCAACCAAAGGAAGGATATTAACAGGGGATAGAAGGAAAAAATTTGGCATTTAGGGACCAACCAGATGTGCTTTGTGCGAAGAGGATGAGGAGGATGTGAATCATCTACTTTTAAATTGCAAAGTGGCTTGGGAATGCTGGAACATGGTCCAACTCAAGCTCGGTTGGCTGGGCCCACCATAATTCATTAAAATAGGTTTTCTATAGCTGGCCCACTTTCTTAAAAAAATAAGTTTTCTCTTGTGTCTGGTTTGTCAGCCCCTCAATCATAATCTGGGAACTGTGGAAGGCAAGGAACAGGCGAATCTTCCAAGACAAGAAAGTGTCCACTGAAAGAATAAAATATAGAATCAATCACTTGATTGAGGAAGTTGTGGGAGCTGCTTCAGAAAAACTCAGTCCAAGCACTCTTTTTACCATGTTTGATCAGAGGATTCATGCGAATTGGCCAGGCATCAAATGTAGATTGAATGCAGGTGGGATGTCAGTTAATGTGGGGAAGCATGTTAGAAGTGATGTTAGCTAGGAAAAACTCGATTTGGGGTGGGTGAAAATAAATTTCGATGGTGCTGCTGATGGCAACCCGGGACCCTCCGATGTTGGCTTAATCATTCGTAATCATGATGGTGAAACATTGGTCATTGGTGCACAAAAACTTGCTCCTGGAACTAACAATGCTGCTGAAGGAAATGCAACCTTGTTAGCAATCAAATTAGGAAGATCACTGGGGTTCAAACGGATCCACCTAGAAGGGGATTCACTGATAATAGTTAGAGCTATTGAGATGGGCAGTTTGATGGCGTGGCATTTACAGCCTCTGATTGATGCAATAAAAGAACAGTTGGCACAACTGGAAGATTTCAAAATCTCCCACATATGCAAAGAAGGCAACACGGATGTTGACTCATTATCTAAATGGGCATTATCGTTTGATAAGGAAGATGAGCTGAGGATAGATGATTTTAGGAATATGGCTAACTCTCCCTTTTGAATATTTGAAATAATAAAGGCTTTGCGGCAGAGTGGGAGAAAATGAAGGATGATATTAGGTGCCATGAGGAGGAAATTTTTGCTTGAACACTGGCTTCCCGCAGTTTGTGAATCATCGACCAAGAACCAGGTCTGCAACCCGGGCTTGGCGAGTTTGACAACGAAGTAAGTTGATTTTGGTGGCTGTTTGGTGGAATCTGCTTGACACTCCTTTTGACTAGAAGCGTAGTGTGTCTGTTTTTTAGGGCCGAATTTCTTAGCTGGTTATGTAAACTGTGTTTATCGGTATTATGGGTGGTCTGTAGGATCAATAGATCATTTTGGGGATAAAAATGGTGTAAAGGCTGTATATGGGGTCCTTGTTGTTATCAGACTACAAATGTAATTTCAGATGATGATCTTAGGTGGTTAGATGGTACTTCTTTGGCCTTAGTTGTATATATATATGTATATATATACAACATGTTTGTGCCCAGAATACTACTTATAATGATGCAGTATTATAACAATTTTTGCCATTTTTTATGATATTTGCTGACAATTGGAAAAAGATAGTATAACATTTTGAGTACAGTACAATGGTAATCTAATGATCTGGATTCTTTGCAAAAAGAATACACTTCCAGCAAACAGTGCTAAAAAAGTAGCCTTGATCAAGAAGATATTGCTTCTAGAAGTTTGGAGTTGCCATTGGCAAACTGAAAAAATTGTACCCAAAACATCCTTTAAGGTGGGTGTGACCTGTCAAAACAAGCCCACCCACCAGTGTAATATCCCTGTTCAATTTTTCACTTGAAATTTTGTAATAATTTTGCCCAATGCTGGTACTGTGGGATAAAAGGGTGAATCCCTGACAAACTAAGTTTCAAGTCTACTGATGAATTGGTTCCCTGCTCAAAATAAGTCTGCAGTCTATCGTTTTGCAAAAGATAATTTGGAAACTTCGTCCACATGAGTTACATTCATGACAAATAAAATTAAACTGAGTCTTTCCGAACTTAGATGGGAATGAGAACAAGCTATAATATTCAAGTAAGTTCTGAATGCAAGTCTGTGTTCAATTTGGAAACATACAAGCCGATATATACTCACGGGCTTGAAACAACTTTGCCCTTTCAATGGTTCTACTTAATGGAAATATTGCAGAGTAAAATAAGTAGGAACAAACTGTGTAAAATCGCAGCACCTGGGAAATGTTTTGGCACTGATACTGAGAGTAGAGATGGCAATTTGATTGATGATTGTGGCCTCCTTTAAGCTTCCACACGAACACTCTTTAACATGCACCCACTTCTACAGACAAATACTGGTTGAGCTCCCGCGCGGTGATTCAATATATATTCTGCATCTTCCAGTTACACTACAGGAGTCTCGCACATAGAATCGACTCCACAACCCTATCAGCTCCCATATACGATTGACACCCAACACTACTCCTTCCGCAGAGACCAAACCACTTTCCTGTAACCAACACGAGTCCTCAAATATCAATATTTAACGTTGGAAATGAGACACTACTCGTCCACAATCCGACTGGTCACTCTCGGCATCAAATTGCAACACCTTGTTCGCAATCCTTATTCCACGCTGAGCTTTCCTTCGCATCAAAACACTTGAAATTGGTATTCCATCCTTATTGTAGTCTTCCAAAATCTGACAATGAAGCTCTACGGTGTATACTGTGTGAATCCACTCGACCAAGCTGGGTTTGCGTCCAACCGGTATTCCCAAAGGTTTGCGTCTTTGGTATTATGCAGTCATAGAGACAGCATGAACAAGTTCTCAGAAAATTCTTTGTTTTCATCTGATGCCTTCCTTCAAGCTGAATGACAACCCAAATACCTCAGTGCGTGAGCATTACAGGCCTCAATGCATGCAGCCAATAAGACAAGGGACTAATTTTATGGTGGTAACGTAGGCATAAACCGCTGAACTCTCCCTTTTTTTTAATAAAATAACATTAACGTAGACTTGCCAAGTAAGAAATAAAATAATAAAGTAAACATTTTTTTTTGTCCCACCTTGACATTAGACCATATTGACTACAAGGCATCCCTATTAAGAGAAAATTAGTCTACCGGGATGGAAATAGGCTAATCACGCAACCATGAGGTTTACGCGTGAGAAGGGGACATGACAGTCCTTCCTTCCCGAGATTGCTTGCCCACAAGCAATCGTAAGGCTTGATGCTGCAGAATATTCTTGCCTTCCCGAGTTGCATCCTCAATGGGTAAGTCTTTTCCATCGCACCAAATATTCCTTGATTGTTTTGTTTCTCAATTGCTTCTCCCTTACCTCTAGCACTTATGTAGGCACCAACAACAATTTCCCTTTCTCATCCAAAGGGGGCAATCAGGGTGAAGGCACAACATGTTGTCCAATAGCCTTTTTGATGCAAGAAACATGGAAGACATTATGAATCTGTCTATCATCTAGCAGCTCCAGTTCATTGACCACTTCTCCAACTCTCTTCACTATCCTGTAAGGTCCATAAAACCTGGGCTTAAGCTTTTCTGAGCCACTCTTCTTCAGTGAACTTTGCCTCTAAGGTTGGAGGCATAAAAACACCATATCCCCAACCTCATAAGACCTTTCGGTTCAGTGGTGATCAGCATATATCTTTTGCTGATTTTGTGCACGTTGAATTTTATCTCTGAGAGCTCTAAGGATATCTTGATGGTCCTGTAACCAATCTTTTGCCCGTGGAGCCCTGTTGTCCTCTAATGCTAATTCCAATAAGGATAGTGGTTCATAGTCGTAAAGAGCTCTGAAAGGAGACATGCCAATGGTCATATGGTATGTCGAATTATAACAATATTCTCCCAAATATAGCCATTTTACCCACGCTCTCTTCTGCCCTGCAACATAATTATGGAGATAACCTTCTAACCAATTATTCACCACCTTCGTCTGTCCATCCGTCTGAGGATGGTAGCTGGTACTAGGAGTCAACTCTATCCCTGCCGATCTGAATAGTTCCTGCCAGAACACGCTGAGAAACTTGTTGTCCCTGTCACTAACAATGGTCTTAGGTAGACCATGCAATCTAGAGACCTCTCTGAAAAATAACTCCGCCACCTGAGAGGTTGTCTAATCATCTGTAATAGCATAAAAATGGGCATATTTAGTCAACCTGTCAACCACAACAAAAATGCTATCCTTGCCCTATACTCTTGGTAGGCCTGTGATGAAATCCATGGACACACTTTCCCATTTCTACTTAGGAATAGGTAATGGTTGTAACAAACCAGCAAGATACATATGCTCAGACTTGTTCTGCTGACAAGTCAAACACTCCATGATATGCTTAAGGACGTCATCCTTGAGGCCTTCCAAGAGAACCTCTCTATGATCTTCCTTTAGGTCTTAAAATAACATGGATGACCCGCTAAAGGTGTATCATGAACAACCTTCATAATCTTGTCCTCAAGTTTGGATTCAGGTACTAAATAAATCTTGTTTTATAGTAGATCACATCATCAATAACTCTATGCATGTTATCCTGAATCTGTCCATCCATAAGCTCACAAGCAAAAGTACTTTTGGAATACTCAACTAAAAGCTGAGATTTCCAATCAGCTGAAATCTCGGATATAGAGTAACACGTAGCAGTAGGTGGTCTCCTAGAAAGTACATCAGCTACAATGTTCTTTCCTTTGACATACTCGATGTCAAAATCATAAGCCTGAACCTTACTAACTGTTGATGTGAGTTTTGTACCACTACATAACATATAGGACCAAACACTTGATGCGGAGTATCAAACACTTAACCCTCTCTTGAAAAGTATATACTCACGAAGAACATGAGTAAACACTCCAAGGTTCCTTCCCTGTGGATCCTAACTCAGTTACAATGATGTGATTTGTTGGTAATCACGTCGGCGGGCTTACGTTGTTTCTTCAAAGATGCTGACTTCTGACTATGATGATGATGAATTCTAGCTTTTCAATGTATATTCCCTTTGTTTCTCCTCTTGAATTTATATCACTGCAATCTGTTCCTCTTGAATTTATATCACTCCAATCTATTCCTCTCACTACTAATCTACTCACTGCTTTAACTAGTACTCCTAAAGAATGAAGAAGTTATCAAGCGGACGGGGATCGAACCAAATGGAAGCTTACCAGCGGTGCTACTCCCATGGGTGCAAAGATTCGAAGGGAACGAGACTAAATTATCACACAAGGCTTCCTAACCAGCCGCTAGGATGCTAGTGACCTAGTTTAATGATCCCTATCAAACACTTGCTAACATCACCATGCAATTAACCATTTACTCTATTCTAACTTAGCAACTTGCT
>MU228440.1:416861-440650 GCA_018584345.1 Thuja plicata
TGATTTGATCAAGGAAATTGATATAATTGATATTGTTGATATTTGAAAATATTGATTCAGGGATTTGATAAATTGAGAAATGGGGCCCAAAGTCTAGGCGACCATTTTAGGGTGTATACAATGGTATAATATTATTGATATGTTATGTACAAAGAGTGGAAAATAATACAACTTGAATGCAAATATTAATTGGACAGAAGCTTTGTTAATTGTATGAAGCTAGTGATTATTTCATTCAGGTGGATTAATATTTTAGAATATTGTCATGGACTATCTATTACCTCTAGTGCATGGTTGATGTATGGTTTCCTGATTTTATGGTTTAATTCCAAAGCACGTAAGAGAGTAATTGTAATTGATTCAGGTAATCGAGCCAAGTAGTGCTCTGTTACTGTTTGAGTGGGTGATTTTAATACAAATGTCATCTGGTGGAAGAGTATGGTCTTTTTGAAGTGTCTTTGTTGTTTGACTGTAAAGGGAGACATAGGCAAGTTTTGTTGCCTTGGTAATTATTCAAGTCTCATTCATAAGTTACAACTACTTGATTGAAGAACTATTCTGATTACAACCTTGTGAGCAACAACAATCAGAGATTGGGCATACTCCTCCAAGTAAATGGTGATTGGGTGTATCGAGAATTCTTAAAAGCGTATTGGGATTTCCTAGAGCGACACCTATATCCTAAACCAAACTACTACAACTCTTGTGTTGGTTTCTTTGCAGTTCAATAATAGAAAGAGTCCCTCAATGAGATGTCATCCCAAATAATGAAGTAAAAAGATTGCAGAATGTGCAAAAAAAAATGATTTTTGCAGAGATCTCAAAAGTCCTCGAGACAAAATGACCAAAGCAAATGAGGTGTATCGACAGTATTAAAGGTCACACTAAGAATATGGTGGTTGATTTTTTTAGTGATTAAAGGTAGCTTCAAGAGCCATTGTAAGAGGTTCATATGAAGGCATTGGTTGTGAATGCTTATGCTCATGTTGTTGCTATCCAAATCTAAGCCATATGGATTATGGTTGCAATGTTCTCCACAACATAGAATTAGTGTTTTAAGATGATGATTGAGTCATTATATTCTTCATCATGGATATGGAGATGGGAGTTCACCATTATTGTTTAAGGAGGAGTTTCCTAGTAATTGCGTTGAATTTGTGTGTCCCTCTTGCTTAGGTTGAATATTCCCTATTGACCAGTCTACATTTGTTGTTGACTATAGAATGTTAGGGACTGAGTTGAGACATCTCTCAAAGAGGAGGGATTAAAATTCAAAGAGAGTTTTGACAAACCATTAAAGGAAACCTTGGACAAGGAGGTCATGAGGTTGGTGCATGATCTTAAGCTTCAGAGGGAGCTACATTATTGTCAAGCCCTTGTTAATGATTCTTCTCTATGAGAGAGAAGTTTGACATACAATCCCTTATATCATTCTTCTCTATGAGAGAAGTTTTAGGTATCAGCCCTCATTCCACCCTATGGGAGTATCCATGGTGGATCCACCATCTAATATGGTTCATGGTGGATGTCATATGTCAGACGTCATGACAATGCAATGTGAGAGAGTCTGTGGTGATTTTTTGTACTTGTGTGTTTACCCTCTAGATGAGCCATGGTGAATATCATTTTGAGGTGACAACGTCATAATGATGAACACTTGTGCATCTTACCATCATTGTGAGGTGACGATGTTGATACTCCTATGAGTTAGTTTTTTGTCATTAGTTTTGTCAAAGTCATAATAGTCAATGAAGACAATCGGTAAAGAGAAAGAATACACTAAGGAAGATAGTCAGTAAAGTAGAATATCAATGGCATCGAGCAGATTTAGTCACTAAGACATAGAGAATAGTTAGTCACTGAGACACAGAACAGAGTTATTCACTGAGACATAGAGCAAAGTTAGTCACCAAGACACAAAGCAGATTTAGTCATCGATCAGATGGTTATGTCACCGAGCTAGATCAAAGCTCATTACCAAACACAACTGAGCTGACATAACCATTCAAATTTGAATACACTAAACCTGGATGCCGAGTGGGAAAACTTTCATGGTATTCAAGACAAAAGTTAGGTTGAACATTGGGATTGTACCAATATGAATACACATGATCATGAGGTAGTTCAACCAATGATATTCAAGAACATTAAATGCACTGGAAATGAAACCAACTTTGCACTGCCTCACCTCCACCGTAGAAGAAGATGGATCTAATTAGGTTAACTACCTTAAGATCATATTAAATTAACAAAACATGAAGATGATAGAGAGATGTTGAATATATAGAGATAGAGAAGAGTGATAGAGAAGAGAGAAGCATATACAATGATAGAGTTGAAGACATAATAAAGAATATATATGGTGCAGAATAGTTGAGTTACCGAGTGCAGAAAGAGGTAATGCACTTGCAGAGCATAATGAGTTTGAACAACTTTATTGTTGATGCATATTTACAGACATTTTTATAATAAGATTTTTGTAATAGTTAGGAGATTAGAAATCCCATTCAGTGGGTAGGCCCTAACAGGTCTTATTTTTGTAAATCCTCTAACCAGGTACAACTCTTAGATGAGAGATTGTAAAATCCTTTAATTAGGTAGACTGAATAAGTCTTTTGTACTTTTGACCGAGTATAATACTCCTAATAGGGTAAGCTACCAGAAGTATCTAACATTGTAGCTCTAACCGAGAAACCTTTATTCTACAGAAGTGAAGGATTGTGGGTGCCATCCCCACCACATTTTTTTCCTCAAACAAAAGATTTATGCGTGACCAAAAATCATGGTGTTATGTGTCATGGTTTATTGATTTACTTTATATGATTTTTAATGTTTTATGCAATGTATTCAACTCGATAAATGGTCAACATTTTATGGGAAAAGTTCTACAAGTACTGATTCACCCCTCCCCTCTCAACACTTACCTTTCCATAAGATCAATCCAACAATTGGTATCAAAGCTAGTCTCTTAAGATAAAGGTTTAAACACCTAAGAGTAAAGATCATGACCATGGAAAGTTACAAGTAATCCAAGAAGATTGATAGTCTTTATTTTTAGTTGGAGAGTGCACAAGAAGTGATTGAAGATCTGAAAAGCAAGTTAGAAAAGTCCTTAAAAGTGAGGAAGCAGTTATGCAGTGAACTCAAATCCACACAAGAGCATGTTAATACTCTTGAAACAACATTTTAAGGTAGTCTAAGTGGTGAAGTTGATTTTGCTCTTGCATAACTCATGGAAAAGAACAAGAAACTCACTGAGCAATTAAAATTGGCAAAGATAGATCAATAAACACAAGCATTGAGAATGAGTGAGATACTTGACTCTAAGGGAGCAGTGAAAATGCACTGAAATTAGCTGAAGAAGACAAAAGACAATTTGAAACAAGAATAGCTAAGAAAGACAAAGAAATCATGAGGATAATGCAAGTACACTATAATATGACTGATCAAATAGTGAGTGCTAATATAGAGTTAGCCAGAAAACAATTTGAGAATCAAGCACTAAAGTGTGAAGCTGATAGATTGACCAGAGAACTGAAATATGAAAAATAAGAAAGTGAGATAGTAAAGAGAAATGAAGAAACGCTGAGATCATTGGATGCACAACTTAAAGTTCAAAGACAACCGATATACAAGACTATACTAGGATTCAATAGTAAGAGCACTACTGAGAAAGGAGATTCCTCCAATCAAGCTGACAGTCAAGGAACTTCAACCCCACTAAAGTTAAACAAACCTAGTTGTCATTACTTTGGGAAGCCCAAACATACTGCAAACGTATGAAGAAGAAAAAGAGGTAAGTCATCGAGCTCACCCAAGTTTGATGGGAATTGTTATAACTGTAACAAGTATGGGCACTGAGCACATGAATGCAGATCAAAGACTGAGAACAACATAAGAAATCCAAAATTTGATGGCTACTGCAATAATTGCAACAAGTATGGTCACAAATCTAAAGAATACATATCACAAAAGAGAAATAGAAAATGGGTACCGAACTGAAAGAATATGCCAAACAACTGACAGGGTACATCCATACCATGGGACTATAACACAAGGTTATTTTGTTTAGTCTATGGAAGATATGGGCACATTACTAAAAATTTCATGTTGTTACATGATAGGAACAATAGAAGATCATGGAGAAGCCCTGGCATGACATGCTTCCATTGTCACAAGCTAGGTCACCTTGCCAAAGATTGCAAATATCGAGGAAAAGCTCCTACTAAGGAAGAAACATCTGTGAAACCTAAAGTGAATTTAGAAGAAATGAGAGATCAAATGAATAAGACATGGAGAAGAAAGACCATGGATGGTGGAACATCATTCAAAACAGTTGAAGGCACCTCATTCTCTAGATCAGGTGCAACCAAATCTACCTAATCAGGTAAGAGGTATGAGTAGGAACTGCAAGTTAAATTTCAAATCTTAATCGGTTCCTAGTATATGTGAAGAGATCCATATGAGCGTACTTAGATGCATTTGGATACATACTATTGAGTTTATGCTTTATATCTATTCAGTAAAATGAAAGTGAAGTTAGGTATTCGGTAAAGCAAGTCAACTAAGCATTATTTTCTATTTTAAGACCATTGGAAACCCTAAAATTAGAAAAATCCATATATAGACTATATCATCTATCATTATTGCTTAACATTTTCTTGAGAAACGTGAACAGAGTTGGAGAAATGAGTCCTCAAGCAAATTCGAGCGATTGCGAAGGTAACCCTATACCACTTTGAGCATATTTGAATCTATTCAAGATATTTGTGGTGTTACCCTAGTTGTGTTAGTGCAACCAAGTCAAAAATGCAAACCCTAGTTTGAAGGTTTTTGTATTTGACAAGAGGCTATGGCCCTGAAGGCTCAAAACCCAGTTGTGATTGAGAATGTTGAGTCTGTGAATTCTAAGTACAAGCCACCTCCTACGAAGGTAATTGAACCAGACATGATAAAAGCAAATTCATCCATTCTGAACAGAGTTCTATTGATTGAAGACGTGCGAACCATCACCCATTATAAGGTTGAGGAGCTATGTGAAGCAGAGATTGATGCATCTTACCAAAAGTTATCTACAGATGGAAAACTAAAGAGCGATCATGTTCATCTGGAGTCAAAAGTTTTTACACATGCCCTACATATCCCAAAGGTATTCAAGACCGAATGGATAATGATGGTACTTAGCCAAGTACATGACCAATGTATGTGGCTAGATCAACCTATGAAAATCATAAAGGATGTGTTACATATTGTAACTAGTTACCCGATTGGAGACAAGCCTAAAGCAATCTGACAGATTGAGAAGAACAAGCTAAGTGAGCTTACAAAATCCAAATGGGATGGGAGAGGTATGAGGATTTCTACCATTGAAGACCTCGAGTTGAATTTTTCATGCAACATCTTGTCCTACCAAGTATTCCAATCATCCCGAGTGGATAGAGTACCTTGTGGAGCTGGAGATCTAGCTTATAAGATTGTAAAGAAAGACATGCCGATCGATCTATGTGAGATACTATTGAAACAACTTGAAGATAACATGAACACTATAAGGAAAGCTAAGATAGACACATTGAATTTTGGTTCATTACTGGTATGCATATACTTTTACTTTTAGAACTTGTTTCCATCTATTGGAAATGTGAAATGGAGTGTTGATAGACCTGTTGTTAATCAAATTAGTAAATACATAAAGAGTATAGGAGAGAATCTTGACATTATTATGAATGATTACTTCTCTAAATTAAAAATAAGAATGCGTGATAAATTCAAAGTTCCACCTCAATTAGTTGAGAAATATCATGCTTCTATCTGTTTTGAGGTAGACACTAACTCCTGTATTATCAATGCAGTCGATCCTAGGAGCATATGTCTAGATCCTATGGGATATGAGATGGATATGTAATCAAAAATTGAAAATTGCATACACTCAGGTCAATGAGTATTTTTGTCTACATTCTAACAAGTGTAGTAAATAGAAGAAATCCTTTCAATAAAGGTGGATTTAACAATCCTTTGTAAATCTCTTAATTGAGTGCACACTAAATAATATTGCTAAAGCTCTTAATAGAGTAGACCTTAACAGTCTCCACATAATACTCCTAATAGGGTAGATCATCAGAAGTGATCAAAATTGTAAGCCTTAACCAGCCCCTTCCAATTTGCAGATAGTGAAGTTTTTGTGGGTGTCATCCCTATCGTAGTTTTTACCTTCTAATAGGGGTTTTCTGCATTGCCATATATTGTGTTATGTGTCATTGCATTTCATGAATGCTTCTATGAATGTTAACATGTTTATTAAGCTTATGAGTTGATATAACTTACACAAAGATAGGATAAAATAGATGGTTGGTAATACAATGGATTACTAAATGGACTAAGGTTAAAAAGATAAAAGTTTTAGAGGTACTGATTCACCCCTCTCCTCTTAGTACATACTTCCCATTATTTCCAACAATTGGTATCAGAGCTAGATCTCTTATCTGAAAAAGTTTAAATACTTAAGAGAAAAGATCATACAATGGAAGTACATGCTTGAGAAAAGTATTAAGAATAAGAAATTAGAGATACAGATCTTCTATTAACAGTATAAAGAAGCTAGAATAAAGATGAGATAGTTGCTGGATGAAAGAAAGATTATGGCAACTCGCTGCAATGAAACAAAATATCATGAAGAGGAGATACCTGATCTATTTGAGTCATCACAATCTACATCTAGAAAAGCATCAAACACTTATAAAGAAAGCATCGCAAGTCTGAATAAAATCAATCAACATCTGCTGGACAAGTAAAATCTCTGCAAATCGATCAAGAGACATAGATGGTAAGAATGATTTATGTCATGAATAATGTTAGACAAGATGGGAAAGAAAGAACACTAGCTATTGATGACAGGAGGAAGATTACTGAAAAGGTACAAGAGAAAGAGTTAGAAATACAAAGACTTACAGAACATCATCATGAGATCACAAATCAGATTATTCTTATGAGCCAAGAGGCAAATAGAATGAACATAGAACTCATTGAAAGAATAGAAGCTATCGGTGAGCTAAGAGAAGAAAATAAAAATCTGAAACATGAAGTGAGAATTAAGAAACAACATAATGACATGATCAAGAGAGCTGAAGAAAGCACCAAAAGGATGGATGATTTTCTGGATGGACAAAGAAAAGTCAACAACAATATCAGACTAGGGTATACTGAAAATGAAGAATCACCAAACCAAGCTGATCCAAAGAATGTCTATACAAATCCAAGAGAAAGAAAGCAGTCATGCAATCACTATGGAAAACCAGGCCACACATCAAATGTTTGCAGGAGCAAAATAAAAGGTATTCCTAAATCCACACCTTCATTCATAGGAATTTGTTATAAATGTAACAAGAAAGGACATAAAGCATATGAATGTAAATCTAAGGTGAAACAACCAAAGAAGGAAACCTACATGGACAAATACTATCCTACTTGTAAAATGCATGGGCACACATCTCTTGAATGCTAGAAGAAGAAAAGGAAAGCATGGAATCCTAAAGAAAATGAAACTACCTATCAACCGAAAGAGTTGGTAACTCATATGTTTGGGATTACAATACATGGGAAAACTACACAACATGTGGAAGATTTGGACACATAGTTGCAAACTGCAAAAGATAATGGATGCAAAAGTATAGGAGCTGGACTAACCCCAGAATGGCATGTCTACACTATCATAAATTTGGTCATCTAAATAAGGACTACAGAGACCGAGTGACAGAGACCAGCACCTTTTCCAATGAAAACACCATTGAAGACATCAGGAAAATGAGAAACAAAATGTGGAGGAAAGCTACAAACACTGATGAAGCTGGACCGAGAAATGCAAATGGTGACACCTTATCTAATGGATCTGGTGACATCACCACCCCCACCTAAGCAGAACAAGTAAGTATGGAACTTCATTATACCAAGTTATATTTTGCATTAGTTCCATTATACATTAATGAAATGCCAAACTAGCATGATTAAAGATGCACTATGGTATTACTTGTTATGATTTTGTGAATTCAATCTCATCGGTCAATGCTTACCACACATCATCAGTGTGCATACAATGCTAAGTTGTCTATGCTTACTGAGCATCGTCGGTTAACACATAAAAAGCTAAGTTGCTAGTGTAAACCGAGATCCATCGGTAATCATGAAAGTTGACATGTTGTCTTCGCCATACACTGAGATCCATCGATAAATAGTCAAATGAGTTGACACCTATCTTTTGCATCATGTTCTCACTTAGAATAAAGTGTGTGTGCTACCTGATGACTCTGTCTTCAAACACCAAGAAGTGGGTGAGCATTTATGACATGACTTAGGGCAAAAGTCTATTAATAGTCGACATAAGAGCTCATTATTCAAAATGTGATTTGAGCGAAGAAGTAGAGAGAAACCAGAGCATAAAATGACCAAATTGTAGAGTGAATCCAACCCTGTTCATAGCACTCATAAAGATTCCCAACAGTCATAGAAGGTTGAAGTAAGTTACAACAATCACCGAGAACTTTGTTTTCATTTATGGGAAAAAGCCCTAAATTATGAAACGATGGCATCAACTTCAAGAACCTCCAAGATCAAGAATGCAAAGAATGCAAAGGTGAATCTAATCAAGAATACCACCTATGAAGAACCTCATTACAAGATATGTCCCAAGGTTTCCTCACAACCCGACAACACTAGTGCATTCTCCAGTATACCAACTAGGTTTTTTCTCATTGAAGATGTCAGAGCGTATATTCACTGCAAGATTGCAAAAATAGGAGACCTGGAAGTTGAGAAAGCTTTCAAATAGCTTTGCAATGATGATGGAACTATAAAAGAACATAAACACATTGAAGTGAAAGGGCTCACACATGCCCTACTATTCCTAAATTAATTCAAAATTGAATGGATTCAGTTAGTACTGAGAAGAATACATGACTAAAAGATATGGCTGGATGAGCCAAAATTGATAACCAGGGATACTATACATGTTGTTACCAGTTATCCCATAACCAATAAAGTAAAGGCACTAAAGCACTCTCCTAAAGTTGACATTGAAAAGAACATAGGAGCAGCATATGATGGAAGAGGATTAAAGGTATCCACCATCAATGATGTTGAAATGAAGTTTGGAGCATGTGTCTTAGGATACAATTTATTTCTGGCTAGAAGGATGAACAATATTGCATCCAAAGCAGTGGATACAACATACAAAATTATTAAGAAGGGATTGCAGTTAGATCTGTCTGAACTTCTACTAAGACAATTAGATGAGAACATGAAGACAATCAGGACTGCAAAGTCTAACTCATGTAAGTTTGGTTCACTCATCATGTGCATATTTTTCTATTTTCAAGAATCCTTCCCATCCATAGGAAATTTCAAATGGGACACTACCCAACCAGTGACCACACAGATTAGTGATTTCATCATAATTTTGAATTAGTCATAGATGAATACTTTGTTGGATTCAAAGAAATAATGCAGAAGAGAGTGAGGATTCTAGAGCAATTAGTATAAAAATACAAGATTGAAATATGTTTTATGGTGGACACTAACTACACCTATATCAAGCCAATTGTACCAAGGAAGGAAAACATGGATGGCAGCATAGTTCAAGCATAAAATGTTATTAAGGCATTGATAAATGAACCATTGGATAAATCACAACCCAAGTTTGGAACTTATGAGGAAGCCAAAGAAAGGATAAAAACTAGCTTAGTTGTGAAAAATATTGACAGGAAGAAAGATAAAATGGTTAAAACCTTGAAGAAAAAGCTATCGGTGAATGAAGAGGAAACATAACAGACAAAAGAAACTGAGGGTCAATCACCCGTCAGTGAAGCTGATAAGGAGAGTGACTCGAAATCCACATAGTCTAATACACCACCTCCACCAGTAGCAAAGAAACCAAGGACTAGTGTTGCATCTAGGACCAGGAGTCAGACAACAAAGGATGCAAGTCCTTCACCGATCAAGAAGGGTCAAGTAAGGACCTATAAAAGAAATCCTCAAATAGGGAAAAAGGGCCTAACAAAAAGAAGACAGTTCCTCAGAAATAAGGAAGACATATAAGACACAGAGTAGGATGAACAAGTTGTACAAGTTGTCAAGAACACACTTCCTTCTACAATTGATGAGGTATGTGCTTCTATTATCAAATCAGGTACACTAAATGATTGCAGGATTACAAACTGGCTAACTGTGGACACCGAGGACCAGAATAAGATACAAGATGCAATTATCACAATGATGTGTGCATTCAAATATGTTCCAATACAATTGGCAGATAAGATGCCAAAATAACTTATGAATAGATTGTCAGCAAGGTGGAAATTTGCATTACATTTTGAGATACAGATAAGGGAAAGAGCCCTAGTTTCTGTCATGTCACCCAAGTCTAAAATGGAGGAGATTGAAGAAATGATGAAGAAACACTCCAAAAGGTTCTCACCAAAGTTAAGAGCCTACCAGTGTTTCAAGGACATCTAATTGAGCTAGAAAGGAAGAGTGAGGCTGAATGGAGAAAGATACTTGATATACCTGAAAAGGATACAAGTCTCGAACCACAAATAGATCTTACCGACAAGAAACAAAATAAAGATGACCAGGCTAAATAGAGCCCCAAAGATATTCTTATTACTGATGAGGATGTTAATGAAGAATCATTGAACACAAAATCTAACAAGGATATGGACATTACAGATGAAACATGGCCTGATAATACAATCATTGATATTATCAGAGCAGATACTGTAGATGAGGTACATAAAGATGAAGATGTCACTCTTTTCCAAGACCAAATCAAGGAACATGACACAACTACAGATTCTGCACAGGTAGACACACCAAGACAAATCCCATTATTGATACAAGCTATCAATATAATATCAGAAAAGGATAAGTCACCTAACAAGGAAACAAGCATACCTGAGGATGCAGGGGAAGAAGAAAAGAAAGAGGCAATCGATGAACATACAATCATTGGTGAAGAACAAAATCTTAAGAAAGATGGAGATCACACCAAAAAGGATGCATAAATGAAAGATACAGATGAAGTGCAAAAAGAGAAAGGTGAACAAGATAAGCCAGTTGATACCAATCCTAAGGACACTGAAGGAGATGCTACAGACACACCAACGGTTGATGAGGAGACATCCACACAAAACCGATAGGAAAACCCTGAGTAGTAGGAAAAATGTACAATGCCACTGAAGCATTCCTCTAGGACATCATACAAAGCAGAAAAACTTGCTATGGTACTGCATACAGGTGCATCTCACAAGAAGAAGAAGAAGAAAACAAAGAAGAGCAAGTTAGAAGTCACACTTGACAAAATCATTGAGATACCCAAGTCTGATCCAACTACTCTGGATTATGAATCTATCAAAGAATATGGAAAAATTTGTCAAAGAAAATCTTTACAAGAAAATCTTAGAAAAGAGCACAGGGACTCTCTAGTGCTAAAAAATACAAGAGATATCTTACACCAGATAGTTCCTGACACTGATGTTGATCACAATGCCTGCATTCTGGATCAACTTGTCATTCTAACCGAAGCCATCACAACTCAAAATGTGGATGCAAAAAAATCCATTGAAGAATGAGCAAAGCAAAAATATCAATACAAATTAACTGAAAAGATCACCCAAGAAGTGGCAAAAAATAAGGTAAAGCTTTCTAAATTAGCAAATGAATTAGACCCTATCATTTCAGAAGCATTAGACTTAATTTAGAAGTTGTGAACCTTAGAGAATTTCACTAAGGAAATTAGTGATAAGATAGAAAAGATAGATTCTGATCTAAATGCAAGTGCACAAGGTCTAACCATAGATGGCAATGCAATCAAATTGCATTATGACAAGATAATAGAAATCAAAAGGTTGAGACAAGAAATTTGGGAAACAGAATTATAGTTTATAGATGAGGTTACCGAGCTAGAGGCTCAACTATTGCCAAACCTTACACTTCTGCATCAACACATGACTTCGGCAAGACAACTAATTGCCACCCCTGAGATGTCTACAATAGACAACATCTATGATATGCATGTCTGAATTACAATAGAGCACATGGATCTTGAGAACCTAAAGGAGAAATGGGAAAAAATGATGGAGCATATGAAGACTTATCTTTCCCATATTTTTGATAAGTTGTAAGTATAAACCATTGCCCTTACTATCAAAAAGGGGGGAAAATGATATGTACATTACATATAGAGACAAAGAGGGAAAATGATGATATGTACAATATTAAAGGGAGAATGATATGAACATAAGGTGAAAAGGGAGTATAGTAAAAGGGAAAGTAAACATTTATATACATATAATATATCGACATATACATAGGGGGAGTCATAAATGACAAAGTAAACACATGGTGTACATACTACACAGTTTAGTATTTTACACATCATTTTTTGATACTAATGTCAAAGGGGGAGGTGAAGACATTATTTTTGCCATTAGTATATGCAAAGGGAAAATAGTTCTTTGAAATATCGGTAACACTACACTGAAAGACAAATTTTAGTACAAACTGAAAGTGCTAAGTATAGAGAAACTCGACGACACACTTTTACAGTGCAAACAGAAAATGCTAAAGAGGAAACTAACAGAGGAACTCGACGAGAAAATTACACTGTAAACCGAAAGAGAAGAAAAGAGAGGGACCCAAAAGAGCAAGGGAAATTGATGGATAGCTCACAGAAGGAACACTAAAAGACTTTCAAAGCAACCTGAGCATCAGACACCGAAAGTCAGTTATATCCCGAGAAAAGTGGATTTGACTTCCACGTCAGATAAAATAGTTATGTTTTATATTTAGAGTTTTGATTTGATTTAAAATCATTTCTTGAGGGACAAGAAAGATAATTCTAATTGTTTTAATCAGTCTAATTGATTAAAAACATGCAAACTAGGAGATCAAGGTAAAGTTGTAAACCTTCGATCATAGAGTTATATTTGTAATACGTGAAACTAAAATAGGTCAATCTATTATATAAATAGATGTGTAATCATTCATTTCAAGAAGGATGAGATGATGAAAGTAGCCAAGAAGAACATCTATGGATCAGACTAAGAGTTTAAAGAAGTAGAACAAAAAAAGATCAATTTGGTTATCAAGAACCACGAATCAAGGCTACCGAGCAACAAAGGTATTAATCAATCACATTAGGTGATAATTTGTACATGTGATTTTAATGGATATTTAATCAACAATTGAAGATTGCATACACTCACGTCAATGAGTATTTTTTTCTACATTCTAACAAGTGTAACAAATAGAAGAAATCCTTTCAAGAAAGGTGGATTTAACAATCCTTTATAAATATCTTAACTAAGTGCACACTAAACAATGTTTCTAAAGCTCTTAACAGAGTAGATGATGGGGATCTCCCACTCCTAGAGCTTTCTTGATCTTTACTAGACCTTTTATTGGTCTTCTTAGGGTTCCTATCACCACCCTAACTAGAGGATATCTACTTGATCCCCTAACTCACTTGGAGCTCTCCAACAAGTTTAAAATAGCACTAAGTTCCTCTCTATACCTCTTCACATCCATGGCTTGTCTTGGTCACCTTCTTTCCCAACTATCCTACCTCCCTAGTGATAGGATTCATGACCATTAATAGGTCTCTTTCAACTAAACTTGATCCAATTTGGTGGATCTTTAATCTTAGTTTCAATCGGGTTCTTAATTTCTAGTTTTTAAGGCCTTGTAGCCTTTTAGGCCTAATTAGCCCTTCTATATACTGAAAATTTGGATTTTTTTCCCAAAATCCCTTAACGCCCTTGGGAAATATTTATGGTTTCCTTGTGGGTTTATCCTAGACTCTAGGATTTTCAAGATCTTAAGTTCCCACTCTGTTCGTACATTGGATTTCCAAGAAACCCATATTTTCATGGGTTTTGAGGAACATGTACACAGTCCAGTTTCTCGGTTCATTTTGAATGTCTTACCCACCTCCACTAAACTTCTCCTTGAATAAAAATAACAAGGACTCACCTCTATACATTCCCCCACCATTTAGATTCAACCAATCCACCGAGCAAGCTTTCTTGCTACTGTTCCATTCAAGATCCTAACCAGAATGCACTGGCACTTGCCTAGGGCTTGATGCTAAAATTGCTTCCCCTGCACAAAATGACTCCACAAGCCATATAAAAAATTTTCATGGAGTACCCTAATTGAATCCAAGAGGCCATAGAAATCTGACCATGGGAATTGAGGAGGGAGGCATATTTACATAGTTACCTCAAAACCATACAGCGAACCCGAAGAAATGAAAGAATTTGCAAAACCTTAACCAGTAACACAAAATGATCAAATCAATGCTAAAAAAAGTAAATAAATTCCAAAATAGAAGTTCCCAATGCATTAAATTATCACTTTCAATCTATTAAACCACTGGATCAAAGCTATGTTGTGAAAATACAATCTAATTCACTCCTTCACACACAACCCATAAAAAATGACAACTACTTCTTGGATTAGGGTTTTGTCCACCTTATATACCTTATTAACATATGTCTAGACCCTCATGTTGGGATTTTTGCACCATTAAATCCCTTTCCTAGTTGTTAGGAAATGTTGTCATGACAACTTTGCAAAATTGCAAAAGTTGTCATGACAACTTTTACAACTTTTGCTCAAATGACAAATTGTCACTTCCAATTCCCCAACTTGGTCCTAAACCTTATCAAATGATCTTAAAACACTCAAAAATACCAAAACCATGAATGCTACTCCATTTTTTGAGTTTTGGTGAACCCTTTGACCTTTTGGTTGACTTTTAAGGACATAGACCTCGAGATACAACTTGAGCTCATCCATTACTAAACCCTAACCACTACTGACTCTAGACACATAATAAACACACTTGGGACTTTATATCTTAGTCCTTATTAACTTGTGGTTGGAAAAACTGACCTACAAGCCAAAATAACAAAAATATCTATCAAAGACCTTAAGGTGCTTCTACACCAGTAGACCTTAACCAGTCTCCACATAATAGTCCTAACATGGTAGATAATAAGAAGTGATAAAAATTGTAAGCTTTAACCGGCCCCTTTCAATATGTAGATAGTGAATTTTTTGTGGGTTCCATCCCCACCATAGTTTTTTACTTTCTAACAGGGGTTTTCTGCGTTACCATATCTTGTGTTATGTGTCATTACATTTCATGAATGCTTCTATGAATGTTTACATGTTTATTAAGCTTATGAGTTGATATAACTTACACAAAGATAGGATAGAACAAATGGTTAGTAATACAATGTATTACTAAACGGATTAAGGTTAAAGAGATAAAAGTTTTAGAGGTACTGATTCACCCCTCCCCTCTCAATACATACTTCCCATTATTTCCAACAATATACATTGCATCTTAAAAAATTGAGTCCATGTTAGCTAAGTATTTTGATAAAAGAGCCAAGAGGTATGGAACATATGAAGAATTTAAGGCTAAGATTAAGCAAGGTATCTTAGTACATAAAATTCAAAGAAAATCTAGCAAGGTGAGTGCTAACCTGACTAAGGATTTAGGAACTAATAATGAAGAAGATGAGGCATAAACCTCTAGAGTGGAAGACATGAAACCACAAGTATTGAAGCCTTCACCGAGCCCCAAATCTACTAGATCATCAACAAGGTCAACAATATCACTGAAAGAAAAGAAGAATTTTGTTGAACCAAAAGAGAGGATATATGTAAGAGGAAAGGAGGAAAATACTAGACCACGAAGAAAATTCAAGTTACCACCAGACACTGACTCAGAAATTGAAGATTTGAGAAAACCCAAAGTTGTGAAGAACAAGACTCCACCACCAAGAAGTCTAGATGAAATTTTAGACACAATGAAGAAGCATGGATCATTCAGAGGAATGAAGCAAGAAAAGTATAATACTCAAAGCAAAGAGAACAAGGTAAAAATTGAAGATGTAATTGTTTACTCTTTGTACAAATTCAGATACACACCACTTGAAGTTATCACATTTTGCCTATAGAGTTATACAACGAAATAGATGCAAGAAGGAAATATGATATGAATGATAAAAAATGAATGAGAGAAAGATCTCTTGTGCTAACCATACCAAATCTATCTGTTGAAGAAATTGAGGAGACCTTGAAACAAAACTCTAAATGATTCCTTGTTAAGGAAAGATCTTTAAGGATTCTGACAGGAGACTTGGAGAGATTACAATTGGAAACCAATGCAAAATGGAGAGAGATATTCAACATCGAAGGGCCTAAATCTCAATTAGAACAAGAAAAGGAGAACATAACTGATGAAGTTTCCAAATATGATCAAGGTAAGAATAATCCTGTTGATTTGACAATTAAAACTAATGAAATTGTTATTGAAGATATTACAGATAAAGGTCTTGGAGAAGGTGAGAATGTTATGGCAACCGAGGACATCAATACAGAACAAATAAACATTAATGATAAAGCTACTACTCTACAACCTATATTGGAACAAGTACTAGATTATCACACAAATCAAGGTGATAATGATCCATTTTCTATGGATATAGATCATGTATCAAATGACCAACAAAAGGAAACATGGAAGGAAAAGGAAATAGAGAAGGAAAAGGTAAAGGAAGTTGAGAAAGACAAGAACATAGAAAAGGTTATGGTTACGGAGAAACACACAATTGAGCAGAAACAAGACACAAAAGGAGACAAGAAAGAATAAGGGAAATAGGAAGTGAAGAAAGAAAGAAAACAAGAAGAGAAAAGAGCTAGAACATGCACAATAGAGATAACATCGGATGCACCGAAGGAATCACATTCACCAAAGAAGATAGCAAAGAAGAAGAAATCAAAGAAGAGGAAACACGTAGATTTGAGTCAACTGATCATTTTCCCAAATGTCAACCTATCTACTATAGACTATGAAGAAATGACCGAGTATGCCGAACTAGTGAAACTTAAGACAATGCAAAACAAATTACTTCAGAAAAAGTGAAAGACTGATGTATTGGAAAGTGTCAAAGGTGTATTATAGAAAATTGTCCCAGAAGCCAATGTGGATGAAACAAAAGACATCATTCGTCAGGTAGAAGGACTAGTGAAGAAAGTTTGAAATCCAAATAAAGACACTACTGACTACATGATGAAGATTCATTTGAGGAAGATGGAACTAAAAATGTTTGAATCCATTCTAGACAACATTGTAGTTGATAAGGTATCACTTTCTGAGGCATCTACCAAGATTGAGACTAAGCTGTCTCATATACTTTTAATATTTCAAAGAGTTTGTTCTATTTCATACTTTATCAAGGATATCAAGGAGAAAGATGAGTCTGTTGAGACCGAGCTGACCGAGTAGCTGAAAAATGTTTACACCAAGCCTGGTTCTCTACAAGTCTATTACTCAAGGTTGAAACACTTGATGGGGATGCAAAAAGCACTACGACAAGAAGAGAAGAAGAGAAGAATGAAACTTCTAGAGATGAAAGCACTTTTGATTCCCCACATGGAAACCATGCAAAGGCATACGAAGAAGGCCAAGGAGTTGGTCAACACCCCCTACGATAGTTCACTTGACACCATCATTGGATTGGCAGTTGATGTTGCTACTCAACTTGTTATACTCAAAACACTCAAAGATACATGGGAGTCATCCCTAGCCGATGTATAAAAGAAGTACACTCATGTTTTTACAAGGTATCACATATCCCACCAAGCCCTAAGCTATTTTTATTTTGGCATATGTGTCAAAAAGGGGGGGATAATACGGTATAAGGGGATAATATAGTATGTATAATATAAGCATAAGGAGATAATACAGTATAAAGGGAGATATAATGGTAAGGAAGATATAAGCATGTGTAACAGGGGAGTTACACAAAATTTTGATGACTTTGAAGTTTTTGTCAAAATGCCAACTAATGCCAAAGGGGGAGATTGATACTCCTATGAGTTAGTTTGTTGTCATTAGTTTTTTCAAAGTCATAATAGTCAATGAAGATAATCGGTAAAGAGAAAGAATACACTAAGGAAGATAGTTGGTAAAGAAGAATATCAATGACATTGCACAAAGTTAGTCACCGAGAGATAGAGCAGAGTTAGTTACTGAGACATAAAGAAGAGTTAGTCACCAAGACATGGAGTAGAGTTAGTCACCGAGACACAAAGTAGAGTTAGTCACTGAGAAATAGAGAAGAGTTAGTCACCGAGAAAATGGTTATGTCACTGATCTAGATCAAATCTCATTATCGAACACACTAGAGCTGACATAACAATTCAAATTTGAATACACTAAACCTTGACATCGAGCGGCCAAATTTTCACGTTATTCAAGGCAAAAGTTAGGTTGAACATTGGGATTACACCAATATGATTGCACATGATCACGATGCAATTCAACCAATGATATTCAAGAACATTAAATACGTTGGGAATGAAACCAACTTTGCACCGCCTCACCTCCACCATAGAAGGAGAAGGATCTAATTATGTTAATCGCCTTAAGATCATATGAAATGAACAAAACATGAAGATGACATAGAGATGTTGAAGATACATATACAAAGAAGAGTGACAGAGAAGAGAGAAGTGGATACAATGATAGAGCTGAAGACAAAATGAAGAAGATAGAGGGTGCATAACATTTGAGTTACCGAGTGTAGAAATAGGTAATGCACTTGCAGAGCATAATGAGTCTGAAAAACATTACGGTTGATGCATATTTGCAGATGTTTTGTAATAGTTAAGAGATTAGAAATATCATTCAGTGGGTAGGCCCTAACAAGTCTTATGTTTGTAAATCCTCTAACCAGGTACATCTCTTAGATGAGAGATTGTAAAATTCTTTAATCAGGTAGACTAAATAATTCTTTTATACTTTTGACCAAGTATAATAATCCTAACAAGGTAAGCTACAAGAAGTAGCTAACAATGTAGCTCTAACTGAGCAACCTTTATTCTGCAGAAGTGAAGGATTTTGGGTGCCATCCACACCATAGTTTTTCCCTCTAACAAAGGATTTATATGTGACCAAAAATCACGGTGTTATGTGTCATGGTTTATTGATTTACTTTATATTCTTTTCAATGTTTTATGCAATGTATTATACTCAGTAAATGGTCAGAATTGTATGGTAAAAGTTTTACAAGTACTGATTCACCCCTCCCCTCTCAACACTTACCTTTCCATAAGATTAATCCAACATATCTCACAATAATGGTTGATATCTTCTAAATTAATATCTATGGATAAGCCATAATGGTGGATATCATGTGATGTGATATTTATGGAAATCCATAATGGTGGATATTACATGAGGAGATATCTATCTATAAGACATAATGGTGGAGATCACGTGAGGTGATATTTATGGAAAGCCATAATGGTGGATATTACGTGAGGAGATATCTATGTATAAGCCATAACAGTGGATATCACGTGAGGAGATAATTATGGAAAGCCATAAAGGTGGATATTATGTGAGGAGATATCTATGAATAATCCATAATGGTGAATATCACATGAGGTGATATTTATGGAAATCCATAACGGTGGATATTATGTGAGGTGATATTTATGGAAAGCCATAATGGTGGATATCACGTGAGGTGATATCTATGGATAAGTCATGATGGTTGATATCACAAGAGGTGATATCTTTCCACATATGGATATAGCCATTATGGTCAATTATTACAATAAGGACATGTAATTTGTAAATAAGTTTTCCTCCCTAGCTAAGAGGGAGTGTTGAAGGTAGCGTCAGAAGGGTGAACCTGAAGGCATATGATCATCTCAAGTAATGTATTTGTGTATGATGAAATCTTCAATCTGTTGGAAGCAAGATCAAACATGAGAAGTTAGGGGGTTAGCACACATAATCCATGAAATAATCAAGAAACCAAATGAAACATCATCATAACATCAGATAGAGCTAAAACAAGCTATTTGCACCATATTACTACTTGTTTGATTTTCTCTTTTTGATTGATTGTGCATGCTCTCGCTCAAACACCAATAGAGTGGATCCCAAATGCAATGCAACTATGAAATGGAAGATTGGAACAATGAAGAAATTCAAGAGCTAGTATGAGGAACCAGTCTCAAATTCTCTAAAAGATGATTTTAAACTATGAAATTGATATGCAACATGCAAGATAAAAACTATGATTCATTTTAGCCAAAGAGACCTAGCATGTAATATCTATGTGATTTAAGCAAGAAACTAAGAGCATATAAAAACAAACATGAAATCTAGAGCTATGTTAGCATGATAACAATGCAAATATGAGAGATTAAAATGCAAGAGGAGAAGGCCTCTATTTATAGATTTTTGGGATAGAAGAGGAGGGGTTGAATGAGGTGGCATCTATGTGGCATCCACATAAGAGCCACATAAGGGACACATAGGCTTAAAGGGATGGCTATTTTTGGAGTCAAATATAGCATTAATGTTTGAGTGGCTCAAGAATTCCAAGTGGGGGGATGTAACGCCCCACCAAGGAACCCAAGAGAGATTAACCTAGAACATGTCACTATGTGTGCTGAATTTTTTTTTTTTTAAAGTTAACATAAGGAAACATACAATCATGTGGAAGTGATTACCATTTATACACATGTCTTACACTCACATAGATTACACGACTCAAGGGTCCCATGACGTTGAATTACTTGAAGCAAAACACAACTAACAATATAACAAAAGATTCCATCCGATTAAACATAACAAGTACAACTTACATAACCATGATTACAATCCTCATGGATAACTATGAAACCACCATAAACTCACATCCACCGCACATGTCACAGGGTATGTGGTAATCACTCTAAACTACTTACTATTACAATTTTCAGATTAGGTATCACATGCGATACACTAATACAAGATTACAATAATGAAATTACATAATAAATGATGAAGGAACATAAAAGCTCATCCACAAAGAACCATCAATCACCTGGTACAAGGACGTCGAATCTCAATGGATAAAGAATCACTACCACCCGTCCGTGTGGAACCATAAAGGTCCACCCCACCGTGCTGAGGAGATAACAACAGATCCCAATCGGATATCCAAAACCAACAAGGTATAACCACTAAGCAAGGGATCTTGATAGCTCTCTAATCCGGTGCACTAGTCATCATAAAAAGGTAAGACTCACTAATCCAGAGGCAACTGACAACGTAGGAAATATAGCATGTGTAAAGGAAGGTGTCATCATGTACGTCTAACCCTTAAGTTTAGCCTTGATAATCACGATGGATTTTGGCACCTAAGTGACCATACACAGAGCTAATGTCCTCTCATACTGACAAGGCCACTAACTATGTCAGGTACCTCACAGGGCAACTAACATCTTCTCAACACCATCTTAGCCTATACTAGCACTCAAGCATGGGTGAGGACACATCTTATTAATCCATTTTAATATTCTAAATATGTCTTTAGTTATCACTTATTAAAGAAACTCCACAATAAGCAATCCAGTAGTCTCTTACAGACATAGAACTTATTGCAAGCTGCCCCTTACTACACATCTAGGTAACCTACCCTAGGCTAAGAGATCCTAACAGATCTAGCATAGGTCGCAACCCTAGTGTACCCCAAATTCAGTATCCCACACAATCAGGAATGGTCACATATAGGTACACACACAGGTACATAATCAAAAGGGTCATCATGGTCAGTTTAGGGTAATATCTGACAACACACATGCCATGAAGCAACAGAAAAGATAAACACTCCCCCCAGCCTCTATATACATCCTAGGTCATCTAATGTCCCAAATAACAACATATACGAGCACAAGAACCATATAGATGCATAGGAAACAAAATGTCCTGAAGGACTGAAAAATAAACATAAGTGAATAACATTTTCATCTGATTAAAACCCTCCACATGCATAAAGAAAATTCCCTTTATGCATTAATAGACCAGAATAACAATAATCATCTTTGATTAAGCAATCATATTTATTAGAAATCATGTTCAAAATATTAGCTATAGTTAATAGTTAATATATTAATTTAAAATTAATAACCCCTCGTTAATTCAAATTAATAATTGAAACATTACACCAAACTAATCTTTTAATATAATCGAATTAAAAATAACTAATGAAAATCTTAATTACCACTTTACATATAATTAAAACTAACCAAAAAAAATAAAAAATTAAATAAATTAAAATAAAGTAAGTTAAATTTAAACTAAACTAAATTAAATTATTAATAAATTAAAAATAATAATAATAATATTTAACATTTTAATAAAAATTTCATTTAAAAATAAAACTTATTAAAAAAAATTGAACATAACAAAAAAAGTATATATTTATTGGGGGGCCCGTGCGGCACACCCCCCGCTGCACATTGAGCGCGTGAGGTGGGGCCCCATGCGGCCACCCCTGCGCCTTGAGCGCCTCCCATAAAGGGAAGGTGGGGATAGCGGTACTGTCACCCACCTGCCATACAACGGGTGGTGTGACATCTGCCTCCCTGCCTTAGGGGAGTGGCTTGTGCCACGGGATAGGTGGGGATGGGGTCCCACCTTCCCATCACATAATATATATTTTTTTTAAAAAACCAATTTTTTTAAAAGAAATTCAACTGCGTTTAAAACACGTTTTTTTTTCTTCCTTTGTATTTTTGTTTTTAGAAAAAAATAACTTAATGAATTTTGATTTCGTTTTAATATATATATTTTTTAAAAGAAGAGTACTTAATTAAAGTAATATCCCATTTCTGAAAACGGAAATAAATTTGAAGAATGACCCTTTTGTCTTTATTCCATTTTTGTCTTCTGGTGTTTTTTTTTCTTAATTTATTTTATTTTCACCAGACTGTATAATTCCAGAGACTACACATTTTTTCCCAATTTAATTTTTCAAAGGAAAGACAAAAGGCTAAATATTTATTTAAATTTTCCCATAGTTAAGACTATAGGCATAATTGAATTTTTCGATTTTAAGGAGATTTATAAGAGATCTAAGTATGAAATTTTGACAGCATGTCTATACTATAGCAAAAAATTACATAATCACGAAAACAATAGATCCAAGCTTATCATAAACTCTGAAATCACCAAAACATTAAGCATCCATAAATTTAATTTCTTCTATAGTATAAACTATAACAAGAGTTTAATTTTTCATTTTCTAAGAGATCTAAAGGGAATTTCTTCCCAAAATTTTGACAACATAACCCTACGATGCTAAGAATGTAGAAAATGAAAGAAGTACAGATCTAGGGTTTCTAGAAGCACCCGAAAATATAGAAACAACCATAAGCCATTTAAAGGCCAAATTAAGGAACATGCATTAAAAATAACACAGAAAACCTCAGATCTACGAAATTGAATCCATACATGGCAAATGAAGCCTACCTTGATTCCAATGCAAGAAATGAAATAATGTAGCTTGGAGGATGAAAGAAAATCTGAAACCCTCAAGCCCAATTCAACCACAGATCTGGCAACAATGTAGATCCGAACACACACACACACAAGCAATAGAAAATTCTGAAAACTTCAAAGCAACCAAGATCCACAACAATCCACAATTCTTCAAAAACCCCAAAATCACCAAGAGCTCTCTAATTCTCAAAAACCTGTTATGAGAGAATGAATAACCAATTCCCCCTAAAGAGATTCAAATTCCCCAAAACATGGAAAGGTGAATGACAACTCCCAAGTCAATCCCTAATTTAACTCAACTTGAAAATTGAAAGTAAATCCAAATTAATTAAATAAAATATGCTTTATTGCCACAACTCAACTTTGACTCCTAATTACAAGT
>MU228440.1:448959-479573 GCA_018584345.1 Thuja plicata
CCATTCAAGACTTGGTGTTGGAGATCTACAAGCAAGAGATTGAAGACATCCTACCATTCTACATTCTACATATTTGGTGCATACATACTTGTGGACTCAAGGATTTGAATCCTCCACAAGGACTTTTTCAAGAAAGGTGAATTGGAGCATTTACTTTGTCTATCTTTATGCAATTTCAATTATACTTTGAGGTTAATTCTAAAATCGGGGTTTGACCAAGACAAATCCCCCCCCAACAAAAAATCCTCTTTTTCTTGTAGGTACAGGTTCAGGGATTTATATTTGGACACATATATGGATACCCTTTTTGACTTTCTTTCAGACTCCATGAACAGATTCTCTGTCAGACCTGTGCAGGTTAGGGTCAACATTATTGGGTCAAGGTCAACCTTTTTCACAAGACGACATCAAATTAGGAAAAAATTTCTGGGTTTTGTTTGTCTTTGCATTTCTGGTCTAGGTCATCCTTCAGATTTTCTAGAAACAGTCTACAGGCCTCAAAAAATAGCATTCTCTACATCTGCATTATTTTAAGGTTGGTTCTTCCTCCTATCCTTTTCAATTACTGTAATAAATCATATTTACTTAATAAATAACAGAATTTAAGATCCCCTTTTTTATTCTCTTTTCCAAATAGTTGATTCATTTGTGCATTAGCCCTTCTTTTGGGTTGATCAACTTGGATCTTCCCTTTTGTGAATTTGGGAATAAAAGAGGAGTATCTTATCTTCTCCCCAATCTCAATTGCAATCTACAATCAATCAAATTCAATTAAATGTAAAGTAGGGTTAAGAAACTCAACACACTCTAAGAAAATCAAACAACAATTAATAAACAATCTCCTTACCCCATTTCCAACCTCTTTACAAAAACCATAGCTTAGAAGAATTAGGAATATAGAGGATTTTTAATAAATATGAATTTTTTAAAGGGGGGATTTCGTGAGACAAATGTATTTAAATAAAATACACTAGAATAGTATTTAGATTATTAATAAATACTAATAATGAAACTATTTAATTGATTAAGTTAAATAGTTAGATGAATGAAAGGGAAAATAATATTAATATTTTTGGATGTCTACATTTTGCCCCTCTTTGACGTGGCATCGCAAGTGACATTGCGTCAAAGACAATAAATTAAGTTGCCCCAGAGGAAGAGGGTTTCTAGGAGTCATGTCGAAGCAACGACGAAATAGGGTTGTGCCCCCTCTAGAAAAGAACACAACAAAGACAACGTTGTGAGATTTTCTCAAAAAAAAGACGCAACGGGAATGAGAAAGGGAGAGGAGGTAATAAATAGAAGCCTTCTAAAATGCCACTAAGAATGCAACTAAGAATACAAATGCAATGATGAAATTAAATGCAACTAACAAGCCATGGGGGTCCATTTGTGTGAAAAATATGGAGAGCACATCTGATTTTGATATTGCAAAAGGAGGTATGCATGAGGTGTTAGAAAACACAAATGAAAAGATTCATTTGCATGAACTAGACACTCAAATAAAAACACACTGCAAAAGACGCATGCATCAGTAGCCACCAGTCACAACGCACCAAGATATAACAGATTGAGGTATTGGTGAGTAGGTGTAAACTAACACAAAAAAGATAAAATCAATAAAGAAGGCCTCATGACCAAGCAGTCATTCAGTCCAAAGTTCTTTCCATGAACATGATTGATGTGATGAAGGATTTGATAAGCCGACGCCAGAAGGGTGCATCCTGACGGGAAAGGATTGGATTTGATGTGATTAAAAGATATTCACTGGCAAAAGCTGTGAATAGAATGAGGAGCAAGGATAGTCGGTCGTAAAACTGATTTGATGAAAAACATGATCGCAGTCGTAGGAGTCAAAACGTCATTGAAAAGTGAAAAACTGAACTATGCGGAAAGAAACAAGGGTTTATTACAAGATTTTGGAGATTTTTTTATTTTTTTGAATTTTGTGTGATTTTTGATTTTTTTTTGGATTTTGGCAATTTTAAATGTTTTTGGATTTCTCGGCGCATTTAAACTGTACAACGGGAGTAACAATACAAAAATATATAGGAGGGGCGAAGAAAATGGAGCGGGAAAAAGTTGAGAGAAAAATGGGGGGCTATTAGAGGGCTGAGGGGGTTAAAAGAAGGTCATTTGTGAATAGTGATTGGACGAGAAAAGAGCTCTAGAGAGAATTCATGGCTGACAAGAGGATGAAGGGGCAGTTGGGAGAGCACATTCAGACCCACGAGAGACCCGCAGAGTAGCCAGTACTGGTGAGTAACTCAACTGATACCTTGCTTTTACTTTTTTCTAAGTTTTTAATGCTTTTGGGGTGAGATAGGGGGTCATAAATGCAGGTAGAAAGCTCAGCAGACTGGAGATGCCGGTTCCTAAACTGGCATCTGTGAAGACGCCGATCCCCAGATCAACATCTTCACAGACGTCGGTCCTCGAACCCACATCTCCGAGGATGTCAGTTTCAAACCGGCGTCTTCAAAGATGCCAGACCTGGATCTTCGTCTCTGAAGATGATGATCTAGGCAGGAAACATGCAGAGATGTCGGTTGAAGAACCAACATCTTTTCCTGAACTGTCATCTGTGCCAAAAGGGGCAGACGCTGAGGGGGAGGGAAAAGGAGGGACCCGACGGGGGCTGGGAATGGGTCATAAAAAGACCTATGGACGGGATGCCCCATTTTGGGAGGGGTTAGGCTAGAAGTGGAAGAAAGAAGTTAATGACATGACGGTGTTGGATTTTGTAGGAGCAGTTCCCATCATTGGGATCTCAGGAGCATTAGCCATTGACTATGGAGTTGGAGACCCAACTGATAGATGCAGACTGGGGGTTTCTAGTGGCTGTGGGACTGGACTATGTGCCTCAATGGCTTAGGCTACGGGCACACAATGGGATGATGACTGCCTTGATCGAGTGGTGGTACAATGATACCACTACATTTCATCTACCAATTGGGGAGGCGACGATCACTCTAGAGGATGTGTGGAAGATTTTACGGATACCAATCCGAGGATTGGTGTTGCAGTACAGATTGGAGGATAGTGATCACTACATGGAGATAGAATCTAGGAAGCCCATGAGGAGGATACTCACATATAGGACATGGATGCCCTGACATCTGATAGTTGACAAGAGACTAAGGAGGCTAGCACTGTTCTTGGCAGGATTGATTGGCGGACGGATGCTGGCAGACTTAGCCGGTAATGGTTTTGGGATGGGATGGTCTCAGGCACTCACAGGGATGCTGGAGGAGGGGATGACCTACTGCTAAGGATAGGTTGTCCTGGGATAGCTGTATCATGATCTACACATGGTTGTGTACTGTGGGGTACACAACATGGGTACTGGGGTGACTTTGATATTAGTATGGGTCTGGGAGCACATTGCAGTGTTTCGACTGATGAGAGTATGAGAGACTCAGCAGCCAGGAGAGCCCTATGAATGCAGATATAGGCTGATGCTAAGATACACCTCTATGGGTCAGACTGGATACTGGCAAGAACTGTTAGATGAGGTCCAAGTTTTCTGTTGAACCCCATACAAACTATGCGAGCCCTGGGGAGTGATGGATTGGTAGGCAGGAGTAGAGGACAAATTTGAGGATTTTCTATACCTCTCTTACGTGCAGACAGATTGTTTTCTATTGGGGAGAACCATCCCAGGTCATGAGGCAGTTTGGATTGCAGCAGGGGGTGGTGGCAGAGGATGATTTACATCCTTATGTCACCAGGGAGGTTGGAGTTTGGGGTAGGTACACTGATGCTCTCACAATGAGGGTAGCATGGAGGACGATGGTGTAGATAGACTATGTGGCCAAACTAGATGTAGTTGATGTAGGGATGACTACAGAGTATGCAACATGGTGGGATACACATAGACCTTTACGGCTTATAGACCCAGTACAGGTGGCAACTCATGAGCAGCCTACAAGAGATATAGAGGTTGATGATGGGATAGTTGTAGGAGATGCCTCTGAGACCTCTGCAGTAGGGCAGAGGAGGAGACCACATCAGAGATGAGTTTGGCCACAAACGGAGGCACATGTAGAGGGTTGACAAGATGAGGAGCCATAGGGGCCACCTGGAGATGGGTATGATCAGGCACCTTAGGTGCCCATTCAGGGACAGGTTTAGGCACCTCAAGTACAGGTGCCATAAGGGCCACCAATAGGATACGTGTCACATGAGACACATGACACTATCTTTAGAGAATGAGATAGTCTACAGACTGATTGTGCGAGGCTACAAGGATTGTTGGGGATGGCATAGGTATCAAAGGCTAGCTTACAAACTGAGATGACCAGGACATAGAGTTTACTAGCTGCAAAGACAACACGGGAAGATAGGGCCGAGGGTGCACTTGACACCTTATAGGGTAGAGTGGACTCAAGAGAGTTCTTAAAGGTGGACTTGACCCAGGATGCTGCTCAGTTACAGACAAAGATGGGGATATTGACAGATCAGCTCGGTACCCTTATAGAGAAGATGGATCAAGTGACTGAGTTGATCGTAGCATTGACCTCTAAGAGGGATTCGGTACAGAGGTAGGTTGAGGCATATAGGACAGAGTGAGACATTGCTAGATAGGTGGCCAGTGCAGGTGGGGTGAGGAAGGTGGTGGAAGAGGTTTTTGTAGCTCATTGAGATGTAGCCAGAGCAGGCAGGGAGGTAGCCCACTATTAGGCATTGTACCATCAGTTAGTTATGGAGGGCCAGAGAAAAGTATTTTCAGAGAGGTCTTGGTCACATACCACATGTCAGGCATCTTCTTCTCAGGGATCAGTGGGGATGCCACCATGGGCACCACTAGGAGGGGGACCATCACAGCCACCAACATGAGTTGATCAGAGGATTTTGTGACACACATTTTTGTATTTTGAGATGAGATGTACATGTATATCAACACCTAGGTGCATTGCGATGTATTTATTGATTATATATATATATATATATATATATATATATATATATATATATATATATATGATGATTGATTTATGAATCTATGACTCTATGTGATGTATGATGCTCATGCTCTTGATTTATATGATACTATGATGCATATGCTTATATGAGTAGTGACATTGATGCTTGCAGGATGTGATTTTTTATGATTATGTATATGCAGGATGAGATGTTTAGATGTATGTTTATGCATTTGATGGATATTGTAGTATTTGTGATGTAATGCAATGGATGTATTTAATATGCTTATGAATGTTTTTATGATGCAATGTATGTAAATACAATGAGCCTAATGAAAATGTAGGGATGATAGGAAAATGTAGGTATGGAGCGGATGCAATAGATGCAATGGGACTCATGTTTTTGGTGTGTGTCACATTCAACTAATGAACCAGCCAGGAGGACTATGAAGGACCAGGTAAGGAAGGTTATCATGATGGTGGTTTAGAGTGTTAGCGTGATAGCAAGATGACTGGACATATGATGAATATACAAGGACCAAACCAAGCGATTAATTACAAGCGATTATGTACAAGGATTACTGATGAGTCTCGATGGGATCTTGTTGTGTGATATGTGTGATAGTGTTGGAACACCCAAGGAATATGGGAAATGCTGAGGTTTGTGGGGATGCAATGATGGGGATGGAGGGGAGAAAGATTTTGATAGATAATGGAATGGTCCACTATGTGTGACGCCTCTTTCCAGGTTTTCATCACCTGTACTTGTCCAAGGCATCTGATGGCCAAGTTTTCACCGTTGGACAAAATTTTTCTTTTTACTCTTTCTTTTTATTTTTTTTATTTTTTTGTGATGTTTTTGATGTTGTCGAAGTGCCTGTTTGCCACATTTTTGCTGGAACAACCATTTTTTTAGCTTCATTTTTATGCTTTTTTGAGGTTTTTTTAGGACTATTTTACATTGTTTTTGTACTTTTTTTTAGGACTTTTTATGGATTTTTTCATATGACTGGAATGAATAACCAGCTGTCAGGCATAGAAGCGCCTGAGATGAATGATGTGGATAGGATCATTCAAGGGTTCTCCTTTAGGAATGGAGAGTTGATATGCCCTAGAACCAAAGCATGTAGTGACAATGTATGGGCCTTGCCAGGTAACCTCAAACTTACCTTTCTTTTCTTGATTAGTACCCACTTTCTGATTTTCCTTTAGCACAAGGTCTCCCATATGGAATTGGTGTGGGTGGAATTTCTTGTTATAGTTTTGCTTGAGTCTATTTTGATAGACAATTAGGTGATCATAGGCTTACTGGCACTTTTCATCTAGTAGATCAAGCTGTGTGAGTCGTGCTACTTGGTAATATTCATCATTAATTAGGCCCCTTAGTGATACTCAGAGGGATGGTAGTTTGACCTCAATTGGTAAGATAACTTCAACACCACATACTAGGGAATATGGAGTAGTGCCTGTAGGAGTATGGTAGGAAGTGAGATATTCCCAGAGAGTGGGCTTGATCTAGAGATTCTAGTCATGACCAGTATCATTGAAAAATTTCTTGAGGATTTTGAGAAGGGTCTTATTAGTTTCCTCAGCTTGGCCGTTACCTTGAGGGAAATATGGATTGGAGAAACGGTGATGGATATGGAGGCGAGCACATAGATCACTGACATGTTGATTCTCAAATGGTGTTCTATGATCTATGAAGATAGTGGAGGGTATGCCGAAGTGGCAGAAAATGTGGTAGAGGATGAATTTGGATATCTGGACACCTGTAGTGAGGATGAGTGGAATTGCTTCAACCCACTTTGTAAATTACTCTATTGCTATGATTATGTATTTGTGGCTTTTAGAAGAGAGGGGAGTGATCTTACCAATGAGGTTAAAACCCCAACAAGAGAAGGGCTAAGGGGGCGCAATAGGTCTGAGGTCCTATGCTGGAGAATGGATTATTTTAGCATGTTGTTGGCAAGGTAGACACTTCTTGACAAACTCACAAGCATCATGTTCTATTGTAGGCCAATAGTACCCTATACATAAAATTTGCTTGGCTAGGACCATGCCACTCGTGTGGGCATCACAGATTCTAGCATGTACCTCTTGTAGAGCTTGGGTAGCTTTATTTTCATCAAAACATCTAGAGAGCATGCTGTGATAGCCTCAATGATAAAGGGTGTTGGCTATGAGGGTGTAGCGGGAAGCTCTGCGAATAAAGTTTTGGCATTGGGTTGAGGTGAGATGAGGGGATATGATACCATTTTGTAGATAAGCTTGGATACCATGGTACCACGGGGACTGGGGACCAACCAAGACACATACGCGATTCGATTCATTTTTCTCATAAGCGGGAGCATGAAGTTTCTCAACTAAGAATTCATATTGTGTGGATTCGTGAGGAATCTCTAAGAGGGAGCCGATTGTGGCCATTGCGTTAGCAGACTTGTTATGCAAGCGTGGTACTTGTGTTATCTATAAGTGGATGAAATGCTCCTTCATCTTTTTAACCATCTCCTTATGGAATTAGTTTGTCATCTTTGGTTTGATACTCATCAAGGACTTGTTTGATGATGAGTTGAGAATCACCAAAGACATGAATATTTGTGATGTTCCATTCTATAGCCATGTAGAGTCCTGCGATTAGTGCCTCATATTATGCAATGTTGTTCTCGTAGGGAAATCCCAATTTTAATGACAAAGGGATGTAGTCACGTTGTGGTGTGACAATACATATTCCTGCCCCTTCACCATGAGCTGTGTAGGATCCATCAAAATATAGTTGCCAAGTGGGTACCTCTTTTATCATGTGCAAATGCTCATCTAGAAATTTTGTGATCAAAGGATAGGTGTCCACCAATGGTGCTTCTGCTTGTTGATCTATGATGACCTACCCTTTAATGGACTTTCTGTCTACATATTGAATATCAAACTCGCTTAACAACACAACCCATTTTTCCATTCAACCTATGAGAGTAGTCTTAGAGAGTAGGTACTTGAGAGGGTCCACTTTTGAAATGAGCTTGGTTGTATGACTAAGAATATAGTGGCAAAGTTTTTGAGTGGCAAAGACCACTGCCAGACATGTTTTTTCCATAGGGGAATAATTGAGCTCATAACCCACTAAGGTCTGACTAATGTAATAAATGGCTCTTTCTTTGGCTTCATCATCCAACTGAGCGAGGAGTGCACCTAGTGCTATTGTAGTAGCAGAAATATACAGGATGAGTGGTCAGCTAGGTACAGGTGGTACCAAGATGGGTGGATTAGCCAAATATTCTTTGATCTTTTCAAAACTCTTCTGACATTGAGGATCCCATTTGAAAATGTTATCTTTTCACAGGAGATGAGTAAATGGTTGGCACTTGTCTGCTAACTGAGAGATAAAATGATGCACAGCTTGTAACTTTCCTTGTAGGCTGCACAACTATCAGAGTGTCTTTGGTGGAGGCATTTATATGATAGTGTATTGTCTTAAAATGGAAGCACTTCCATGTTAAGAACATTTAGCCCTCCTTAGGGGATGTTTTTGACCTCCATAATATCATCCTCCTGTTTTTGCTTCATTCTCTACTTCTGTACCTGTTTAGGACCCTGATTGGGCCTCTCTAGGAACCTTCTACCCCACCTGAAATATTTTCCAAGGGTTTTGACCCCCTAGGTCAAGGTCAACCTTAACCTTGACCTGGGTCCCCCTTTTAGATCAGGAAACTTGTCGGCTGTCGGGGGTCTTCAAAAATTCAATTTTCCCACTTCCGGGTCGGCTGTTTTGGGTTTCAAAGTGTTGATTCCTAAATTATATTCAATATAGGTCCTTTTCTAGGGGCATGGGTCTAATTGGAATTTAATTATCCTATGTTAGCCTCCTTAGAAGACTGTGCCCTAGTTTTATATAAAAGGAAGCATTTCTCTCTCATTTCCTCTAAGTCTTCTAAGTGTAAAAAGCTCTAATCAAGATTTTGTCAAGAAGCAAAAGTTCAAGCATCCATTGTTCTAAATATTTCCAAGATCTCAAGGTGTTCAAGTCTTCCTCTCAAGCATTCAATTTATCCATTGAAGATCAAGGATTCAAGCTTTCAGGCCTTTGAAGGGATTTGGTTCAAGCATTCAAGATTCATCATTCAAACCCTAGATCTAGCCATCATGATGGTGTGATCTTCCTTCAAGATCCTTTGTGCATCCTCAAGACTCTTTCATCATCTCTTCAAGGTGGATTTCAAGCATACAATCATGGAGGTTTATGGTTTCTATTGAATTCATGCTTTCATACTTTCATACTTACATACATTTGAATTGCAATTACATATCCAGTGAATATCATAGCTTCATTATTAGACTCAATTCTACTACTTGCTAGCATTCTGTACTTTATTGATTTCAAGGTTAATTCCTAAATTTGGGTTTGACTAAGGAAAACCCCTACCCCACAACAAACAAACCTCTTTTCCTTGTAGGTACAGGTTTAGGATTGCAGTTTCAAGACCATATATGAATACCCTTTTTGGCTTTCTTGCAGATGGCGCAGACAGATTTTTTGTCAAACCTGTGTAGATCAGGGTTGACATTATTGGGTCAGGGGTGACATTTATGGGTCAAGGTCAAAATTTTTCATAAGATGACATCAAAACAGAAAAAGATTTCTGAGTTTTGTTCGTCTCTGCGTTCTGGTTTGGGATCAACTGTCAGATTTTCCAGAAATAGTCTATAGATCTCAAAAAATAACATTCTTTGATCTGCAATATTTCAAGGTTGGTTCTTCTTCCTATCCTTTTCAATTACTATAATCAAGCATATTTACTTAATCAATTTACAAAATTTAATATATCCTTCTCATTCTCTTTTCCAAATAGTTGATTCATTTGCGCATTAGCCCATTTTCTTGGGTTGATCAATTTGGATCTCTCATTTGTGCATTTGAGGATAAAAAGGAGCATCTTATCTTCTCCTTAATTATAATTACAACACTCAATCAATCAAATTAAATTAAATGTAAAGTAGGGATAAGGAACTTAACACACTCTAAGCAAATCAAACAACAATTAATAAACAATCTCCTTATTCCCTTTCCACCACTTTACATTTTGGTGAACCCGCGATAGAAAAATCCTTCTCTTTGGTGTTAGATTTACATCTTAGATTACAAATTGCATTCATAAATACAAAAACACTTCTTTCACTTTCATTATGAAATTCTTTTGGTGTATGGCTATTTTTCTCATTATACTTCTTTTAGCATCTCTTTATAGTACCTTTGATGTCTATGAGAGTGTTATCCACTTTATCATGTTTATCAATCTTCATGTTTCACTTGCTTACGCTATTTTAAGATTGACCAATAATAGTGTCCCTAATTTCAAAACTTTAATTAAGGATTTGTGTAGTGGACTTATTACTCTTTTGGATTATGTGAAGAATTTGGTAGATGATACTCCATTACTTAATCTTCCTAATCTTCCTAATCCTAATCTTAACCTTCCTAATCCAAAAATTTCTATTAATCTCACTCCTATTCTTCCATCTTCCATCCCTAGTTCTTCTCATACTTTTGTTAAGGCTCAAACTATGGTACAAGATGAGGATGTGCAAGAATTCCTAGATTTACCTTCTCCTTCTTATCCTATCCATGGTGATAATAAAGGGAAATCCAAAGAAACTTCTCCTAAAACCATTTTTCTACCTTATACAACATTCTCTCATGAGAATCATAATAAATCATCTCCCATAGATGCTATGCAAGATAGGTATACTACTGGATACATTATGGTAGATAAACAAGGTTATAAGGGTTTAGGACTTGGTGTTAATGAACATGGCATCATAAACCCATTCAATGTATCTCCTAAACATGATATGCATGGTATAGGTTATTCATCTTCTCAATTTCATATGGCTTCTATTAATTATCATCCTCCTCTTGATATTATTCTTCCAACACCTACCTTAGATCATCCTGACACTCCTCAAGATGTGGCTAAGAAAGTGTATGTCCAGTTAATGAATTCTAAGAAAGAAAAATTTAAACCTATTTCGAAAAATGCTTTACATAAGTACAAATGTCCCTTCCACAATAATAATAAAAATTTACTTGCTGATTGTGTACATTTCAAATTATATGTTAGAGATAGAGCTTCTCATGGAATTATACCTTATTCCCGAGCGGTATTACAATTTCTTCATAATTTTGACATAGGGCATTCCCCTCCTTCTTCTATAAATTAGAATATGTTTTTCCTCTTGTCTCTTAAACTAGGGGGGTAAGAGGTATTCTCTTCCAGTCATTATAGGATCCATTATCCTCTTAGCATGAATGTTGTTTCGAGTATAATTGGTTATTCTTCCTACATTCTATCCTTATAATTTCCTACACTCATGATATTCTTTCTAGGACATATGTTTTGTAGGGATATCTCTTATTTTTATAGCTTTGTTGATATAATTTGATATATCCTTTGCCTTCATCTTTGGGGGGCAAGGTATTTTCTTCTTCTATCTCTATCTAAGGACCTACTTTCCTCAACTTAGTGGCATTTGTTTATGTTGCAAACATTATTTTCCTTATAAAGATCTATGTTTTGACTATTGACACCTTATTTGAGAGGTGAATGTCCTAGGTCATTACCTCTTATTTATTTTGAAAATTATGTTCTTTATAAACTCTTTCCCTTGCTTTTTGGTTAGAGTTTGTTATCCTTCATTCTAAGATTCCTCATCCTCTTTATTGCAAGGATCTTGATGGTTGAATCTTGGGTCTTTCTTGCTTTTTTTTGAAGATGACATTTTATCCTAAGCACTCCTCTCTGGTAGGGCTCTTGTTGATAATATCTCTTCCTCTTTGAGGATCCTTTTTCCATAAGTGACATATCCATTTCATGATTATCTATGTTCTTGGATGAAAGGGTCAAGGCTATTCTCTAAGAATATGGTATACATTGTTGTTAAGCTGGATATCTCCTTACCTTGTGAAGTAGATATCCTCTTTTATCTTCCTTATCCTACCTAGTGGGTAGTCATGATAAGGAGGGGAGCATATATAGGGTCTCCCTTGTACTATAGTTTACATTTATTTACATTTTGAAGCATGCTAAATCCTCAGAAGGTAACGCACATAAGTTTCTAAATCCTGAAGAGATACGCACCCTTTTATTTTTACAATATGCTAAATCCTCGAAGGGTAACACACATAAGTTGCTAAATCCTAAATGGAAATGCATTTTATATTCCATAGTGATGCAAGAATGTTGATCTATGGATAATTTTCAAAAAGCCATCAGAAGACGCATTTACAATTACAAGCACAGTTTATGGGTGAACCTGTTGGGGGCTCTCCCTCCTTGGTGATTCATAGTAAGGTGGGCATCTTACTAGGTGAGGTAATCACTATCTCTTTTTTCTCTTTCACTTTCATGCTAGTAGGATTAGATCATGAAGCTATGTTATCTATGGTGTTGTTCTTGTCTTACTTGTGTAGTTATGTATGTTTTCTATAATTAATTGATCTTTATATTCCATATCTTTATGTATGGATGTTGAGTTAGAATCCTTTGTCTAAGTACTTGTGTTCTTGACTTAGTGATATTCTACTTTGTTTCAATCCACCGGTGTCTTTCTTCTGACTTTACCGTGAGCACATTCAATTTCTGCACTCCCGCTAAAGTGGGGGCTTAATGTATCATCTTAAAATGGAAGCACTTCCATGTTTAGAATGTTTAGCCCTCCTTAGGGGATGTTTTTGACCTCCATCATATCATCCTCCTATTTCTTCATCATTCTCTACTTCTATACCTATTTAGGACCCTGATTGGGCCTCTTCGGGCACCTTCTACCCCACCTGACATATTTTCTAGGGGTTTTGACCCCCTGGGTCAAGGTCGACCTCGATCTTGACCTAGGTTAGGGTTGACCTTGACCCTGACCTAGGTTAGGGTCAACCTCGATCTTGACCTAGGTTAGGGTTGACCTTGAACCTGACCTAGGTTAGGGTCAACCTCAACCTTGACCTGGGTCCCCCTTTTAGATCAAGAAACTTGTCGGCTGCCGAGGGTCTTTAAAAATTTAGTTTTCCCGCTTCCGGGTCGGCTGTTTCGGGTTTCGATGTGTTGATTCCTAAATTATATTTAATATAGGTCCTTTCCTAGGGGAATGGGTCTAATTGGAATTTAATTATCCTATTTCAGCCTCCTTAGAAGATTGTGCCCTAGTTTTATATAAAAGGAAGCATTTCTCTCTCATTTCCTCTAAGTCTTCTAAGTACAAAAAGCTCTAATCAAGATTTTGTCAAGAAGCAAAAGTTAAAGCATCCATTATTCTACATATTTCCAAGCTCTCAAGGTGTTCAAGTCTTCCTCTCAAGCATTGAATTTCTCCATTAAAGATCAAGGATTCAAGCTTTCAGGTCTTTAAAGGGATTTGGTTCAAGCATTCAAGATTCATCATTCAAACCCTAGATCTAGCCATCATGATGGTGTGATCTTCCTTCAAGATTATTTGTGCATCCTCAAGACTCTTTCATCATCTCTTCAAGGTGGATTTCAAGCATAAAATCATGGAGGTTTATGGTTTCTATTGAATTCATGCTTTCATACTTTCATACTTACATACATTTGAATTGCAATTACATATCCATTGAATATCATAGCTTCATTATTAGATTCAATTCTACTACTTGCTAGCATTCTGTACTTTATTGATTTCAAGGTTAATTCCTAAATTGGGGTTTGAATAAGGAAAACCCCTCCCCCCCAAAAAACAAACCTCTTTTTCTTGCACTTACAGGTTTAGGATTGCAGTTTTGAGACCAGATCTGAATACCCTTTTCGACTTTCTTGCGGACAGTGCGAACAGATTTTCTATTGAACTTGTGCAGGTCAGGGTCGACATTATTGGGTCAGGGGTGACATTTGTGGATTAGGGTTGACCTTTTTCATAAGACAACATTGGAATATAAAAATATTTTTGGGTTTTGTTTGTCTCTTCGTTCTGGTTCAGGATCAACTGTCAAATTTTCCAGAAATAGTCTATAGACCTCAGAAAAGAACATTCTTTGATCTGCAATATTTCAAGGTTGTTTCTTCTTCCTACCCTTTTCAATTACTATAATCAAGCATATTTACTTAATAAATTTACAAAATTTAAGATATCCTTCTCATTCTCTTTTCCAAATAGTTGATTCATGTGTGCATTAGCCCATTTTCTTGGGTTGATCAATTTGGATCTCTCATTTGTGCATTTGAGGATAAAAAGGAGCATCTTATCTTCTCCTTAATTACAATTACAAAACTCAATAAATAAAATTCAATTAAATGTAAAGTAGGGTTAAAGAAATCAACACACTCTAAGAAAATCAAACAATAATTAATAAACAATCTCCTTATTCCCTTTCCACCACTTTACAGATAGCTTGTACCTTTTTTGGATCTATTTCAATACCTCTTTTGGATACGATGAATCCAAGGAGCTTTCCTGACGTGACTATGAAGACACACTTCTTAGGGTTGAGCATTAGGAAGTAATATCCAATCCTGTCAAAGATGCATTCCAAAACATCCAAGTGATCTTCCCTTTTCATTGATTTTGCCAAGATATCATCTACATAGTATTTAAGGACCTTGTGAATCCTGTCATGAAAAATGACTGTCATGGCCCTCTGGTAGGTTGCTATAGAGTTATTCAAGCCAAAGGGAATCATATTATAGTAGAAGGTTCCCTAGGGGGTTGTGAATGTTGTCTTGTGTTGATCTTCTTCTGTAATATAGATTTGATTATATCCAAAAAATCGTCCATGAGTGACATCTCATGTCCTACTGTTAAATCCACTATCATGTCTATGTTTGGCAATGGGAAATCATCATTGGGACATGCCTTGTTGAGATCTCAGAAGTTTGTACATATTAAGATTGATTTATCAGGTTTAGACATTGGCACCATATTGGAAATCCATTTAGAGTAGTCAATGGTGCAGATGATTTTGGCTTGGAGTAACTTCTCTAGCTCTACTTTGACAAGTAGTGCCACTTTGGGGTGCATCTTTCTGAGCTTTTGTTTGACATGCTTTATGTTTGGGTCCACTACTAGATGGTGAACCACCAAGTTGGGGTCTAATCCTAGCATGTGGGAATAAGACCATACAAACTTATTTATGGATTCCTTAAGAGAGTGTCAAGATCTCATTCTTCTGCTTCAGTCAAAGATGCTGCTATGTATGTGATGGTAGGATTTTCTTTGGTGTCCAGGTTGACAGGTTTTGTTTCTTCGATGAGAATCGATGACTTCTTAGGCCTATAATCATGGATTAGAGGAAGAGGAGAATCTTCATCCTCTAGCACCTTAGAGAGGATTTCACCAGTGGATACGCCCTTTGTTTTTACTATTTTATGATCAAATAGCGCCCCAGAGGGGTTTTCTCTAGGAGATCAATTTTTATCTTTTTTACTTTCGACTTCATTTTTGCGGCTGAAGTTCTCCTCTTCCCCAAAGTATGCCTTTGGATCCAACTTTTAGACATGTGCTAAATCTTGCCCCCAGTCATTTCTCTATTCAATTTCTCCTATAAATCTTAGGAGCACGTCCTCACTTTGGAACTTATCAACATGTACGACACTTGGTTGGTCCCAGTCTATGAGTTCAGGATGGTGGAGGGGAAGGTCAATGAAGAGAATGGAAAGTTGGTGGAGGATAGAAGTACCTAGGAAGATGTCATCATCAATATCATTATAGGCTTTCACAATTTTCTCTTCAGGGACATCTTCAAATTCAACGATTTGGCCCAGGGGTCTAGAATGGTTATAGGTGTTGTCATTAGTGGCCCCAGTTGTGGCAGAATCCATACCAAGACCTAAGTTATTTTATCATTTGGTGGGCACAATAGGATCTTTCATTCCTTTCTCCTCAGTATCCAAGCTGCCGCCTTGATAGTTCCATTTTTTAGTAACCAGCTTGTGAGTTGAAGGGTATTTTCCTTTGAAATAGTTGAGAAAATCGGTGTCTTTGGGTGGTGGATCCTTATAGAGCCATTTATTGATGTTTGGTGCCATCTCCTAGCTACTTAAAATGCCATTTGAGATAAAAGTGGTAGGGCCCAATTGTTTTGTTTGTGGATTATTTTTATCTGTTCTGTTCTTGTTTAGTCTCCCTTGGGTATGTGGATCAACTGGCAATGCTCCAACCGCAAAGGCATCAGATAGACTATACTCACCACAACCTTTGTTGTTGATCTTGACCATGGAAAGAGTGGAAGAGAGGATTATTTCTGGGTCTGAATTGGTTCAAGATGAACTAGCAATAGAGGTGACAATGTTGATCTCAGGGCAGTGAGTGGAATGTGGGAAGGAGGTCTCCAACACATTGCAGTATGCAAAGGGCTTGGGATCTGCGTGGATGGTGATTTCAGTGCCATTAAATGGAAATTTGATGCACTGATGGTATGTGGATGGGACAAATTTCATAGAATGAATCCATGGGTGTCCAAGGAGGATGTTGAAGGGTAGGTCAAGATCAATAACATGATATACCGTATCTTGAATTGCAGGCCCCACCTTGATGGGCATTGAAATGTTGCCTTCAGAAGTGTGCTCCAGATTGTCATAGGATTTGATGGTAATGACCTCATTTGTTCTATCTACTTCAGTGTAGCCCAACTGTTTGATGAATTTTAGAGTACATAGATTTAGGGTCAAACAATTATCTATCATGACTCATTTGATGACAAAGTTTTTGACCATGACAGTAATATAGAGTGGGAAATTATGATCAGGTTCTTCTAAGGGTATGTCTATTAATTTAAAGGAGACCCCACAAGATGCTGACAAGTGGCCGACAAGGTTCTAGAATTTGGTGAGGTTGATGTCACTAGGGACACGTGATTCTTGTAGGGCTTTATTAAGTATCTCTTGATAGGTGGGTGAGGTGCAGAGGAGATCCAAGATGGAAATTTGGGCAGGGGTATTCCCTAAGTGTTCCAAAAAGTTATATTGGGTACCAACAGATGGAGTGGTACTTGCACCTGCAATGGTTATTCTACCTCGATGAGTGGTGACTGCGCATTGGTTATCGACACCCTTGACATGAATGACATTGATGGAGGACTGGACTTGGGATATGCAACCAATGAGATTATCGTAGTTGATAGATGCATTTGTATAATCTTTTTTGTTGGAATTTTATCCTTGCTTACACTTCCCCTGGTCAGAGGATTGAGTGGGATTGCCTAGACCTTTACCCGAGGTGTGTTTAGGAAATGCATTTTGGCAAATTTTAAGACCCGCATTTGGCAATGGTTGGGCAGGAGAGTCCACTTTGATCTCTTTGCGGTCAATGAGATCCTGAATGTAGTGTTTTAGCTTCATGTATTTGAGGGTGGTGTGTCCTTTAACATGATGGTAATAATAATACTTGTTGTCTTTATACCAGGCAGGCTTAGGTGTTGAGTCATCGAATGACTATGTTTTTGGGTACATGACTTTTTTGGCTTGAACTATTCTATAGAAGATGACATCTATGGGTTCACCCAAGGGGGTAAAAATGTGTTGTAGCACATTTGGAGTGCAATGCCTTGGTTGTCCATGTGGGACTAATATAGCATTCATCTAGTTCACATGACCTTGGTATTTGGGTTGATATGATGTCCCTAGAGGGGGATAGATAGTCATGCCTTGAGGGCGTATGTTTTGCTGGTACGTCGATTGGGGATACGCAGGAGTGGCCCATGGATACTTGGGAGGAGGTTGAGGGTATACTGGTGGTGCTTGCTAATAACTTTGGGTAGGTGCATTAGGACCGACCACCACAACCTGAACATGTTTGGTGTCAGTGGCTCCGTCAGTTACTGCATTCTTGTTCTTGTTCCAGTACCGTGATCGATCATTATTATGTTTGTTAGGATGAGATTGTTTTTAGTGCTTGATGGAACTATCTTCTATGAGACCTCTTTTGAGATCCATGCCTTTGATTCTGATATCCTGATAAGTTTGTATACAGTTCATGCACATATGATAGGCAATCTTAGGATGTAGATTTTTAATGAATATTTTGATAAGATTTTTCTTAGGGGGTTGATAGGACAACCTTGTAGTAAGCCCTTGCCAAAGCTGAAGGTAATCAGTCAGGCTCTCTCCTCCCTTATGTTTGCAATTGCATAGATCAAGGAGTGAGAGTTCATTTTTGACATTATGTGTGTATTGGGCCATAAAATTTTCAGATAGTTCAGCAAAAGTAGAGACCGTTGTAGGGGATTTTGTAGAACCACTCGAGAGTGGTTCCTCCTAAGATTTTGGGAAATAGTCTCATGGGGAAGTTATCCCTATTGGTCACTTCTTGACATGTCATGTAGAATTATTTCACATGGCTCATAAGATCTCCTTTCCCCCAATATTTATCAAATTTGGGTGTCTACAAGTGCTTGGGGGAGGGTATTGTAGTGACAGATCGATCAAATAGGTAAGGACACACCTCTTCAAACTTGAATGTTTTAGCCTTGGTCCCTTCTTTTAGCTCTTTGAGAGCATTCTTCATTTCCTCCCATTCATGTTTGATTTGTGGGGGGATTATTAGCCCTGATTGCATTGGTTCCCTAAATCTAATATGGATCAAATGGCAAATACAAGGGATTCTATGGGGGATATTGTGGTGTTTGATATGATGGTTGTTGTTCAACATAAATGGGCTATTGTGGGGGGAGCTATGGCTAATGGGAATATTGCAGTGGAGGAGGTGGCAATGTCTGGTAGGGTTGTTGCAAATGCTGGAAGTAAGCTTGTATTTGCTGAGGTGTTGAATAAGTGGGTTGAGCCTGTTGCGCATCTGCATATGGTGGAGGATAGGTGTTCTGTGGTGGAATGCCCCCAATGGTTGTAGCGAGGTAATTGGTGTTACTGGGAACACTATATTGTTGTGGTGGTGGAATGGTTTGTGATGCAACGGAAGATGACATGGCTAGGTAGTTGGAAAAATGATTTTGTTGTTATTGCGTTGGTTGCATGGAAGGATTAGAAAACTGTTATAGTAATTGTTCCATGAAGGGATTTGCCCCTTGCATTTGTGGTTGCGGCTGCTGGGTATTTTTGATGATGGGTTGTGCAGTTGCGAAGGGGTTGATTTGTGCTTGGGATGTGAATGGGTTGGCAATTTTCTACTGTGGTTGTTAGGATGTGAATGGATTCACATTTTTTTGTTATTTTGTTGTTGTTGGGATGGTTGATGGATAGATTGTTGTTGCTGAATTGGTTGTTGTTGTTGGATTGGTTGCTGTTGCTGTTGGATTAGTTGATGTTGCTGTTAGATAGGTTGTTGCTACATGGGTTGTACTGTATAGGTGGCATAGGAATTTGTGTTATGGTGAAAGGGTTGGTAGATGTTTATGGCATGGGAGGATTTGGGTTGAATTTCATTTGAGGCAGAACGGCTGGCGCACGTTGCGGTATACATTGCTAGTGGAGTGGGGAAGGTGGAACCTTGCAGAAATAAGGGCTGGTTATAAGCATTGGTAGGTGGCATGCCTATGGTGAAGTGTGTTTGTTGTTGTGGGTATGCGGTGGAAGAGAAAGGTGGAATAGCTGTGGAGATTTGGGTGCTTTGATGCTATGAACTGGGTGATGCATTTTGAATGGGCTGAGCGATAATGGGTGGAAAGGTGGGTTGATGAGTGCTGACTGTGGTAGTGGGAATTGTGCTACAAATTTTTGGAATGTTTGTGAAAGTGGAGTACCTATAGGTTGGGGAGGTGCAGGTGCTTGCGTAGTGATAGGAGGTATTGCTTGTGCTACTGATGTTGGATTAGGAAGTGGGGCTCCCGAGGTAGATGAAGGTGTTGTGTGCATGATGGAGGGTGGGATGGAAGGTTAGAATACTTGTGTGATAATATTTTCCACTTGTAGAGCTCGTTGAAGTGGATCAAAAAATTCATTTCTAGTGGGATGATAATGTTCCCCTAGAAGTGCCATAGGTTGTGTGACAAGTGTGGGTTTAATCCAAGGTGGGAGTTGAAGTCCTTGTTGTTGAATGTCTAAGAGTACCTGAATGCTGTTATATCCACTCATGACATTCACCATGTGGACATGCCATAGATGATTGATAAACGTATCTATGGTACTCATGGTAGTAGCCTCATTAGTATCTACCCAGATGTGCTCAATTTTTTTGTTGGGCTGAGGCGCATAGGTAACCATGGCATTAGTATGGTCAATCACGGGATTAGATGAACTAGCTGCAAGATTAAGGTCCATGTCCTTCCTCTTCTTGGTGGATCATGTAATAGGTGGCATGAAATGACTACCCTAAGGGGATATGAGGTGCAAGATGCAATGCAAGGATGTGACTAGGAAACTAAGGATGATGGTGCTAGGACTAGGATTTTAGACGATGCGTCTAGGATGATGAGTATGCTCCTAAGGATGACTTGGTATATGAAAGGATTAAAGGTTACTTTCCCTAGTCTAAGATCAAGTGGATGTGATTGTCTTCCTAAGATAGACTTGTGGCCTTTGGCGGACGAGATTCTCTGTCAATGCGAACCAACCTTTTGATCAAGGTGATGAGGTTGCAAAGGCAAAGGGGATTATCCTAAACAATGCTTAGTTTAAGGACAATCAAGGATGGGGTTTTGATTAAGATTTAGGTTCTAAGAAACTCAAAAGGGGATGCAATACCAAATAAGGGATGTGATTAAGGATGCTTGGATGATGATCGGGATGATGCTAGGTTGACTAGGATTGGATTGGATTATGCTTAATTATACTAGGGTGAGTGTGTGATGTGCTTCTAAAGATGAGAACCTAATGGAGGTCCTTAAATACAAGCTAAGTGATCCTAAGAAGAGGATGAATGGTTATTTGTTGTAGTAGACCAGCTAGTCATATTGTTCAAGTTTGATGAAAGCAGTGTTTAGATGATATTTGCCCACGAAGCGAGAGATCTTGTTGTTGTATATCACTTTTCAAGTTTCTCCCATGTGTGAGTTTCTTGTTTGATGGAATTGACGATGTGTTGGTACTTGGTAGCCTCTCAAGTTGTATTCTTGTGTTCTCTATATATGGGAGGAAATGGAGTTTTCACCTTCTTGTGCTTTTTGGAATCGGTCATGTCCTATAGCAATTTTTTTTGATTTCAGATGAGAAATTTAGGACATATCTCATAAAAGGTCAAAGTTTGAAGATGTTGGAAAATTTTGAAGCTCACAATAGTCTGAAAAGGATGTTGTTTTGATGATTTAGCAAAAGCTTGGTTTCTTTCTAATTTTCAATAGGTTTGTTCCATGGCAAGAACAAGTTTCAACACAGTCAACTCAGAAAATAACATGCATGGGTCTGAAAAAAATCTGACAAGGGACAAAGAAACCTTGAAGGATACAAACAAGTGACAAATTTTGTTTGCTAGGTATTCCGTCTGTGTTTTGGATTTGTCAATGTTCTTCAAACACTTTAAGCACAAATCTACCTAGGGAATTGGCTTCACATGAAATATTATAGGCCCATTACTTAGTAGTCCTTCAGCTCACATAGTAGTGTCACCCCCGGAAGGGCGCCTGTGTTTTTGCCTTTTTCCAGGTATTGTTTCCGTGCTATGAAGATCTCTTTCACAACATAATACCTTGGGACACATATGATGGGAATCTTGGGGGAGATTCTTCCCTCCCCTTGCACTATAATAAATCACCGTTTGGAGGTGAATCGGGTAGCTTCTATGGTTAGAGTGTTTAGTAAGGGTCTCCATTCGATTGTATCCTCTATGTCCATGCAAGCACGATTCAGGCGTATAGCCCCATAGAGCGTCTTGACAAAAGTGGTCACATAAACGTGATTGAGACCATGAGGCCACACTTAAGTTGACGAGAGCCGAGTATAAGCTCAAATGCCAATCAACTCTCAAGGATTTAACCCCAAGGAGTAAATTTGATTAACGTGAGTTAGAGTGGTGTGGCTTACACCTTGTTCTCATGTGGGTCATTCCTAGGAGATTTTTCCCTCAACCGACAGGCCCATCTAAAGTATTAACTTGTTAAAGCAAATTGGATTGGTGACAAAAAGGAGTCTGGATTTCTGATTTTCCCACAAAGGGGAAAACAACATACTCTCCTATCCAATATCATTTTCTCCATAAACACGCAAGACAAGTTTAATTAATTCCCAAAATATTTAATTGTTTAACACAAAGCAAATGTGTCTAGGTTTTTGATCTTCCCAAAAGGGAAGAGAGCATAATCCCCTAAGACTTTCTTTAGATTAGACAAAAAGATCTTCCTAATTAGCCTAGATGCCTAGAAAGATGATAAAAAACATGATCATTTGGTCGATTTTGATTTTGAGGTAGCTTACAAGGCAAACATGAGTAGTCTTTTGAGTTTATGTCTTTGGCAAGCGGTACTGCAACACAACTAGTTAGCAGTTTCAGAATTAACCTTTGACAAGCGTTGAAAACACAAAACCACTCAAAAAGTTGTTATAATATGGCAAATAAAAACTTGATAGAGCGTTGACGCTAGTTCAAGGCACAGATGCCGATTCTGTGTTTTATCCCAAAATGACATAGATACTAAAATAAGACAAAAAAAATAGAGAACAAAAAAAGTTGTTATATCAGCGCAAACATCAGTTTGTGTATTATAGAAGCTGAATAGTGATTGCATGAACCGATGTTTGGGCGCATACACCGAAATGTTAACCAACATTTGTGCAGATGCCACTGTACTTGCAAGGCCAAAAAACACAACAAAAACAATGAAACAATTTATTGTTCTTTCTCTCTTATCTCTTTAAATTGATCCAAAAAAACCTATGATGAGATTAATTAACCCTTAAAAACTAGTTTTCTTCGATGATTTATCAAGAAAGTGTTACTTTTAATAAAATTTTTCCATTACAACTGCTTTTAAAACTAATTTCTGCTAAAAAATAGAATGTTAAAACACTAAAAGGCAGTGGGGAACACAATAGAACTTGACAAACAAAAGTTAGGGTTTATAAATATCAAGCAAAGCAATACAAAATAGAGACATCGATCTATGAAACATAGATGCTGGTGTGGCGCAGATGCCGAATGATAGTTTAGGAAGAACTGACATTTTTGCAGATGACCCTGTGTAAATAAAAGACGTAGATCTGTGAGTTTGGTGAATTTTGAAAGAAAGAGACAAGAGATTATAAGAGTTTTAGGGACGTGGTCCCACCGGGCATGCCAAAATGTGTATGATGAAATCTTCAATTTGTTGGGAGAAAGATCAAACATGAGAAGTTAGCGGGTTAGCACACATAATCCATGAAATAAGAAAGAAACCAAACAAAACATCATCATAACATCAGATAGAGCTAAAACAAGCTATTTGCACCCTATTACTACTTATTTGATTTTCTCTTTTTGATTTATTGTGCATATGATCTATCAAACACCAATGGAGTGGATCCCCAATGCAAGGCAACTATGAAATGGAAGATTGGAACAATGAAGAAATTCAAGAGCTAGTATGAGGAACTAGTCTCAAATTCTCTAAAAGATGATTTTAAACCATGAAATTGATATGCAACATGCAAGATAAAATCTATGATTCATTTTAGCCAAAGAGACCTAGCATGTAATATCTATGTGATTTAAGCAAGAAACTAAGAGCATATAAAAAAAAACATGAAATCTAGAGCTATGTTAGCATGATAACAATGCAAATATGAGAGATGAAAATGCAAGAGGAGAAGGCCTCTGTTTATAGATTTTTGGGATAAAAGAGGAGGGGTTGAATGAGGTGGCATCTATGTGGCATCCACATAAGAGCCACATAAGGGACACATAGGCTTAAAGGGATGGCTAGTTTTGGAGTCAAATATAGCATTAATGGTTGAGTGGCTCAAGAATTCCAAGTGGGGGGACAAAGGAGTAAAGAGCTTTTAAGAGGAATGGGTGACCATTTGGAGATAATTCTCACACATGGGTGAGCATTCCATTAGCCTTAAAAGGGGTAGGAATCACCTTTTAAGTATGATCAAAGGAAAATTAGGTAGGAAAGTATGTTTAGGAAGGTGAGGTGATGGGAGTAGAGTAGGAATAAGGTAGGCTTAGGGTAGGTCTCTAGATTGGGTTAATAGGTTTCTAGGTAGGGTTTAGATTATAATTCAAATTTGATTTGAATAAAACCATAGCTTAGAAGAATTAGGAATATGGAGGATTTTTAATAAATATGAATTTATTAAAAGGGGTGTTTTGTGAGACAAATGTATTTAGATTATTAATAAATACTAATAATGAAATTATTTAATTGGTTAAGTTAAATATTTAGATGAATGAAAGGGAAATTAATATTAATATTTTTGGATGTCTACAGTATTGCATCACTTGAGACAATGGTTGATTATCTATTATAGAGAAGTATTCCTCCCTAGCTAAGAGGGAGTGTTGATTTTATTATAGCTATGTTTGGAATCCACAGGCCAACATAGACATCACAAAAGTTGTGATTATATTATTATTGAGATAATATAATAATATTATTATGTGATTATATAATTATATAATTATATGATAATATAATTATATTATAACTAAACTATAATTTGATATATTAATATAATTATATTAATATATATTACTAAGAGAGGCGTCCCTTGGTTATAGGGCACATCTTGCATATATGCTATGAGATGTGTCATCTCATTAGAAACAATAATTTTGAATAAATATATGTGCAGATTAATATATTTCAGGATGCTCGAGGGAGATGACAAATATTTTTCTTTGGTTGGGAGGGCAATGATTATGTCCATGGTTAAACAAGCCTAAAACCAACACAATTTTTTACATGAATCTTTTGATGGAGCAAAAGCAGAGGAAGATAGAACTAGAGGAGATAAAAGTCTAAAAATAAAGAGCAAAGCAAAGAGAACAAGGCAACACACCTATTGGAAAAGGAAAAGAAGGATGTGGATAGAAAATGAAAGGATATTGAGCATAAGAAAAAGGAACTACATAGAGAGAAAGAGAATAAGGAAAAAGAGGACATAAAAGAGTGCAAGAGAAAGAATAAGGAACATGAAGATGAGTAATTTGTCATTCTAGAGAGGGTTATGGCTTTGTCAAGAAAAATGATGTTAAATAATGCATCAAATTAGTCCACTCCCCTATCAGAGAGGCATAACATACTAGGGGATATGATCAACATAAACATCCCTATATATTCAACTACAATTAATTGTTTAGCTGGATAACCATCCCTTGCCTTCTCTACTCCTACTAATTGCATTGCAGGGGTGCCAACAACTGTTACCACCAACAAATATTGCAATGCTACTCCAATTAAAGTGAGTAACATTGATAAACGAGCATATTGGGTTCTTGGCAATCTTGCATTAACCAAAAATATTTTTCTTTCATGTTTTCCTATTTGATTAGTCTCTGATTTTCTTTCTGCGATTGTTACATTTGGATTCTCTTTGTGTGTGATCCATACAGTGGGTTTGTGACATCATGTTGGACCTTCTCCTAGATTTGTGCATCATTTGGCTTCTTCACGCATTATATATTGCATATTATTGGTAGGATTGTCTTGTTCTTCATGTTTTACAGCCAGTCCCCGATGTTTCTAATCTCGTCAACATTTTCCTAATCAGCGAAGCTTAACGACTCATTTATTGATGATGTTGCATGTGTGGCTAACCTACTTGAGAGATCACGATTCTTATTTCATTCTTTGGAGGAAGATCCTTATGATTTGGGTCATGGCCTATTTACTGTAATATGTTTTCTCTGCATTGGGAAATGTAATCTTTCTTCACCAACCTAATGTTTTGAAGGCTTTAAAAAATCTTTTGATTTATTTCCAAAGAGAGACAAAATAGAAGAGAATAAAATTGAGCCTTAGCACCTGTAGGAATCTAATCTATATATCAAACAAAAGAAAGTACCTATAGTAGGTTCTATTGGTATTTGAAACTGTTACACTACAAAAAGAAACCAATATATCTTAAGACTAATGTTAGGAGTGGTTAGCTCCAAGTATGAAAGCTCTATAAGATAACTAAACCAACTATAGGGTCAAGACTACCCTCTGCACTTCTGGCTCTACAAAACCAGGGTGGGTGCACCTAATCTAGACTAAACTCAATTATTTACAACACCTTCTACGTCTGGAATTGAAAAACAAATGAATGTTAAGTAAGTACTAAATGCCAACCTAGAATTCATTGACTCTCCACTAACATGGGTGGAATAAGAAGAACAACAATTTAGAATAAAGGATTTTGGTTATGATTTTGATTAAATTTATGGGACATGACATATCCAAAAAATTTAGATATTTATCTCAATAGAAATGATAATTCTAGATTAGGGTTGTATCCATTGAATCCTAGATACAATACTGAAGCTGAAACACCTTAATGGCAAATATTCAAAGCCATAAAGATAAGAACTCTCAAATAAAACACTGCAAGATTCTCAAATAGATATCTAGGCAAAATAAATGTAATATCCAAAGGATTAATTTGATCTAAGATCAAAGACTTATGGAATGCACATATGTATAAGATGAAGTTATACAATAATCCATAAAACTTACAACTCAATAGATAACAAAAATGAGAGAATCAAATATGAAACAACTTATATTAAGTATGATGAAACTAGTTTTTGAATCAGTATGACGAGGAAATATGCAATATGACAATATGCAAAAGATCAAAGAACTTTCAATCCAATCTTAACACAATATGAAATACATCTTCTATATCCTAGATTGGAAATAAATATAAGCCTAATTCTTTACAATATTTCTCCCAATTCTCTAGCCCTTTCTAAATGGTCTTGAATATTCTTTTATAGGAAAATAAATGCTATAAGCTTTGGACCATTTAGGGTTAGGGTTACAACCAATTAATGTAGGCATTCAATTATGATGTCAAGTTGAAACCCTATCTCTTCTCTTCAATCTGTGCAATCTGATCTACAATCAATTTGTCCTAATCCATGGATGTGAGATTAGTACCCTGAAGTCGAATAAAATCAAAGGCATGTCTTTGAGAGTAGCTCACATAAATGCAAAAAAGACTAGGTAGCTCTATTTACACTTATCCCTCTGATTATAAAATTTTATCTGTCAAGTCTAGACATAAATGCATCTCCACATATCAAATTTCAATTCCTTTAGTCTTCAACAACTATGCACAGTCAACCCACAAGATCATATCACAATATTAATGGCCCTGAGACAAAATATCCTCTGATCGCCATGAAACCCTTCTGAGAAATATTTAAATATTTGAAAATCTGTTAAAACCGTCACAAGTGGCACAAAAAATGATATGAACAGTCTAGATTCAAGCTGTATCACAAGTTCAAAACATATTCATTGATTCCCTTTAAGTTATATGGGCTCATGATCTGACCAGACACACGTCACACATGCGCAATGGCTTAATGGTTAGATCTCAATTACTTTGTCTTTGAAGGTTTACATTGTCTATCTGATCAAAATAAACTTGCTTGAATATTATTTTTAGTCTCTGAGCTTAACCTTAACTCATCTTTAGCCTGCACTTTAACTCTAGTCAACAAATCTCTTCTTATCTCTAAGTCACCAAATGATCTTACGAACCCTAGTTCCATCCAGAGATCATGCACAAGCCACATGATCTAGACAAGATCAAAGAACCTCACTAGATCTCTAAAATATTTGAATACTTTGACTTTATTTAGATATTACACGTGAGCCACAAATCTTGATCTCAATGGACGATTATGATTCTGTCTTGGCAAAAACTGACTTGACCTTGAACTAACTCAACCTGACCCTGAGTTCATCTAGAGATCTATTGTTAGAAAATGGAAGCACTTCCATTTAGGAATGGTTTATCCCTATGATTAAGTGGTTTGGGGAAATGTCAAACGCCTTGAATGGGTCTTTGACTTGGATATGATTTTCCCCTGTCACGCCCTATTTTGTGCTTCTCTCCTACCTATTTCTGGTATTCTACTATGAGATTTTGAGGTTCTTGACCTCAGGGTCAAGGTCAACCTTCTGGGTCAAGGTCAACCTCGACCCTAACCTAGGGTCTAAATTTCAAATTTCAAAGATTTCTAGATGTCAGGGTTTGGAAAGAATTATTTCCCACTTCTGGGTCAGCTGTTTCAGGCTTCGAAGTGGCAACTCTTAAAAAGATATTTAATATAGGTCCAGTTCTAGGGGTATGAGCCTAATTGGAATTTAATTCTCATGTGTTATCCTCTCTAGAAGTTTGTGCCCTACACTAGTATATAAGTAAGCCTTCTCCTCTCATTTTCAATAATGGGAATCCACACATAATGTAAGGATAATCTACTCATAATCTATAGAAGTGATCATATAATTTCAAGCATTCAAGAATTCAAGATTCAATTCATTAAGGAGATCAATTAGTTGTCATTGAAGGATTCAAGGTCTATGGAGCCCTCTTGTTGAAGATTTCTCCATCCATATCCACTCAAGCTTCTTCCTATTCCAAGATCCATTCAAGCTTATTCCTATTCCAAGATCCATTCAAGATTATTGTTGAAGATCTAAAGTTAATTGATTTGAGACATCCTACATCCTACAATTATACATCCATTTGGAGCATCCATACTTGTGGATTCAAGGATCGAATCCTCCACAAGGGTTTCAACATAAGCAAGGTGAATTGTTCTATTTACTTTATTTATTACTGCAATTTCAATTCTATTTCAAGGTTAATTCCAAAATTAGGGCTTGACCAAGGTAAACCCCCATCCAAACAACAAAAACCCTTTTTTATTGCAGAAATAGGTACAGAACAATGAATTACAAAGAAGATTCAGATACCCTTTTTGGAAAACTTTTGGGATCTGCAAACAGATTTTCTGTCGAAGTAGTGCAAGTCAAGGTCGACCTAAAGGGGTACAATTGTGCCCCCATATTTGGGTCAAGGTCAACTTGGCTTAGAAAAGAAAACAATTTCTGGGTTTTCTCCATCTCTGTGTTTCTAGACCAAGGCAGGTTGGAGAATTTCTAGAAACTCAATGCAGACACCAGAAAACAACAATTTCCAGATTTGCTATACTTTGAGGTTAGTATTTGTCTTCAATTCATTTCAATTAAGATTTTAATCATTTTAGATCTATTACACACTCTCCTCCAAAAATAGAATGTAAGGTTTTCCTCTTCTTCTTATTTCTAATCGATTGATTCATTTGTTCATTGACCATTTTCTTGTGGTTAATCAATTTGGATCTTTCCTTTGTGAATTTGGGGCTAAGAGGAGAATCTCACCTTCCCTAAACATTTTATATGTAAAGGGTATTATTTAGACGTGCAAGTCTCTTGTACCCATTCTTCCCTTTACATTTATATATATTTTTCTTTACATTTTGGTGAGCCCGCTTACGACAACTCTTTCTTTTGTGGTGTTAGATTTACATTTCATGTTAGATCTTGCATGCATATTATATTATCCTTCTTTTATGTTCTTGCATTTACATTTCAAAAATTTAAAAAAATCATATAAAGCAAAAATACAAAAACACTTATTTGTTCATGCCTTGTGTTTTCCTAATTTACTTCTGTATAGTCAGAAAATGGAAGCACTTCCATTTTAGACTTGTTTAGCCTTCTAAGTAAGTGGTTTGGGGTCATGGAAAGCACCTTGAATGGGTTTATAATCTTGACATGGCTTCCCCCCTATTCTGTCCCTCTTTACACTCCTATTTAGCCTAATTTCTGCATTCTGGACTGCAGATTGGTGATTCTAGGCTTCAGGGTCAGGGTTGACCTTTGAGGTCTATGTCAACCTCAAACTTGACCTAGGTCAGGGTCAACCTCAAACCTAACCTAGGTCAAGTTTGACCTCAACCTTGACCCAGGGTTCAAATCCTAGGGTCTCACAGTTTCTAGTTGTCAACCTTTGCAAAAAGTGTTTCCCGCTTCCGGGTCGGCTGTTTTGGGTTCCGAAGTGTTGATTACTAAATTATATTTAATATAGGTCCTCTCCTAAGGGTAAAGGATTTAATGGAAATTTAATCCTCCTATGTCAGCCTCCTTAGAAGATTGTGCCCTAAGTTCATATATAAGGGAAGCTTTCTCTCTCATTTTCTCTAAATCTTCGAAATCAAGCATTAAGCACAAGGAATAGTGATCAAGCATTCTCAAAGAATCTTCAATTTTAATTCAAGAAAGCTAAGGAGAAAGATTTGAAGGAAGCATCCATCCATTCTCAAGCATCCATTTTCATGAAGGAGATCCATTGGAGGCCATTGAAGGATTCAAGCTACATAGTGCCCTTTTGGTGATCTCTCCATCCAACTTCTTCCAAGCCTATTCCAAAGTCAAGAACCCATTCAAGACTTGGTGTTGGAGATCTACAAGAAAGATATTGAAGACATCCTACCTTTCTACATTCCAAATTTTGAAGCATACTTGTGGATTAAAGGATTCGAATCCTCCACAAGGACTTTTACAAAGCAAGGTGAATTTATGCATTTACTTTATCCATTTCTGCAATTTCAATTATATATATCTAAGGTTAATTTCAAAACTGGGGTTAATTACATTTTGGTGAACCCGTGATAGTCAACTCTTTCTTTTTTGGTGTTAGATTTACATTTCTTATGCTAGATCTTGCATGTTCTTTCAAAATCCATTAAAATTCAATATTGTGTTAGTTCATTTGCATTGTATTGGTGTATGAGCTTTACCACATCTAGTCCTACTTATAGTATCCCGGTTAGAAGAAGCCATAGACT
>MU228440.1:480437-498036 GCA_018584345.1 Thuja plicata
TTTCAAATCCTTTGTAGTGATTATGCTCATGACCATAGGATTTTAGCTAAATTGTTTGCTAGAACCTTTCGAGATAAGGCTTTACAATGGTATTGTTCCTTACCTTCTTATTCCATTGATTATTTTCTTAAACTTGCTAATTCCTTCATTCAAAAATTTCAAAATAACATTGGACCACAAGTGTCCTTATCTGATCTAATGCATTGTAAACAAAACATTAAGGAAAAATTGACTAATTTTATTGGTAGATTTAAGCATTTGTATGCTTAGATTTCTTATCCTATTCCTGATATTGATATTCAACATATGTTTATTTCAAATTTACAAAAAGATATTAGAGATAAGATTCTGCTTACTGAATTTACCTCTTTTCAACAATTGTGTGCAGCACTTCACCATTATCAATTACAAGTGAGTCAATTTGAGAGAAACACTCCAATGGCTCCTATTCCAGTTGATAAGGGTGACAATGCTCCTAATCCTAATAAGTTTCAGAAACCTAACAACTATGTCAAGATTAATAAACAGATGAATGCGGTTGCTGATCAAGTTGTGACTACATCTAGTAGTGCTTCTATATCCACTGCTTTCCATATGAATCGTATGTTTACTCCTCTCTCTAAAACTTTACATTCTATAATGAGTAGGTTGTTAAGTGCTAGTATGATTACTTTGCCTCCTATTCGACCTCTCCTTCCTACCACGATAGCTTCAAAATCCTTCGATTCTAATGCTTTCTGCCAATACCATCATCAGAATGGCCATGACACTGAAAAATGTTACTCTCTAAAGCATAAGATTCAAGACTTGATTGATTCTAAAGCTTTGTCTATTGATAATTTTTATGGTAATCAAAATATTCAAATCTACACCAATCCTTTACCTACACATGATACTAATACTATAGCTCAACCATCTTCTGTAGACATTGTTTATGGTTCAAAGATGGATGATCTCAATAACATTGTTAATCATGTGGAGAGTGATGTGCCATCTAAACTTATTGTTCAAGATCCTTCACCTCTACTTCAACTTCCAATTCCACCTAAAGCTCAAAAACAAACAAAGGATAAATGACCTAGGGAACTTTTAATTACCTTTGATGATTCTGAAACAATTAAGGCTTCCGATGGTCCCCTTTATATCTATGCTAGGATTGCTAAGATACCTACTTGTGGTTGTCTGGTTGATGCCACATCTTTATTAAATGTCATTACTGAGGAAAATATTTTTATGAAAGGCTTACAACATGATTTTTATGACTCATCTAATGCATGGATCCAAACTTGTAATGGCTTTCTTTATCCTGCACTTGGTTCTATTAAATTACCTGTTGAACTTTGTGGTAAGGTTATAGATACTACCTTCATCATTATTCCTACTTCAGATGAATTCTGAATCAAATTTGGATTACCTTGGATAACTGCTATGCAGGCTATTGCTTCTCCTATTCATAAATGTCTTAAGGTCATTCATAATGGAGAAGTCAAAATGATTAATCATAGTTTGTATACACCTTCTAGGCCTAGAGATTGTGCTACTCTTGATTTTATTTGGCCTTCATTACCTAACTCATGTCCACCCTATCCTGACCGTCTCTTTCATTCATATCAAGCTTACAAACATCACAAAATTCCTGAGTTAAGTATGCCTCAGATTGATTCCAACCGTGGTCTTTTGCCTATTCCTCTAATACCTCCTTTATCCATTGCTACTAATAAGATTGATCAAACTCCTATTATTCCATATGATAATTCTCCTATAGAGCCTCTGAAGGAAACTATTGTCATTCCTCCTAGTTCTCAACATTTTCCAAACAAATTTAAATGTAACAAATCTGCTAACAAACGTTGTAAGAAGCGTAGAGCTAATGCTAGAGCCTATGCTTCTATGATTCAAAACTCATTACCTACCTTTGATCAACCTATGCCTGATGCATTGGATGATAATAGTCATGATAATAAGATGAATGAGTATGATGATCCCATTCGCATCTTGGATCCTATTTCAATCAACCTTGATGAGGAGGATACTCTTGATGATCCTATTGATCTTAGTGATGAATATGAGACCATTGATCTTGATAATGATTTACCACATATGCTTTCAACTCATTTAACAATTAAACCTAGTAATGAGTATTGTGATTCTCAAGAGGATCCTTGTTTGGAACTGGCTATCATTCCTACTGTATTGGATATAGTCCCTCTTACGAGTTGCCCACCTTCCATCAATAACATCAACCAAGATGGGGAGGGTTGACAACATGCTTGAATGGCTCATCCTTTTTGGTAGCTCTTTTTGTGTTGTATGTTGTAATGTGCTTCCCTTGTAATGTGTTTCTAAATTTTGTTAGATTGTCTTATATGACCCTTGTTACTCTGTTGGTGCAAGGTGATAAAGGAATCAAAACTGTTGTTCAAGTCTTCTATATGTATCTATATTCTTGTATATGTTGTTTCATGTTATGTTGTACTTGTTCTATTGTTGTAACTATTTTACTTGTACAATTTGCTTGGATCTGTGACATGGTAGCACTAATTCTTTTTGGTCTCCAGGTTGTGGTCCAAAAATATTCCTCTTTGTAATCCTTAAGTTTCTTTCCTCCTTTGTGATTGTAGTTCTACTTTCTTTGGGGAATGATGTCAATTCATTTGCAATAATATCATATTTCTATGTACATGTTATCTTATGATCATACTGACCCACATTAGGTAGACCCCTCTTGTGTTCTTATGTATATTTATGTTTTATGTCCCTTGATTTGTCTCTCTCTGGGGGCATTTCACAGTGGAAACATAATCTGTAGAGTTGCTTATGTTTCCGTTAAAACCATTGCTCCTGTTAAAGTGTTAGCAATGAATTTAACGTGGGGGCATACACTCTACTCACTTGTTGCACACATGCACGTTCAAAATAGTTTTCAAGATTTAAAACTTTTTTTTCCCTTTATGGATTAAAAGAAGCTAATCCTTAAAGCATGGTTGCATTTTTACTTTTTTAGGATCTCTTGATCCCTCCAGTTTAAAATTTACACGGATCTCTTGATCTCGCCAATTTTCAAATTACAATATTTTGATCCTTTTAAGAATGGATCTCCCTGATGGGTTGACTAGTGAGTAGCCACATTCACTAGGCAGTTCAACTCCATCTTTCCAGTTGCACTTTTTGTGTGATTCACAATGAGACATAAGTTCTCATTGGGAGAGATAATCACACCCCTTCTCTCTCTACTTAACTAAGTGATGTCTCTCTTATCATGATCTTAGGGTTGATAAAGAATTAATTCCCTTGGGGGCTTGAGGGTTTCTTTATCCCTTTTTGGTTCCAATAAGATTGTCTTTTCGGTATATTCTCCTTTACCAAGAGTTTGTGTTGAGCTCATAATCTTGCTAAAGTGGGGGCTAAATGTATAGTCAAAAAATGGAAGCACTTCCATTTTAGACTTGTTTAGCCTTCCTAGTAAGTGGTTTGGGGTCATGGAAAGTGCCTTGAATGGGTTCCTGATCTTGACATGGCTTCCCCCCTGTTCTGTCCCTCTTTACACTCTTGTTTAGCCTGATTTCTGCATTTTGGACTGCAGATTGGTGATTCTGGGCTTCAGGGTCAGGGTCAACCTTTGAGGTCTATGTCAACCTCAACCCTAACCTAGGTCAGGGTTGACCTTGACCCTGACCTAGGTCAAGGTTGACCTCAACCTTGACCCAGGGTTCAGATCCTAGGGTCTCATAGTTTCTGGTTGTCGGCCTTTGCAAAAAGTGTTTCGCGCTTCCGGGTCAGCTGTTTTGGGTTCCGAAGCATTGATTCCTAAATTATATTTAATACAGGTCCTGTCCTAATGGTAAAGGCTTTAATGGAAATTTAATCCTCCTATTTTGGCCTCCTTATAAGATTGTGCCCTAATTTCATATAAAAGGGAAGCTTTCTCTCTCATTTTCTCTAAGTCTTCTAAATCAAGCATTAAGCACAAGGAATGGTGATCAAGCATTCTCAAAGCATCTTCAATTTTGATTCAGGAAAGCTAAGGAGCAATATTTGAAGAAAGCATCCATCCATTCTCAAGCATCCATTTTCATGAAGGAGATCCATTGGAGGCCATTGAAGGATTCAAGCTACATAGTGCCCTTTTGGTGATCTCTCCATCCACCTTCTTCCAAGCCTATTCCAAAGTCAAGAACCCATTCAATAATTGGTGTTGGAGATCTACAAGCAAGAGATTGAAGACATCCTACCTTTCTACATTCCACATTTTAAAGCATACTTGTGGATTAAAGGATTCAAATCCTCCACAAGGACTTTTACAAAGCAAGGTGAATTTAATCTTTTACTTTGTCCATTTCTGCAATTTCAATTATATATATCTAAGGTTAATTCAAAAACTAGGGTTTGACCAAGGAAAAACCCTCCCCCATAAAAAAAAACCTCTTTTTCTTGCAGGTATAGGTTCAGGATTGCAGATTTGAGACCAGATTTGGATACCCTTTTCGACTTTCTTACAAACGATGCAAACAAATTTTTTGTCAAACCTATGCAGGTTAGGGTCGACATTATTGGGTCAAGGGTGAAATTTGTGGGTCAAGGTTGACCTTTTTCATAAGATAACATTGGAAGGGAAAAAGATTTCTTGGTTTTGTTCATCTTTGCATTCTGGTTCGAGATCAACTATTAGATTTTCCAGAAACAGTCTACAGACCTTAGAAAATAGCATTCTTTGATCTGCAATATTTCAAGGTTGGTTCTTCTTTCTATCCTTTTCAATTACTAAAACAAGCATATTTATTTAATCAATTTATAGAATTTAAGATATCCTTCTCATTCTCTTTTCCAAATAGTTGATTCATTTGCGCATTAGCCCTTCCCTTGGGTTGATAAACTTGGATCTTCTATTTGTGCATTTGAGGATAAAAAGGAGCATCTTATCTTCTCCTTAATTACAATTGCAATACACAATCAATTCAATTAAATGTAAGGTAGGATTAAGGAAATCAATTGACTATAAGAAAATCAATAAACAACCTCTTTACAACACATTTGAAACATATACATCCTATATCCATCATCATAAAAAATAAATACCTTACAAGTTCATTTGCATTGCATTGGTGTATGGGCTTTACTACCTCTAGTCCTACTTATAATATCTTGGTTAGAAGAAGTCATAGACTTATGAGTTCCTTTGATCTTGAGTCTTCCTCTCCTTTCCTTAGGATCCCGAATGACAATTTGATCACTCATGATTCCAATCCTTCTATGGAGAAAAAATCTTCTCACTCATCTCATGATGAGGATGATGCTTTAAGAGTTCCTCCTGAACAAGTCCAAAAAATTTCAACTGAACTTGATAAAATGGGAAATTGGCTTATTCAATAAAACCATAATCAAGATTCTATTCAACCTATAAAGGCCCTTAAGAAAGTCCTTCGTGATAGTGATCAAGTTGTTAATCTCTTGCGTGGCATCACTCATCTTGTATATTTGAATTTCAAACCTTTACCTCAAGATGCTCAAGATCTAGCACTCACTCCTCTTGTCACTAGTGTGGAACCTTCTTCCATTCCTTTACCTAGAAATCCTACTTACACTCCTCCTTTAGTGACTACATCTCTTCCATATTCCAATATTCTAGCTTCAAATCTTCCACTTTCATCTCTTCCTGTGAGTGTTCCACTAGTGTCTCTACCTACCTCACAACCTTCTTACCATAGTGTTCCTTTTATCTATTCCAATCCTCTTCCAACTGTTGTTCCAAGTGTTCCACCGGTTGTGTCTTCCATTCCCATCACTTCCTACATGTTTCCTGGTGTTCCTAATGTTTCTATGCCTCCTATTTCTTCTAATTATTCCACAATCATTGTTCTGGCTCAAATTGTGTCCTCTTTACAACAACAACTTGCGTCCTTAACTCAATCCAAGTTTAGTACTCCTACATCTGACATGGGTAGTCCTTTATCCCTAGAAATTATTCATGCTCCTATCCCTCAATAAGCTAATATGTGTCATCTTGAGATACAATGGTAAGGGAGATCTTGTCACTCATGTTAAAACATTTCAAATCCTTTGTAGTGACTATGCTCATGACCATAGGATTTTAGCCAAGTTGTTTGCTAGAAATTTTTGTGATAAGGCCTTGCAATGATATTGTTCCTTTCCTCCTTATTCTATTGATTCTTTTCCAAAACTTGCTAATGCCTTTATCCAATAGTTCCAAAATAACATTGGTCCGCAAGTGTCCTTAATTGATTTGATGCATTGTAAACAAAATACTAAAGAAAAAATGATTGAATTTATTGGTAGATTTAAGTATTTGTATGCTCAAATTTATTATCTTGTTCTTGATATTGATATTAAACATATGTTTATTTCAAATTTGCAAAAGGATATTAGAGATAAGATTCTGCTTACTGAATTTACCTCTTTTCAACAACTTTGTGCAACACTTCATCATTATCAATTACAAGTGAGTCAATTTGAGAGCAACACTCTAGTGAATCCTGTTCTAGTTGATAAGAGTGATGCTTCTCTAATCCCAACAAGTTTCAGAAACCTAACAACTATGTCAAGATAAATAAGCAAGAAAATGCAGTTGCTGATCAAGTTGTTGTTGCATCCAACAATGCCACTTCTATATCCACTACTTTTCGTCTGAATCGTACATTTACTCCTCTTTCTGAATCTTTACATTCTACTATGAGTAAGTTTTTGAATGCTAATATGATTAATTTGCCTCCTATTTGACCTCTTCTTCCTACTATGATGGCATCCAAATCCTTTGATCCCAAAGCCTTTTGTCAATACCATCGTCAGAATGGCCATGATACTGAGAAGTGTTATTCTCTAAAACATAAGGTTCAAGACTTAATTGATTCTAATGCTTTATCTGTTGATAATTTTGATGGTATTGGGAACAAATCAGTCTCTCCTCCTAATCAAAACCTCCAAATATATATGAATCCTTTGCCTAGACATGATACTAATACCATTGTTCAACCATCTTCTGTGGATATTGTTTACGATTCAAAGATGGATGATCTCAATCATACTGTTATCCATGTAGAGCATTTTGTTTTGTCTCAACCTATATCTCCACCCTAGCCTAAATCTCAACCTCTTTTTCAAGTTCCTCCACCTCAACCTCAACTTCAAGTTCCACCTCAACCAAATCCTAAACGGAAACCTCAACCTAAACCTCAAAAACAACCTAAGAATAAAATACCTAGGGAACTCTTAATCACCTTTGATGATTCTAAGGCTATTAAATATCCTGATGGTCCCCTCTACATTTATGCTAGTATTTCTAACATACCTACGCATGGTTGTCTTATTGATCCTACATCCTTATTCAATGTCATTACTGAAGAAAACCTTTTTACGAGGAACTTACAACGTAATTTTTATAATACATCTAATGTGTTGATCCAAACTTGTAATGGTTTTCTCTATCCATCATTTGGATCTATTAACTTTCCTGTTGAACTTTGTGGTAAATTTGTGGACACTACCTTCATTTTTGTCCCTACTTCTAATTAGTTTCAAGTTAATCTTGGTTTGCCTTGGTTGACTTTCATACATGTCGTTGCTTCTTCTATCCATAAGTGTATTAAGTTCATTGATGATGAAGAAGTGAAACCAATTAATCATAGTTTATATCAACCTTATAGGCCTAAGGATTGTACTACCCTTGAATTCTTTTGGCCTTCATTACCTAATTCATGTTCTTCTTGACTTGATAACCTTTTTTGCTCATATTAATCCTATAAACATCTCAAGATTGTTGAGTTAAGCATGCCTCAGATGGATCTTAACCGTCATCTTTTGCCTACGCCTTCTACACCTCCTTTATCCATTGCTTCTAGTTTTGTTAATCAAGCTCCTAGTGTTTCTTTTTAGCCTACTGAGAATCCTACTAATCCTCCTATAGAACTTGTGAATTAACCCGTTGTTGTTCCTCCTATTTCTCAACATATTTCAAACAAGACAAAATGTAACTAATCTGCCAATGAATATTGTAAGAAGCATCAAGCTCAAGCTAAGGCCTGTACCTCTGTTCTTCAAAGTTCTTTACCTTATTTTGACTATCCTATGCCTAATGTGTTGGAAGAAGTTAATTTTAATAATGATGTTAAGATGAATAATTATGATGATTCTATTCGTATCTTAGATTCTATTTTGATTAATCTTGATGAAGAAGATACTCTTGATGATCCTATTGATGCTAATGATAAATATGAGACTATTGATATTGATACTGATTTACCTAATATGATTTCAACACAATTGATAATTACACCTAGTATCGAACATCACAATTCTAAAGAGGATCCTTGTTTGGAACTGGCTATTATTCCTACTGTGTTGGATATAGTCCCTCTTGTGAGTTTCCCACCTTCCCTAAATGATATAGACCAAGATGGGGAGAGTAGGTGATGTGCTTGATTGACTTGTCTTCCATGGTAGCCTTTTATGTGTTTTCCTATTGTATTATGCTTCTCCTATAATGTGTTTGCTAAATGTTTGTTAGATTCTTTTATATGACCCTTGTTACTTTGTTGGCGCAAGGTGATAAAGGAATCAAACATTTTGTACTATTCCTCTATATGTATCTCTATTCTTCTATTTTTCATGTTATGTTGTACTTGTTCTATTGTTCATAAATTTTTTCCTTGTGTAGTCCACTTGGATTTGCGACATGGTAGCACTAATTCTTTTTGGTCTCCATGTTGTGGTTCGAAAAGACTCTTCTTCGTAACTCTTGCATTTTATTTCCTCCATTGTGATTGTAGTTCTACTTTCTTTGGGGAATGATGTCAATTCATTTGCAATAATATCATATATATATATATATATATATATATATATATATATATATATATATATATATATATATATCTTATGATCATACTGACCCCATGGTAGGTAGATCCCTTATGTGTTCTTTGTATGTTTATGTGATATTTCCCTTGATTTGTCTTTGCTTAGGGATATCTCATAGTAGAAACCTAATCAGTGGAGTTGTGTATGTTTCCGTTAAAGTCATTGTCTCCTGTTAAAGTGTTATCAATGACTTTAACATGTGGGGCATACACTCTACTCACTTTTCGCACACACGCACTTCCAAAATATTTTCAAACTTAAAACTTTTTTTTCCCCTTTATGGATTGGATACTAATCCTTAGAGCATGGATTTCTACCTTATAGGATCTCTTGATCCCTCTAGTTTCAATTTAGAAAGTTTTTATCCCTTAAGGTTTGAAGGTTTCCTTAAGACTCGATCTCTTTAGTTTTGGATTTTATCTTTGGAATAGAATATTCCTGAGGGTGAATCCTTGATGGGTTGACTAGTGAGTATCCACATTCACTAGGCGATTCAACTCCATCTTTCCAGTTGTACTATTTCCTTATGTGATTCACAATGGGACATAGGTTTTCATTGGATGAGGTAATTACACCCTCTCTCTCTTTTTCTTTGACTGGTGATGTCTCTCTTATTGTAATCTTGGGGTTGACAAAGACTTTAGTCCCTGGGGGCTTCAAGATTGATTTATCCCTATGATTTCAATAAGATTATCTTTTCTTTGTGATCTCCTTTACCAAGATTTTGCATCGAGTCCATACTCTTGCTAAATTGAGGGCTAAATGTATCATCAAAAAATGGAAGCACTTCCATTTAGGACTGGTTTAGCCCTCCGAGTAAGTGGTTTGGGGTCATGTCAAATGCCATGAATGGGCCTTTGACTTGGATGTGGTTTTTCCCTATTCTTGCCCTATTTTCCACTTCTCTCCTACATGTTTATGGTATCATGCTCTGATATTTTGAGGTTCTTGACCTTAGGGTCAAGGTTGACCTTAGGGTCAAGGTTGACCTTTTGGGTGAAGGTCAACCTTGACCCTGACCCAGGGTCTAAATTTCAAATTTCAAAGATTTCTGGAAGTTGGGGTTCGGAAAGAATTATTTCCCACTTCTGGGTCAGCTATTTCGGGCTTCAAAGTGGTGACTCTTAAAAAGATATTTAATATAGGTCCATTTCTAGGGGTATGAGCCTAACTAGAATTTAATTCTCATATGCTAACCTCTCTAGAAGTTTGTGCCCTATATTAGTATATAAGGAAGCCTTCTCCTCTCATTTTCAATAATGGGAATCTACACATAATGGAAGGATAATGTACACATAATTTATCAAAGTGATTATCTACTTTTAAGCCTTCAAACATTCAAGCATTCAAGGGTTCAATTCATCAAAGAGATCAATTAGTAGCCATTGAAGGATTCAAGCTCTATGGAGCCCCCTTGTTGAAGATTTCTCCATCCATATCCATTCAAGTTTCTTCCTATTCCAAGATCCATTCAAGATTGGTGTTGAAGATCTAAAGGAAATTGATTTGAGACATCCTACATCCTACAATTATACATCCATTTGGAGAATCCATACTTGTGGATTCAAGGATTCAAATCCTCCACAAGGGTTTCAACATAAGCAAGGTGAATTGTTCTATTTACTTTGTATATTACTGCAATTTCAACACTATTTCAAGGTTAATTCAAAAATTGGGGTTTGACTAAGGCAAACCCCCCATCCAAACAAAAAAAACCTTTTTTTCTTGTAGGTACAGGTACGAAGCAACAAATTACAGAGTAGATTCGTATACCCTTTTCAGAAAACTTTCAGGATCCGCGAACAAATTTTTCGTCGAAGCAGTGTAGGTCAAGGTCAACATAAAGGGGTACAATTGTGCCTTCGTATTTGGGTCAAGGTCAATTGGCTTAGAAAAGAAAACAATTTATGGGTTTTCTCCATATTGTGTTTCCAGACCAAGGGAGGTTGCAGAATTTCTAGAAACTCAGTACAGATAGAAAACAAAAATTTCCAGATCTGCTATACTTTGAGGTTAGTATTTGTCTTCAATTCATTTCAATTAATATTTTAATCATTTTAGATCTATTACACACTCTCCTCCAAAAATGGAATGTAAGGTTTTCCTCTTTCTTCTTATTTCTAATCGATTGATTCATTTGTGCATTGACCATTTTCTTATGGTTAATCAATTTGGATATTTCCTTTGTGAATTTGCGGCTAAGAGGAGAATCTTACCTTCCCCAAACTTTTTATATGTAAAGGGTATTATTTAGATGTGCAAGTCTCTTGTACCCATTCTTCCCTTTACATTGATATATTTTTCTCTTTACAGGAGATTACGCGACTAAAGGGATCTCCAAGTTGCTGAATGTTTTTCTTAACTAGAGTTTGATCTGGAGATCACATGCACACCATAGGATAAAAAGACATCGATGGCCTATGCCAAGTATCAAAACAAAAACTTTAACCCTGAGTCCATCCAAAGATCTCATGACTAAAGGAAAAAGTCAACCATGTCTTAATCTTAGTTACATAATGATATTACGTGACCAAAGCAATCTCCAAGTCGCTGAATGATTATTGAAACCCTGAGTTAATCCAGAGATTTAACACAAGCCACATGATTAAGAAGGAAATCTACAGCCTGCATGAAATGTTGAGATGAAAAGATAATATACCATTTTTTTTGGAGACTAAGAGACTAAAACCTGCACTGAGTCGCTAGATAGAACAAAATATTTGATCTCGGTTAAGTGACTAAGAGATAGACTTAAACATGAAAAAGTGCACATGGGATATCCTTGGATTTAAGTGGCTTGAAAAGTAACTTGAAAATATAACATTTCTTGAAGGGTTTAGGGTTTTAGTCAAGAATTTGATTCAACAAGACATAGGGTTTTAGCTAGAGTCCATGAATAATTGTAGAGACAAGAGGAAAGAGCTTGGAACCATAAAATTTTTGTAAGTGCTAATAGTGGCTCCATCTTGGGATGTATGCCTCTTGCAGGCATGTCAAGGATTTAGGATTCTCTGGGATAAGAAAACCACCTACTAAAACATGAAACCTAACCTAAAATAGAAAAACACAGAAATAATATATAAAAACTAACATGTTCATGGATTTTTGATATTTCAAAAAAATTAGAATTTCAGGAATTGTCCATGAACTGGCAATTCTAAAAAATTTCCTGTTAAGTCCTTCAAGATGTAGGAATCAGAACTGCACTTGTTGTCAACAATGTATGGGCCTAGATAGATAGGATCAAATTTGGCATGTTTTCCTTTGTCCTCCAGTCTAGCATTCCCCATTATAACCATGTCATCAACATCAAACTTTCTAGTAGTGGTCCTCTTTTGAAACAGATTCTTGCATTGTGGTTGTAGCTTGACATTCCTATCATGTGCTTACCTTATTAACTCATCAAGTTATATTTAATCCTCCAATCTAATCCTCATATCATCTTTTAAGTCATCATCATATGCTTGGATGAGTTTATACATCTGCAACAAGTTATTTTTTGGTAATTTGGAATGAATACCATAAACTAAGTCAAAAGGTGCACATCCAATATTAGCCTTTTTGCACTGTTACTCTATCTGTCCATAAAGAAAGCTGTAATTTTGAATCCCAGGCCCTTTTGTTTACATCCAATATTCTCTTGATAATTTTTATTACGCTTTTTTTACTGGACTCAGCCTGACCATTGCCTTGGGGGGGTATGGGGAAGAATAAGAGATCTAGATCCCATATTGCTGACAGAAATCCCTAAACTCCTCTGATCTAAAGCACATAGAATTTTCCACCATAATGGTTTCTAGACAACCAAATCTAGTTAACATACCCTGCATTATAAAATCAATCACTATCCTTCTTGTGGCTCTTCTAGTGGGAGTTTCTTCCACCCACTTGGTAAAATAATCAGTTGCCACTAGGATCCACGAATGACCCCCACTAGACTTATTAAGGATTTCACCAATGAAATTCATTCCCCACTTCTAAAAAAGGTGCCTCGACTATAACAGGCTTCAAAGGAATATTCCCACCAAAATTTAGCTTGCCTGAAAATCTCTGACAAGCATCACATTTTCTAACATATTGATGAGCATCCTTGAAGATTGTTGGCGACCAAAAACCAGATCTGATAATCTTATGGGCAGTAGTCTTAACCATGTAATGGCCACCACATACACCATTATACATTTCTTTCAAAATATTCTCAGATTTGTCATGATCTACACACTTGAGCAATACTCCTTCATTGTTCCCCCACCATAATTGTCCTTGAATTATTGCATATTTCAAAGCATGAAACTTGACTGTTCTCTTTTTATTATCATTCATGTCAGGGGGAAGCACCATCTTCTACAAGTATCCAATGATGTCTATGTACCAATCAGAACAATATATATCACAAATGTAGGGTCTTTGCTTGTCTTCTAACATATCAATGTGATTTTCATCTAAATTTCTTTGAGCCATGAGTTTACCAAGTCATAGACCTCTTACCAACTTGGTGATATGGATGTCAATATTAAAATCTTTGATCTTGTTGATCTATCTACATCTCCTCCCTAAGACTTCTTGTTGAACCAAAATTTCCTTCACAACAACACTTGGCACATAAGCAGTTATGGTTGCTCCTACCAAATAACATCTAAATACTTTAACAGACTTAACAGAAGCATAAGCCTCTTTCTCCATAATATCATATTTCAGCTTTGCTTCCTGCAAAGACTTACTAACAAAGAAATAGGTTGTTCATAGCCTTCTAAATTATTCTGCAATAATACTGCAACAACAGTATTATAAGAAGCAAAGGAGAAAATTTGAAGTGGCTTGGTATAATTAGGGGCTCTCAAAATAGGAGCATCTTTGGTATCCTTCTTGATATATGAGAAATCCCTACATGATTCTTGAGTCCATTCCACTTTAGCTCCCTAAGAAGTCCAGTTGTCCAAAGAAGGACTGAATTCCCTTTACAGTCTTGGGCCAAGGGACCTTATCAATTGCACTCACCCTTTCAGGGTCAATTCTAACTCCATCTTTAGAGGAAATATGTCCTAAATTCTTTCCCTTTGTTTCCCCAAAAACACACTTCTTTGGGTTAAAGGAAACCCCATACTCTAGTTCTCTTACAAAGATCTTTTCAAGATGATCATAGTGTTGATCTTCTTTTGTTGAGTAAGCAATAAGATCATCTTGATAAACTTCCCAAAACTTGTTTATAAAATCTACAAATGCCACATCCACGACTCTTTGGAAAGTAGCCCTAGTATTTTTCAAGCCAAAGGGCATCTTGACATATACATAAGTTCCCCAAGGTGTGGTAAATGCAGTCTTGAACTATTCAGATTCCTTGACCTTGACTTGATTATATCCTGAAAAGCCATCCAACATGGACATCATCTCAGACCCTGTGACTCTTTGCAACATTGCTTCCATGTTGGGAAATCCATAATTATCCTTCAAAGAATTAACATTTAAAATTCTAAAGTCCACACAGAGTCTAATATCTCCATTTTTCTTTCTTACTGGTACCAAATTAGATACCCATGTTGAATTCCTTATAGGCTTTATGATTCCAACATCCCTCATCTTTTTTAATTCATCTTTCATCTTGGGTGCTAAAGTGGGATTAACAGGTCTCAACTTCTATCTAAAAGGCTTATTGCCTTCTTTTAATGGAGTCTCATGCTGAAATAAATCCTCTCTATATGCCTTTAAGTCATTGTGAGACCATGCAAAAACATGTCTATATTTCCTAAGAAAATTTACTAGTGAATCTCTAAGATTGGGGGACAACTTCTTACCAATATATACCTTTTTAGGATCTTGACCAGTTCCCAAGTTTATTTCCTCCAAGTCTTCAGGTTTGTTGATTGTGCTTGCAAATAAAGACTTGTCTTTGTTATCAAAGGCTCTCTTAAGTACAACCAAACCATTGGTTACCTTATTGGACTTTAGTTGGAGAACCTCCTTTTCAAGAATTTTGTCTTTTCTATCTAAGGTCTCCACAAAACTAGTAAAGTCCATCTCTTTCTCACCAAAATTTGATTCAAAAGATAAGAATCTCAAAATATCCATATCATCATCAAAGATTTGCCAACTTTCAGCATTGTTTGGAATGGATGGTCTAGATTGATTCTTTATACTAGAAATTCTTGCAAAGGTAATGTCTTTAGGCCTTAAGGAAATATAAGCCAGCAGATCTCTCATCTTGTTCTGAATTCTGTCAGTCCATTCAATGCCAAATGCATCAAAGTTTTCAATTCCATCCCAAACAACATTCCTATACTATTTTATCCTCTAATTATTTGAATCATATCTATATCTTAATTGAGAGACAACCAATTCAGAGTCCCCAATGACCCTGATACATCTAATCTTGTGTCTTGAAACTAATCTGAGTCCTATTAGAAAATCTTCATACTCTGTAATATTATTAGTGCAAGTAAATAGCAGAGAAAAAGAGAACTTATAAGTCTTAACACTGGGAGCTATTAGTAACATTTCTGCACCAACTCCTTCTTTTGAGTTTGCACCATCAAAGTGCATTGTCCATAAGGCATTTTTTTCTGCAAGATTGTCTTTCTCCTCTGATAGCAGCATATGTTGGACATCCTTCTCAACTTTGTTGTCTTGCACTTGAAAGGATCCAATGCCAGTATCCAAGAAACAATTCATTGCTTCATCTTCACTCTACTCAATCATGTGGGGAGTTCTAACTTCTCTAGATTCTTTGAAAATTTTACCAGCTATATTAAATGTTGCAAAGGAAAAATCACACTGGATTCTCCCTCCCATTGAGGCACTCTATTTTCTAGACAATAAAATCCCATATTGAGGTGGGATGTCAACTACTAGGATGCTCATTGTTAGTAACTTCTTTGGAAATGAAGCAAGTGTATAAGAAAAATCCCTAATAGAACCTACGACCGACACTTCTCTTGAATCCATTGCTTGACACCTTCCATGAGGATTATCTACCTACATTCCCATTGATTTTATTATTTCTGTAGGCATGACTGTATTTGATGCACCTGAATCAATCATACAATTCTTGAGCATTTTTCCATTAATAACCAATGTTAAGAAAAAAAGATCCATAGTTCCCAAAGGAGGAGTGACATGATTTGTATTTAAGAAGATTTGAGGGATCTTAGAAACAATCTCATATGATTCTTTTCCCTTTGTATCAAATTTATTCCTATTGTTCCTTTTCTTCTCATCCATTTCTGATTTCAAGGATTTTGTGGTAGAAACACTATTCATCCATGTCAAAGCTATCTCCTTGTGCTTAGGAATTCTCATCATTTCTAAAAGTGGAACCCTAACTGTGATCTGTGAAATTAATTATCCCATGTCAATAGGAGCATAATTGATATCAGAAATATCTTGCTTGGAAGTAACAATACTTCTATCCTCATTTTGAGTAGCCAAGCTTGGCTCAACTCCCTTAGCATCCTTTTGAATAGAATATGCACCCACCTCTGGTGTCTTTATTTTAATCTTTCAGACAATACTAGAATCACTTAGTTTATCCTTCATTTTCACCTTTATTTTCTTCCCATTCTCAACAGTTTTTCTTTTTATGGTGTCTGCTTGGGGATTGTTTTTGTATCTATAGTGAACATGCCAGCTGGTCTGCCATATGCTTTACCAACTATCCTATTCCTTAGATTATAGTTACTTTTTGATTGAGCAACCAATATTTTAGTAATTCAAGCCCTTTTTGCATTTGAAGGTCTTCTTGCCATAAAGGCTCTCTTCCCCTTGTAGTGTTACACCTTATTTTATCAATGTCTGCTTCCTTTTCATTTGATAAAAGGATATCTTGATTGTGAGACTAATCATAAAAATCCTCTTCATTTGATGAAGACAACTTCTGATCTTGACCTTGGTCATCAGATTCTTCACTTCTCAAATTTGCATAAGCCATTGCATTCCAAATATCATCATATAGTTTTTCATCATCCTCTCTTTCTTGTTGGGATTTACTTGGATACATCTTTTGAGCAATAGCACAATTATCTAGATTATGTGGAGATTCACAATCATCACACCAATAATGTTCACTACAAATGTTATCTGAATTTCCTTGAAGAGGATCCAAAGTTCTATCATCAGGCCTATCTTTCCTTTGTGGGATAATGAGTTTCCCATCTTTGTATTGGGTACCATATGGGTAATTTTGCATCCTATTTTGGGGATTATAACTATTGTGAGTGTGTAAATGGGTACCTAATGAAAACAACACAAACATTCAATAAGTCATTATATTAGTCCAAAAGGGTTAGAAAAGCATGTAAAACCCACTAAAACTGACCTATTGCCTGCTAACTAGGAGGAGTGTAATTAAAGCCATATTAGCCCTCAGAATATGCTATAAATCAGTGACGAATACAACCTAGCATGAAGGATTTTTAGTTAAAAACAAGCTAAAAGACATGAAAAACAAGTATTCTAGCTCTAGCATGTGAATATTTAACAATGAAAAAGCATGGAATAAGAAGTGCAATCTAATTCTAAGAGTAATCCAATAGCATAAAAATGTATTTTTGATCTAAGGTGAAGGCTCATTTTCTCTCAAAACAGGCTTTTATTTATAGAAGAATGGGAGAGAGAGAGAGGGGGGACAATGTTCATTTATGAATTTGGAGACTCATAAATGAATATGTAAGAGCCTTTAATGCCCAAGGCATTAATAAGGCATGAGAGAGACATAGGCTTAAGGTCTTCATATTAA
>MU228440.1:498086-511453 GCA_018584345.1 Thuja plicata
ATTAATGAAGGCATTAATAAAGGCTTTAAAGAGGTAAGGGAGGATGTGAGAGAGTGGCTTGAGAAAATGGACTTCAAGAAAGTCCAGCTTGAGAAAATGGACTTTCTCAAGTGGGTTGAGTTGTTAAGAATTCCTTAATGGAATGTGACAACATTAGGAGGTGGGTTAGAGTAGACTTTAGGATTAGGATTAGATTAGCATGGGTGAATGGGTTGAGAAGGGTTAGAACCCAGGGTAGAAGTGGTTGAGATAGGTTAGGTTGGGGTTTTAGGGGAATATTATTAAATGAAATAAACTTTTTTAATTCATTTAGAAATATGAGAATTAATTATTTAAACAATTTAATTGCTTTTTAATAATTAGGGGACTATAGCCATTTTAATTAAATTAAATAGGCTAGGGGAATGGGTTGATTGCAAGTGGGTATTTGATTTTGGGATTTATTTAATTCCTTTATAATTAAATACCATAGCCATATTTGATTTTAATTTGATTTGATTGGTCAAAATTGATTTGAATTTTATGGCTATAATAGTTAATATAAATCAGTGATAAAAATCACCTAGGATATTAAATTGATTCAAAGAATTACGCCAAATAGTAACAGGGTCGTTTGGTTATAATCGAGGGTATGATCACACTTAGGGAAAATAGGGTCTATAGTTAGAACAGACCAAATTCAGGTGGTTACATTTGCCCCTCTTTGAATTGATGTGCGAGCAACGCATTGATTCAAAGAAAGTTTTTTATTTTGACTTCAGAAAAGTTGAGAATCCCGTTCTTGATTGTCGAACGAAATGTTGATGAGATCAGTCTCGCACTTTGTTTAAACAAAACTGATAGAATTGATTTTGAACTTGGTTGTCATCCAAAGATCAATAAAAGATTTTAAAAATACCAATTCTAAACTTGGTTGTCATCCAAAAATTGATAATACTGATTCCGAACTTGGTTGTCATCTGAAAGCCAGTACGAAGCTGCCAAGAGCTTTAAAATCTTCTAAAATGAGGAAACATAAGATATCTACCTTATGAGAACCAAAGCTTTCTATCCAACAGTTTTGACATTAGTCAAGAAACTGTTATGCCCCTAGTTTGTTTTAATGACGAAGTCATTTTTAATGCAGTTTTGAGCAAAAATTTAATTGATGATAGTGTGATCATGCCCCCTCGGGAACGAAATCAAAGGAAAGAAATAAAATCCCTTAGTTATAGAGAATAGAACACTTGCAGGAAGCGATAAGGCCAGAAAGAGCGGAGTAGAAGGTGTGTTTTTTTAAAAGAAAAAACACATTTATCAAGTTGAATTACGTGAAAATATGAGTGATAATGATGTTTAGATCAAGATGTATGATAAAATATGCAATATTTACCATTGTGGTAAATAAACGAAGCAAATTTGCAATTTTTGAAACTTGTCGCAAAAGGACACTGTGCTACTGAAAATGTCGTAGGCACCTTCGATTTGGTTCCCGATTGAAGAAAAAGAGAGCACAAATGATTTTGTAGTTGTTTGGGAGGAGTTCTGGAAACCCTAAATGTCCCAAAAGACCCATATAAGCCTCCAAATTGACCATTTCACTATTCATTTTGATATTCAGCTATAGCCAATTAGAGAGCTCTATAGAGAAAATTGTGGTCCCTGTGAGGAAACATTGATTCAAGATGAGCTGTCGACATCAGCGACCAGCCGACTACCCACCGCCGGTAAGTGCTTGATAAACTACCCTGTGAATTTTGCATTTTTGAATTTCAAGCATTTTTGTGCATTTTATAGTTAGTCAAAGATAGGATCGCATCCGGGATTTCGGATCGCATCTTGCAAAACATGCATCGCATCCGGTATTTCCTGGATCGCATCTAGTTTTTGCCAGATTCTGCGTCGCATCTAAGTTTTCCTGGATCGCATCTAGTCCTTTAGGTTTAGTTATGGTTTGAGCTAGATTCCATCAGTGAATCGCATCCCATATTTTGGGGATCGTACCCTGCATTTAGGATCGCATCCTATTTTTCTAGGATCGCATCCTGTATGCGCAATCGCATCCTATATTTCCAGGATCACATCTGGTAAAATCCTTAGTTATTCAAATTGTTTTGATCTGTTTGCATCCTATAAACTGGAAATGATTGAGTAGAGTAGGAATATGCCCTTTATTGTAGATAAAATGCTGATGTTATACTTTTCTGTCAAAAATCAGGCCTAGTTTGAGGTAGTCGCCTTTTGAGGCACTTATCCTGCATGAGTTCTGGCATTGTCTGGCCAATTATCAGATGATGAGCAGAATATCATGATTCGATGTGGATTGCGGTCATTGATTGGTTTACCCGAGATCAGGGTAAATTGAGGGTTGTTAATTGCTCTGGCTAAGAGATGGCATTCAGAGCATAACACCTTCCACCTACCTACTGGTGAGATCACCGTGACACTTGAGGATGTTTGGAGGATCTTGCGGGTACCCATAGTGGGACATGAGGTTTTCTTTGAGTCAAGAGCTGGTGTTGCAATTGGGACTGCTCGGAGGTTCTTTCAGGATGACAACATAGATCACAGATACCTATCATGGGACTACATGGTTGATCACTATGATCGACTAGCTGTGTACTTAGCTAGATTGGTAGGCGGCATCCTTATGCTAGATAGAGGACAACATGGTTTCTTGGTGGGCTGGGTCAGTATGGTAGAGTAGATGATCGTCCATCATCGATGATTTTCCTGGGGGAGCTACATTTTAGCTCACATATACCGAGAGCTGCATGAGATTATTTACCACCATACCCGTAGCATGATTGTGGGTATATTGATTCTTCAGGTATGGGCCTGGGAGCACATCCACATGACACAGCTGATTGGTGACAGGAAGAGGGCACCAGAGCAGCCCTATGTATATATGTATGCAGGTCTATTACAACAGCCCCACCTGGGCAAGGTTGAGTACTGACGTCTCCTTTTTGATGATATGACAGAGGTCATGTGGTGACCATACCTTGACTATGAGGTATGGACATCTGATGCTTGGCAGGTTCCCTTTTTGTATCAGAGAAGATATCTGATAGGCAGGACCAGGTATATCATAGAGTGCTTCCTCATTACCAGAGTTTTGAGATAGTATGGGCGGCGATAGGGCTGTACAGAGGATGTGGAAGTTTATGCTGAGATCAGGGATGAGGTGGCTGACTGGGGAGCTCAACTAACTTATGTTACTACTACATAGGACATCTGTGACATGGTAGCTATAGACTGGGACCCTCGCCTAGATGTTGAGGATGCTGGTGTATCATATGGATATGCTGCAGAGATGCTTCAACATCCATTCCCGCGATTCACAGTGCTAGAGGAGATGATTCCTTGTATAGAGGAGCCACTGGATTATGATCCAGAGGATCGACCTGTTAGGGGGAGAGGTGGAAAAGACAGAGCTCCAGGAAGACATGGGGGCCATGATGGTAGTAGAGATGGAGGCAGAGGCGGTAGGAATCCTCCCCTAGATGATAGACATGATGGTGATGACTGGGGGGGAGGTGGTGAGGCAGTGGATACTGGCGGTTTGAGTGGCAGTGGTCAGAGATGGCTGAGATATAGGTTTGTGGCCCCACAGAGAGATCCTGGCCCATTACTTACTCCTGAGTAGCAGAGACAGCGGAGACAGAGAGTACACAAGTAGGATCCTGGCAGAGATGGGGACCCTCTATCAAGGTGTGAGCAGGAGAGAGAGGAGCTCAGAGCTCAGATCATAGCTTTGGAGGCTAGGGTGACTACTACAGAGGCACTGTTAGTAGACAGAGATAGATAGCTTGAGAGGCTGAGAGCTGAGAGGGACACACAGGCTTGGACCGTAGTCCATCAGGGACAGAGGGAGACATACTATTATGCTTTGTATCATGCTACAATTCTTGAGGGTTAGAGGGCACCCATATTTTCACACATTGCTTAGCAGTCAGAGGGGTCCATGCCGCCTCCAACAACACCATTCATGCCACCTCCTCCTCCTCCTCCTGATTAGGGAGAGGGGGCGGGCCAGAGTTGAGACTGTGCACCATGTCTTTTTTTTGAGATTTATACATGTATATTTAGATCCTGCTGAGATCCCCTTTTTGTACATTACATTGATATATATATTTGATTCATGAGTTTTGGCATACTGATTCTCTTTATGTGTACTGATACTCTTTATACTGTGATACTCTTTTATGCGCACTGATACTCTTTATGCTTTGATTTGTATCATTTTTGTAGTATCTAGATTCTGACATGTTTCATGTGGTAGATGTATCCATTTTGATTTTCATAGATGTGGTAAATGTATCTTTTGCACATGTGATGATATCTTGATCTCATGATGAGTGAGTTTATAGTTGACAACATCATTTTTGAATGTGGATGTGATGAATATATTATTGATGGGAACAAATGATATCTATGTGAAAATGCAAGTGTATGTTTTCTTTGATTTTCCAGTTTATGCAGAGATATATGTATGGATGCACTTAGGATGTAGAAGTAAAAATGTAATACATGGATGTTTTATTTTTGTATTTTTCAGCTTCACTTTTCCAAAATGTATGCAAAATGTATGCTATGGATGATATCAGTAATATAAAGGATGTAATTAACTTGATATTGGTAGAAGAAGAAAGAAACCATGTTTTGAGCTTAAATTTCCTTATGTTGGTTATGTACTGTTGGACAAAATGCATCAAACAACCTCTAAATGCAGCTATATGAAGACTCTTAGGACTTGTCACTGATTTAGCAAATATTGCAACATTTTTATCATCATTGGGCACTTTTGGAATGGATACCACCAAATAGTATAATCATCACTAATACCCACTGATATTATGATAATATGAATACTATGTTTTATTAGAATGTCAGAAATAGACTTAGGTACCAAGCTATAGAAGCCAGGACATCAAAATCGTCACCTTCCTTTTAATATACCAGTTGCTGATTAAGGCAAGATATTGAACCCGCAATGACCTTGAAAATTCATATCCTTGGGTGCATTATGATTAGTATACCTTAGTGAGAATCTGGATCAGAAAATAGACAAGGAAATTGTATCGAACTCACCGCAGTTGACTGTGTGTGAAAGCATGTAGTGTCTTAATTTTTGTGATGCGAAGACAACTGCTAAGCATGCTTTCTCAATAAGGCTATAATTGAGCTCATAAGTGACTAGAGTTCTACTAATGTAGTAGATAGCTCACTCTTTCTTTGTTTCATCCTCTTGTGCTAGTAATACTCCAAGTGATGTAGCTGTAGCTGAAATATATAGGAGCAAAGGTTTTCCATGAATAGGTGCCATAAGAACTGGTGGTGAAGCCAGGTATGCCTTTAATTCTCTGAAGTTGGTTTCATAGTGTTCATCCCAGTTGAATGTAACCCCTTTATGTATAAAATTAGTAAAGGGTTGTGCCTTATCTGCAAGTTGGGACATAAATCTTCTGATAGACTGGAGTCTCCCTTGTAGTGTCCTCATTTGACTAATATTACAAGGAGGAGTCATTTCTAGAATAGCTTTTACTTTTTCCAGATCTACCTTGATCCCCTTTGCTGATACTATGAATCCTAGGAGCTTCCCTGATTGAACCCCAAAGGCACATTTCTTTGGATTGAGCCAGAGTTGAAATTGTTCCATTCAATCCAATATTTTTCCTAAATCTGCAATATGAGTACCCCTTTCTTTTGATTTAGCCAGTGTGTCATCGACATAGTCTTCCATGTTTTTGTGCATCATGTCATGGAATATGGTTGTCATAGCTCTTTGATATGTTGCTCCGGCATTCTTTAGCTCAAATGGCATGACGTTCCAGCAAAATGTGCCCCATGCACATGTGAATGCAGTTTTCTCTTGATCCTCAGAGGCGATCTTGATTTGATTATAACCTTAGAATCCATCCATTAAGGAAGACATCTGGTAGCCAACTATAAGGTCTATGATCATATCAATATTTGGTAGAGGGAAATCATCCTTCGAACATGCTTTGTTGAGGTCCCTAAAGTCTGTGCAGATTCTAATAGATTTATCAGTTTTAGAAACAGGGACCACATTGGAGATCCAAGCTGCATAGGCAATGATGCGAATGAATCTGGATTTTAATAACTTTTCTAATTATGCTTTTACCAGTAATGCAACATGAGGATGCATTTTTATAAGTTTTTGTTTCACAGGCTTGATCCCAGGAGCTATAGATAAGTGATGCATAATGAGATTGGGATCTAGCTCTGGCATATCCGCGTAGGACCGGGCAAAGTTGATCTTTTTATCCTTCAATAAATCTATGAATTGTACCTTTTCTTCTTCTGATAGGGATTGTGCTAGATGAACTATCCGAGGATCTTCAATAGTGCCCAAGTTCACCGGTTGTGTTGGTTCAATTAATACTGAAGATCTTTCCTAAAAATGTTTAGGGAGGATATCAAGAGTCTCATCCTTTGGTGCCTAAGAGAGGTTTTCACCATCAGATACATCTTATTTTTTTACTATTTTGGGATCTGATACTGCCACAGAGTGGTTTTCACCATCAGTCCACTTTTTCTTCTTATTTTTCAATTTGTGACTAAGAAACTTGATATCCTCCTATGACATGTTCTCGCTCCTTGCATTGGTGGAATAAGGGTGAGGTTCACAAGCATTAAGGTAACAAGCCAGGGAGTGTTCATCAGAAAAGTTGAGCATAGGTGTAGGATCTGTTTTAGTCCAATTGATAAGGTCTGGAAGTACCAATTTTAGGGAGTTAGATTATGAGAAGGACAACATCGTGTTAGCATCAAAACTGTTAACCGACATGACACGGTCTATTAAGTTAATGTCTTCAATGTTTAGGTCAATAAGAGTGAGATCATTGTTAAAAGGGTCATTGTCAGGCATATATGGATCAAACTCTAGCAACTCATTAGTAGATAACTCATCATCATCTCTTTGTAAAAGAAGGCTTCTTGCTTGTAGCCTATGAAATTCTCGTAGATTTATGTATTTTCCAGTGTCTCCATCTATGATTGGAGGAAGGAACTCTTCTTCTATTTCAGGGGGATCGGTGTCATTGAAAGGGATGTTAGGTCGCCTACTAGGAGCTGCGGGAGCTGAAAACATGTGAATTGTGTCTATCCCAATTTCTTCAGAAGCAATAGATAACCAATCATATTCATAGTCATGAGAGTCTGTGACATCATCATCAGATCTATTCAAATATTCAACAATGTTTATTTGATGGACTCGGTTAGCTTCTTGTAGATCAAAGTGAGGTAGATCTAGGACATGTGTAATAGTGACCAATTGCCCCCAGTTAGGATGTGAATTCTGTGGCCGGGGTTCCTCTCGAGTGATAGTAGCTACGATGTCTCCTACCTCTTGAATGGGTGGTTATTCTAGCAAAGGAGTACGAAGATCCTATGGTACCTCAAAACTAGGTACATAGCATTCTACTTGATATTCTGGATTCTCTGTACCAATATGTAGCAATCTCTCATAAAGCCATGGGTCTGAGACTATTTCATCCATTTTATCACTCTCTGCTTCATAAGGTGGACTCTTCTTGGAAGTAGGTTTGTTAGTTTGAGTATTGAAGCCTAATCCTATTTTATCTCTGTTGAGGCAGAACTCCATGGGTATAGGTTCGATGATCCCTCATCCTGTGTCATTTAGAGGTCCTTTTCCTTTGTATCCCATTTGTTTGAGGAAATCATATCCCTTTCCATACTACTCGAGGGATATCTTTACATTTTTGACCTTAGAGTCCACTGGTTCTTCTTTGTAAAGCCAATTTAAGACTGCCTGCTCTTCTGTGTTATTTGAAGAAGACGTGGATGCCTTTATCATACCAGTAGCCTTGTGTACTTCTGGTTCCTGTACTGCGAGAGGTGTGAATGTTGATGATGGTTTTCCGTAGGATCTTGGTGATACTGGAAGCTCTATCAGGGAGGGATTCTGGTCCAACTTGTATTCTCCCATACCTGTTTCTTGAAGTTTCAATGTTTTGCTAAAGCCTTTTATGACCATGTCTTTGGTAGTTTCAGGAGTAACTGCATGCATAGCCTCCTTGTTGTGGGGGATCATGCTACCTACTTTAATATTGTTGCAAGCATAGTTGGCATCTGCAGGAATTGTCACCTCTATTCCATTATGTGGGAATTTTATGCATTAATGATAGGTGGATGGTACAGCTTACATCTCGTGGATCCATGGTCTCCCTAGTAGAATGTTGTAGGCTAGTGGTAGATCCAGAACTTGACATATAACATCTCTTTCAATTGGTCCAACTCTGATGGGTAGAAAAATAATACCTCGGGAGGATCTTTCTTCCTCATCACATGCTTTGATGGTTATTTTATTTCTTGAGTCAATTATTTTCTCTAAGAGGCCTAGCCTCTTGACAAGATCCAGTGTACAGATATTTAATCCGGCACCTCCATCTATCAATACGTGGATTTATGAATAAGAACTTTGATATGGAGGTGTTGATTGTGTGGATGGGTTAATGACTTGTCATCTTCTTCAAAAAAGGAGAGATAATGTGGCACTGATATGTGATTGACCATTGCTTGGAATTTGTCTATATTTATATCCTTTGGAACATTAGCAGCGTGTAGAGCTTGTTCTAGGATTTCTCTATGCGCAGTGGATATTTTGAGTAACTCAAAGATGGAAATTTTGGCAGCAGTTCTTTGTAATTGATCCACCAAGTCATATTTTGCTCCAGGAATAGTGACCATATGTTTTGCTCCTGGTTTAGGAATAGTGATAATAGGAACCTTGGGTGTAGATGTCTGTTTTGGAGGTCCTTTGATCGTAACCTGAGCTTGGCTCTGGGTTACAACATTTGTGGAGGATGAGGCTCCTTTGATGGTGACCATGTTGACAGATTCATTTTTAACGCTGAGCATGTTGATCACATTGTCATTCTTGGAATAAGTATAGTGTACCTCATTACCTTTCCCTTTGGATGTTTCTCCTTGATTGTAATTGGGGAATGGTTTATTAAATGCTGTGTGATCCTCATTTGTAGTGTGTCCATCTACTTTTATTTTACCCCCTTCAATGAGGTCCTAGATAACATGTTTGAGATTTAGACAATTATTTGTCTTGTGTCCCTTGTTTTTTTGGAAGACACAGTAAGAGTTATCATCCCACCATCTAGGTTTGACCATTGGTTCCAAAGGTTTAGAATCAGGAATTGTAAGGACTTTGTTATCCACCAATGTTTTTAAGATGGTTTCAAGAGGTTCTCCCAAAGGTGTGAATGTTCTTTGGGGTTTGGAATTCCATGTTCATCCCTTGTCATTATCATTGTTGGCTTTGGGAATGGAAGGTGTTATTTTAGCCTCCTTACTTTCTTGAATACCATTGGTAAGATTGAAGGCTTTGGTTTTAGAATTAATGTTGGAAGCATCAACCACTCCGTCATTAACAACATTTTTGTTTTGCTTCCACCATTTAGTTTTGGAGTTGGAGCTACTGCCTTTGTTTTCATTTTGAAGGGTGATCTCCCCATTTTTGACCATGACTTCTTTGATATAGAGAGCATTCTTAATCATCCTATCGAAGCTACGAGAATCTTGCATTTGTAGAGCATAGCTCAATTCAGGTATGAGATTATTAACAAAGATCTCCATCTTTTTTGTCTCAGGGATGACTCTTGAATATCGTGCAAAGATCTTCCTCCATCTTTGTAGGAAGTGTGTAAAGGCTTCTCCCATTTTCTGCTTGGTATTACATAGATCCATCATGGTGACATCGTGTTGGATGTTGTAGGAGTAGTGTTGAATGAACCGTTGCATCAACTCATCAAATGTTTTGACTTTAGGATTCAGTTTTGAAAACCACTCCATGGCGTTTCCTCCTAGACTTATTGGAAATAGTCGCATGAGGTAAGTGGGTTCATGCATATACTCAATGATAAGAGCACAAAATTCTCTTACATGGTCATATGGATCGGTTTTCCCTGTGTATTTGTCATATTTTGATCTTTCCACATTAGGAGGAAACGAAACCATTGTGATACTCTTATCAAAAGGAAATGGACAAATGGCGTCCAAAGAGTATTTTGTTTTTGGTTTATCCCTCTCTTGTTTGAGGTTTGTGAGCTCGGTTTGCATTTGATTGAGATATTTGGTAAGGATAGATATGGGGTTTGGTACCTCCTTTTTTTTGAGATCATTTACATCATAATCCTGGGGTAATTTGACACTCATGGATGCTAAATGGAGGAAGTATTTTTCTTTGTCATCTCCAATTATCCATTCTAATAGTTTGTGGACTCTTTTGCTCTGTTTTAACTTCTTGTATTCATCTTTAGGGATTTCTTCATCACTTTCTGACCCAAATAGATTACGTTCAAACCTGGGCCTTTCTTCCTCTTCTGTGCCTATGGATTGTGCTTGTTTTCCATCATCATAACCCTCAAAAGGCTTTACTCTAATCGTTAGTGTTGCTACCCATTTGAGGTGAATCAAGATCGAATAGGAAATTGCGAGAAGTTTCTCCTTGGAAGTGTGATGTTTTAGGAGGTACTTTGGATCCTTTGGTTGTGTACTTGTTACATCTTGTGTTAACCATGAAGTTTGTTTCTCAGCTTCGTCAACGTTGCCCAATAGTACTAGCAAGGATTACAGATCATTCAAGTGGGTGTGTCTAGGTAGAAGTAATTGTTTGTTTGTTTGGTGGATGTAAATCATTCCAGCGTCAGAGGGTTAGAATGCCCTGATAGTGAGCTGGGAGCCAAGTTTGTTGATAGAGAATGGGTAGACCACACGTATTGAACTTGATCGTTAAAGACTGACTGAGCATGTAAGGTAGACATTTCAAAAGTTTTGAAAATAACAGCAGGGAGACTAGAAGCGACAATAGGGACTAGCTAAAGAGAAAAAAGGGTACCTAAAACAACTGAGACCTCCTAGGAAATACTGCTAGAAATGCCCACTGCCCAGGATGCGAGCTCCCAGATACGAGCCCCTGATGACACCAGATGCGATCCTAAAACCTGGATGCGATCCTAGAAAACTGGATGCAACTTGTTGCTTGACTAAATACGATCCTATGCACCAGATACAATCCTAAATATAGGATACAACCTAGGAAATCCTGGATGTGATCTTATGATGGACTTGTCAGTTTTGGTCCATTTTGAAAAATTTGCATTGTGAGGAACGTGAATCTGTTTGTCTCCAAATTGCATCAAGAGGTATTTGTCGGATGTGAAAGACACTTGTACTCCAGGGTATGAAATTTATTGATTGTTATGAGGAGCTTATCTTTTTAATGATCTTTCTGATATGTCAAACAATTTTGCATTGTTAAAAGGGGTGGATCAAAACACACATCTTTTTCCTATTCTCTAGGTGGAGGATGAAAATTGTTTGCTCATTGACTTAGGCACACACTCAAATGCTAATCAAAATACAGCCATCACCAAGCACACAATGGATCTAGTCATGATGCTGTATTAGCCGACTCCAAACGCAAGTGAGGGCACGATATGATGAGTGTCTTGGGGAAATTACTTTTTGCCTTGCACAAAGATTATCACCCTTTCAAGGATGAATCAGGAATTCTTTCAGTTGAATGTGTTGTAGATTATTGGGTAATCTGTTCAAAACTGTCCCCCATAGAATTGAACAAGGCAAAATTGAGGCGTATAGCCCTATGAGTACCTGAATATATATAGTCTCACAAGCAAAATTGAAGTGGCTCCGCTCTATATATACCCTGATATGTTCAAGGAATGATGTCAAAATTCTAAGAACAAAACCAGTTCCATCTTATGAGGCTTTGGCCTACAAGGAAGCAACTATTTATAGTGAGTTGGAAGGGTCGACAGAAGACCTGTCCTCACTTGGGTCATTCTTGGGAGATTTTTTCCTCAACCCATAGGCCCTCTACTGTTAAAAGAATGGTAACCATGATTAGAGAGCTTAGGAGTTCTAGATTTCTGATTCTTCAAAAGAAGAAGAGCACACTCTCCTATTCCATGCCGTTTTCTCCTCAAACACTCAAAATAATGTTCTTTCCCTCAAGCTATGTTGAGCTTGATTTAAGTGTTCCTATTTTAATGAAAACAGGATGCCTGAAAGTGAAATTTGCCTTGTTCAATTAACCACAAAAATTTAGTGAGTTTGTTTTGTTCAATTTCTGATCCAAAAAGAAATTAAACGATGTGTTTGTTCATTGAGCCCACATATTTAGTGCTTTATTTTGTTCAATTAATTTTCCAAATGAATTAGACAGTTTTGTTTGTGGTTCAATTACTCCAAATTTCATCACAAATGATAAGACAACGTCTGATTTTCTGATTTTCCTCAATAGGAAAAGAGCATAATATCTAGTTGTTTATCAAGTGGGAAGAAATGGTTTTAAGTTGTGAAAACAGGGAAATAAAAGTCAAGATGGAAGGGGTTTGGTAACTTGTAAAAAGCACGTTAGTACTTTGCTAATCCAACTCCATGAAACCTGTCAAAAGGTACCTAAAAACACTTGTTAGGCTGCAAAATATAGAAAGCACAATTTGTTAAACTTGTTAGGATTAGATAAATCAAATGGGCAAGCTTCAAAATCAGATGCGATCCTAAATTCTTACCAGATGCGATGCAGTATCTAGGATGCGATCCTATTCTCTGGATATGAGCCTTTGCTGACCAAATGCGATTGAAAACCAGATACGATCTGAGAAATCTCGGATGCGATCCAGAAATTACGCGGTGTGATGGCGTATCCGGGATGCGATCCTGCAATATTATATGTGATTCTGTGTCTAATTCCTGAGTCTACAAATTTCCAAAAAAGCTTTAGAAGATGAGGCTAAAATGAAAATCGAGCCCCATGGTGGGTGCCAGAAATGTGCGTGTGTAAATGGGTACCTGATGAAAACAACACAAACACTCAATAAATCATTATATTAGTCCAAAAGGGTTAGAAAAGCATGTAAAACCCACTAAAACTGACCTATTACCTGCTAACTAGGAGGAGTGTGATTAACAACATATTAGCCCTCAGAATATGATATAAATCAGTGATGAATACAACCTAGCATGAAGGATTTTTAGTTAAAAAACAAGCTAAAAGACATGAAAAACAAGTATTCTAGCTCTAGCATGTGAATATTTAACAATGAAAAAACATGGAATAAGAAGTGCAATCTAATTCTAAGAGTAATCCAACAACATAACAATGTATTTTTGATCCAAGGTGAAGGCTCATTTGCTCTCAAAACAAGCTTCTATTTATAGAAGAATGGGAGAGAGTGGGGGGACAAGGTTCATTTATGAATTTGGAGACTCATAAATGAATATGTAAGAGCCTTTAATGCCCAAGGCATTAATAAGGCATGGGAGAGACATAGGCTTAAGGTCTTCATATTAATGAAGGCATT
>MU228440.1:537029-554445 GCA_018584345.1 Thuja plicata
ATTTATTGGGCCTCCTGATTCATAAATGAACCTTGTCCCCCTCTCTCTCTCCCATTCTTCTATAAATAGAAGCCTGTTTTGAGAGAAAATAAGCCTTCACTTGAGATTAGAAATACATTGTTATGCTGTTAAATTCACTCTAGATTCATATTTCACCTATTATCTCATGCTAGTAATTTATAGTTCTTATTTCATCTTTTAGAGTTAAAATACATGCTTTTCCATCATTTAGCTTGTTTTTAAATTAAAATCCTTCATGCTAGGTTGTATTCGTCACTGGTTTATAGCATATTCTGAGGGCTAATATGTTGTTAATCACACTCCTCCTAGTTAGCAGGAAATAGGTTGATTTTAGTGGGTTCTATATGCTTTACATTCTTTTACTAACCCTTTTGAGCTAATATAATGACTTATTGAGTGTTTGTGTTGATTCTGACAGGTACCCATTTACACACACACAGTCATAGATGTCCAAATTTGGGCATCTTGATGCGTTGACCAGGACGTGCATTGTCCCACATTAAGAAGTTGTCTGACATGGAGTTTTAAATTGCGATGGTGGTCACCTAGAATTCAATTATGTAGCCACCATTCAAACCAACTTGGCCACATTTTTTAGTTTTTTCCATCCTACACCCTGTTGATCTCCAAGTTATGTTGTCTATTAGTGTGACACACTTAGTCATAATCAAGGTAGGTTGGTAGGTCATCACTATGACTGGGCCATCCCACAAAGGCCGAGCAATGTAAATGAATTGTATAGATATTATATATTGACCAAGAAGTAGTTACTACCGAGCAAGTTAGTTGTCGCCGAGTACTCACTAGTTGCCAAGAAGAATGACTACTGAGTTGCGTAGATAGTCAATGCCGAGTGGCATTTTTGATTGAGAATCAAAGCTCACATATGCTGAGTGAGATAGTTTTGTTATATGTGTTTGGAACGACACAAAAATCTAGGTAAACCATTTTGGTTGAATTATATGTATCATTTAAAGATCATTGAAGTCATTTAATGCATTAATTACTTATTATTAATGAGATCATTAATCCATATGCAAGCAATGAAACCAATCAAAATTAGAGATGCTTAAGTGGAAAATGTGATGAATCTAGATCATTGATCCTGATATGGAGGCTTCATAAGTTATCTATATATGGAATGCTTCAAAAACCCAATCAGTGATGTAGATGTGAAGAAAAGAGATTAGGTGTGTATGTATGTGAAGCAGAGTTTTGCATATCAGAAGCATAGACCAGGTGGAGTGATTGAGCAGAGCAGTGAAGGACATAAAAGATGTATCATATTTTGAGATCAGTAAAGAGTTGGAAAGAAGAGATTCGTTATCAACATTTGAAGTGCAAATAGAAGGATCATGTACTGATACATTATAACAATTGAATCAGAGTAAATATCTTAATAGAGTGGTCCTAATAGGCCTTTGTAAATCTCTTAACAAAGTGCTTACATCTTAGTTGTAAGTTTAAATCCTTTTAATCAAAGTAGATTATATAAGTTTTTTAGCTCTTAACAAGGCAAACCCCTCATAGAGAAGATCATCAAAAGTTATGAAACTTTGTAGCCCTAACATGCACACTTTGTTACTGTAGTAGTGAAGATTTATGGGTTTCATCCCCATGCCAGGTTTACCATTCAAGGGTTTCTGGGTTACCAAATCTTTGAGTTATGTGTTTATCATGTATGTGATTAGATGTTAGATCTATTACAACATTACAGTTAATTGTTATGTTTACATGTTGAATCAATTTATTTCAGAAGTATAAAATTTTATAGATCATGATTCACCCCCCTCTAATTATACTAATTTCCCATATTAGACTTCCAAAAATTGGTACCAGAGCTCTGCTCTATTAGAAGAAGTCTAACCACTTGAGAGTTGAGATCTTGGAGATGGAGGTTTATAAGTTGGGAAAGGTCTTTGAGAATAAGAAGATTGATATCTAGCTGGCATGACAATAGCTTGAGACAACAAGAGAAGAATTGAAGAAATCCTTAAAGGAAAGGAAATAATTGGCAACTCAGTTGAATGACACTCAATATAAAGAAGAAGACACTGAAGGTCTATTTGATAATGAAAATTCCAAAGAAATTAATGCAACAATTGTAGATCTATTGGAGAAGAAAAACACACTGAAAGAACGAGTCAAAAGTCTAAATATAGAATGAGAAACTCAATAAATAACACTATGTGAGGTGATTGATTAGAAGAAGAAAGCTGAGGAAGACAAGAAAATTGTAGAAGAAGATAAGAGAAAAATGGATACTAGACTTGATGAAAGGACAAGTGATGTGCAAAAGCTTACAAACAATCAGTTGGACATGATGAAACAACAATTATTTGCAAATAAAGAGGTAAACAAAAAAGAAATTAAAATTACATATATGAGATTAGAGAACAATCAACTAAAAAATGAGTTGAGATATGAAAGAGAACTCATTGAGAGGATAAACAAAGCTAATGAAGCCTTGAGATACTTTCAGGAACTGATGAGATCACCAAGTAGAACCAATGACACCTCTGGACTTGGCCATACTGAGCACCTATCATCCACTAAATAAGGAGAATCATCAAAGAGTGGAGAAGAGAGGAATGCAAAGCCGAAGAACAACAAACCTACATGTCATCATTGTGGGAAACCATGTTACACAAGAAAATTTTTCCGAAGCAAGAATGGTAAGTCTAATCCTAAGCCTAAATTTAATGGATATTTCTTTAACTATAAAAAGCATGGACATCAGGCACATGAATTCAGGTCAAAGACTATCATATCACCTACTTCACCTAGATTTCAAGGACATTGTTACAATCGCCATAAGTTTGGTCATAGAACCCAAGATTGCAGATCCAATGCAAAATCTAAGTGGACATCCAAGAAACAAGGCAATGCACCTTGGAAAGGTAACACATTCAATTGGGATTATAATACAAGGCAAAGTTGTCATTATTATGGTGAATATGGTCATATTGTAGAAAATTGTATAAGTACACACTTTAGGTAAATCCAAGAGTTGGATGAATGAAAGTTTGGGTTGTCATAGTTGTCATAAGATCAGTCATATTAGAAGAGACTGTAGGACCAAAGCACCTGTACCTACTTTTGATTAGATAAAGAACCAAATGAATCTGACATGGAGAAAGAAAGAAGAAACAAAGCAGTAGTGGAACCAGTGAATTTGAGATCACCTAATCCAATGGATCAGGTGATCACACTACTTCCAATTAAGCAAAGAAGGTATGAAAGGAACTATTTTCTCTAATGCTATATTTTACACCAGTTCCTAACATAAGATTTATTAAAGTCTAAATTTGCATAAGTTAAGATGCATTAGGACAAATTTGAGACAAGAACTGAGTGAAGAGTTGATATGCACAAGTGGTGCCGAGCATCAGTAGTAGTATGTGTCGAGCACCCATATCGATCGAGTTGATATATTGATCGAGTGTCAGTAGTGATCGAGTCACTATTTTGACTGAGTGATAGAATGAGTTAAAGGAGCTATTTAATCAAGGACTGAGACAAATGTTATACACCTACCATTGTACGAAGTATTTATTGAAAACCTAATTTGACTGTTTGAGGCTATATAATGGATTTCATCATTTGTTTTCATTTTACGAGCAATTAGAGTTTGCAGAGTGATTAAAAGGTGATTGAAGAGAAATTTGAGCAAATTTTGTGAATATTCCACTGTGTAATCATTGGCAAGTACTATGAAAGGTTGAAGACTCATTGTTGCCGAGTTACCTAGAATCCATTTTATGAACCCTAATATGAGAAATGGCTGCCATTTCATCTGCTAGAGTGAAGAGGAAAGACAAGGAAATGAAGAATATTCAATTAGTCAGTAGTGACACATGTGCACCACCTAATTTCCAAGCTCTACCTGAGACTGCAGTGAAGTGAGATCTTTTGGGAGCCCTGTCATTGATCCTAACAAAATTTCTAATGATTCACGATGTAAGGGCATGCTACATGTGTAAGATCAGTGAGGTTGGAGACTGTGAGTTGCGGGAAGCTTACAAAAAGCTATGCAAAAGTGGGGCATTGAAGTCTGTGCATCAACACATTTATAACAAAGGGTTAGTCTATACCCTATATTTCCCTTGTAACTTCATTATTGAATGGATAAGGATAGTTTTAAGAAGAATACACAATATGAGCTTATGGATGGAGAATGGACAAGTGAATATTACCAAGGATATCATCCACCGAGTCACTGGATACCCTATTATGCAAGGAAAAAGAACAATGTGTTGTCAGAGTAAGGAATATATTCAGAAGAACACTTTGGTTGAGTGGAACAAGAGAGGAATGACAATTTAAACTATGACAGATCCTAAGATCGACTTTGCAGTTAGAGTGATTGCACAAAAGTTTTATAAATTGAGCAGGATGGATAGTGTTCCATGTATTGCAGTTGATCAGGCATGGAAGATAGTGAAAAAAGATCATACATATGACCTTTCCAAGCTATAAATGACACAATTGACTGAGAACCTATCATCAATCAGGAAGGCAAAGAATTCTATGTGTAAGTTCGGATCCCTGATAGTTTGTATATTTTTCCATGTTCAAAATAATTTTACTACTATAGGAGATGTAGTATGGAGTCAGGAATGCCCAGCGACACACCATATTAATGAATTTATTTAGCTATTAGGAGAGAATTTTGATAATGTCATGGGAAACTATTTTGTTGAGTTTAAGAAGAAGATGAGAATAAGGAGTAGAATCCTTGTTTCACTAGTAGAAAAGCATTATGATGATGTTTGTTTTCTAGTTGATACTGATTATACCTATGTACAAGTTGTAGTGCCAAGGGTAGCATGGTTGAGGTCATTACCCTATGAAGTAAATATTGATGAAACATTTGTAGCAATCAGAACATTACTTGCAGAGGAAGTTGATAAAAATTCTAATGTAATTGGGAGATATGAAGAAGCAAAATCAAAGATAACCATGGGATTAAAGGCTTAAACCATGGAGAGAAAATACAATAAAATAGTGAAGAACCTTGAGAAGATGTTAGGTGAACAAGAAGAAGAAGATGCACCAATACAGATCACACAAGGTCAAGGTGATGACCAATATAGTAATTCAGAAGAGAGTGAAGATGAAGATGTAGAAGTAAATAAGAAGGGAAAGAAAATGATGGTTGCCAAGTCAACCATGAAGAGGATTTCAAAGAAGAAATCTACTCCTCCTACTACATCTAGATTGAGAACTAGGGCATCAACAATTGCAAAAACAACTGAGCCACCAAAGAAAATTCTAGTAAAGAAAGCTAAAGTGGAGAGCTCAGGGAAAAGGAAACAAGTTCAAATTAAGGTTGAGCTGAGTCACCCTAAGAAGAAACCAAGAAGAAGATACATAATGGGTAAAAATGATGAAGATGAAGAATTTAAAGATACAAAGGACTTTAGCAAATTAAAATTTGCTACACATAAACATCCTACAAATGTTGATGAAATTTTCCACAACATCAGGACTTCAACAGGTTGGTTAGGATATAAGTTCATTAAATTTGAGCAATTGAGTACCAAGGATAAAGAAAAGATAGAGGATGGAATGATAAATATGTTGGTATCATACAAGATGACACCATTAGAGATTGGAAATCTAGTCCCTCATGAATTGTTCAAAAATATTGATGAGAGATGGTAGTTTGCTCTTAAAACTGAAAGGCAGATTAGAGAAGGGGCATTAGCCCAAATAATGCCTGAATTGACATAGAAGCAAATAAATTTTTTTATGGAGAAACATAGGAGTAGATTCATTCCTAAATTGAGAGTGTATTTAATATTAGGGAAGGATGTTGAAGGAGTTGTTCAAAAAAGATAATTAATATGGAAGACAATCTTTGGATTGATAGTTGACAAGAATGTAAACAAAGATGGAGGCACATCATAACAAGTTGATCTTGATAATAAAGAAGATATTGATGAGCTTGATAATATTGAGGGTGAAATAAAGGAGAAGGTTGAGGATGCACAAATAGAGGATTTAGTAATTGATGACTCAACCACAATCACTAGTGAGGATACACAAGGTTTGAATGCCGAGGAGCAGGGTGAGGCTATGATGTAGGAGCATCTTGGGGTAGTTGGCAATCCTGTGTCACCAAAATTTTATTTTTGGTTTGATTTCTATTTTAGTAGTAAACTCGGTTGGAGACCTGAGGTTCTCGGTCACTTTGGTGGAAGTTCTCGGTTGGAAGATGTATTGCTTCACTATTGGACTCGGTGACTGGACTCGGTGGTGCTCGGTGCTTCTATTTTTAGTGATATTATACTTGGGGTACACTAATTGGTGGTAGTTGTTTGGTGTGTGCATCTCGGTGGTGTCTTTCTTGGTAGCATATTACTCAGTGGTGTCAGTGTGTAAGAAAATACACCTTCATGAAATTAAGATGAAAGACAACAATTCTATGGAAAGATAAAACAAGTTAATCTAAGAGTTGAAGATAAGATCTATATCATATCATGGTTCTCTATCCAAGCTTTGTTAAGAGAGCTCTCAGGCTTAATATCTCTCAAGAACAATCCTAGAATGAGATATGTATGAAAATGAATGCTCCAATCTAGCTAGAATGCCCAAAATGCTCAAAAATGCTCCAAGATCATATGAGAAAATAATAAATGCTCCTAAACATGATATGCTAAATGAAATGAAAATGCTAAAACTCTCTCAAAAGCTCTCAAATTCTCCTCATATGCCTATAGTAAGGATGATTTTTCTCTTGAATTCTTGGATCCCAAACACAAAGGAAATGGCTTGTATTTATAGCATTTTCCCAAGGGTAGGGGGTAGAGTGAGTTGATCATGATCAAAGCTTGGTTAAGTCAAAAGATTTGAGGCATTCTCAAATGGAGGGAATGTTGGTTGGTTGTCTCAAAGATATTAGCAATTAAATAACTCCATCATTTAATTAAATTAGTCATGGAAGGGTGATTGGGTTGGATTTGATCCTTTTTGATTTGAACTATACAATTGAAAAATAAATTGCATAATTTGATTAATACCTTTAGGTTTGAATTTAATTATTTGATTTCATGATTATTTGATCTTTTAATTTGATTTGAATTTTGTCCATTTGATTTGATAAATGTCCATTTGATTAGATCCATTTGTTTTGCATTAAGATGATATGTTGAAGCATTTGGCTAAGATTTATAATTTGGAATGCTTGAGATACACCTGGTCAAATTTAGGTGTCTACAAATGCCCCTCTTTGAATTGATGTGTGAAGCACATTGATTCTAAGAAATCTTGATTATCCTAATCATTGAGCTGATACTGATGAGCTGATATGAAAACCTAATATGAAAATCCTGATATGAAACCCTGATATGAAAATCTGATATGAAACCCTGATATGAAAATCCTGATATGAAACCCGATATGAAACTCCGATATGAAACCCTGATTGATAAAGTTTGAAATTTTAATGCCCTAGATTAGATACAAGATATGCTGTAGAATCCTAGTTTGATGATATGATGATGCCCCCTCAAAAATGGAATCATCTTGGTCGTAGGTAAAGTTTTTTGACGATCAATGCTAAAAAGATAGATCAAAGATGATAGCATTTTCGATAAACGATGATGTAAAAATATGTCGAACAAATGCCCCAGTGAGAAGAATATGCAGATTAGGTTTGACTGGGTCAAAATCTCATAAAATAGGTTAAAATAGCTTAAATAGGTTGAAAAACCCAAATTTACTATTCATTTTCACTTTTCACTATTGAGATTTTTCTCTGATCCTCTGACAACTGATAGCGATGGTGGTCCCCATACGAGAGCACAGGTTCAAGCAGGCGCACTGATATTAGAGACCTCCTAACTACGAGCCTCTGGTGAGTGGTTCAAACCCTCTTGGTGTATTTATTTCTTTGAAAATTGCATTTATTGCATGTTTTTACTACTTTTTAGAAAAGGTTTAGCCAAATGCCACGTAAGATAGGTAAAATGCCGCGTAGGGCAGTAAAAATCCGCATCCATGCTATAAAAAGTTGCATACGTGCAATCCTTAGCCGCGTAGGAGCTAGGTCAAAATTGCCAACCAAAATAGAAAATGCACCGCCTAAAAACACCATGTTTTAAAAGCCACGTATGATAGTTTAAAAGCCACGTAGGCCTGTAAAAAGCTGCCTAAATAGTAAAGCACCGCCTCCGCATGGTAAAGAGCCGATTTTAAAGATTAAAAAGCCACGTGGCTTAAAAAGCCGCGTACACTCAATTAAGTGTCACCTACCATAAATTTGAAAGTTGATATAGGAAAATAGAGGACCTTAGGTCGATTGATCGTCTAGATGACTCAATTAGGTTTCAAGCTAGAAAATGTTTGTCCAGACTGTCACGTAGTGTTTATGATGTTATAAAAGTCATAATGATGAATGTTTGATAGGTCAATCAGATATGATTAAAAATAATTACAAATTGTCCTTGTGTCTCACGATATAGAGGTTAGGAGAAATAAGTTGATACGCTCAAGTTAGAGCAAAGATAGATTTAATGTGTTGTGATTGACTTAGAATGGTTCATCAAGAGAAAAAATAACATGATGCACTTGTTTCAAAATGTAGGAGCATTACCGAAAGTTGCGGGTGCAAGGAGTAGCATTATGGATATTCAATCTAGTAGATGAGCTTATGTCTCTTGAGCGACGTATGATTAAGAATTGTGGACTTAGTTTCCTCTTGGATCTCCCGCGGTTTTAGTTGAACCGAGGTTTATTGATAGCTATGACACTCTGACCATAATACCTTTCACTTACCTCTAGGCGAGATTACGATTACACTAGAGGATGTATATAGGCTATTGAGGATCCTGACTCATGGAGAGTGGGTGTATTATGATTCAGTATATGATAGCAGTGTTTGTAGACGGGTGTTTGGAGACAACACCATCGACGATGATTATATTACTTGGGTGCAGTTTGCCTCATTTCCCACCCTACCAGTGTTATTAGGAGCTGTGATAGGAGGATTATTATTTCCAGTTAGGAGAGGACATGGTTTTGTGGTCGGATGGGGCCAGATTATAGAGGAACTGATTTCTCATCAATGGAGATTGGATTGGGGTTCCTGTGTGTTGGCACAGTTGTATCATGATTTACACAAGATTGTATATTGATGTAGTACAACTATTTCTATAGGTATAGTTTTGTTATAGTTATGGACATGGGAGCATATCCCTATTACTAGGCCAGTGTTAGTGCAATTTTGGGCTCGTGGTTACCCATATACATTTCTATATGACAGTATGATTGTCTAGTATCATCTGGGCAAGGTAGATTTTTGGAGATGCATGATTGATGATATTGATAAGGTGGTTTGGAGGCCATACTTGTAGTGTGAGAGGTGGTGGGAGGATGATGATGAGTTACCCTACATTTTTTCACCTTGATGGATGATAGGCCAATCACCATTGGTTATTGAGAGATTTTGCTGTGGGAGAGTGTTACGCCAGTTTGGCCAGATGCAGGATATGCCACAAGGTATGGAATTATATGCTCGAGTACATGCTAAGAGGTTGATGTGGGGAGCATAGGTTGACTACTAGTCAGCCTGTCTATAGATAGATTAGCTAGGATATGGTGTTTGGGATATGCTACCACAGGTTGCAGACACAGGGATGTCAGCAGAGTATCGAGAGTGGTTCCTGCGACATCGTTTCATGAGATTCACAGATTTGACAGAGCCTATCCCTGATGTAGATGAGCTCTTTGATGATGATGATGGTGGAGATGATGGGGATGATGGTGGTAGACCATGCCAGTGTAGAGTCTAGAGAGCACCCAGAGCACCATGGGTACAAAGAGTAGGTCGGCCTTGGATGAGAGGCGGACATGTGAGAGGCCAAGGTGGTGGTTTTAGACAGCCGAGACAGAGACTAGTAGGTGCATAGGTACCATAGGGTTAGGCTTCATTGAGAGTGGATGCAGATTGGGCTAGATGTAGGCATAGGCAGGTCTAGGTGGCAAGACATGTTCTTGTACAGGGACAAATACCACAGGTTGACCCACAGGTCAGTACTGCACAGGTGATACTGCAGGTACCTTTAGCACCTCAGGTACCATAGGCACTTCCAGTTTCATATGATATAGTGATGGATGTTTGGGGGTTACAGGCTGGGATGACTATAGTTATAGCGAGACTAGATCAGGTCATGACCATGTTGCAGCAATTTTTGGCCACTCTGGCTCAGTTATCGACCAGTGTGAGCACTAGTCAGGCACCTCTTGGTTCACAAGATATAGCAGGTGATAAAGATCCTAATGGCGCAGGTGGGTCAGGCATAGGTTTGGCCAGAGATGGATCAGGTGCCCCTACTGGGTCATGAGACAGATTGGGACCCAAGATACATAACATTTGTATCATGTGTTTTTTATCAGGATTGTGATGTACTTTTGATGTACCATTGTTATTGATGTACCTTTGATGTACTGATTATGCTATAGACATTGATGATGGACATTTATCTTATTATGAGCGTTGAATTTTCCTTTGATGATGTTATGAGATTTCCTTTTACGCACGTCTATATGTTTCTATGATGCATTTATTTCTATTGTGCTATGGATGCAAATGTCTTAGAGTAGGACATAGATAAATGGATGCAAATGATGTGAATGCGATTTATCTCTCTATGTTTTTCTGATTTAACCATGTATGAATTATGCAATGCAATGAATGCAATACTTAGTGCTTATGGTAAATGAAATGCAACTATCTTTTTGTGTTTTTGAATGTATGCAATTTAATTTATGATATGCAGTTCTAAATGATGATATGGATAATGAATAATGAATAATGAATAATGTTTCTTTTTCTTGTTTTTCTCTTGACATGAATATATAATGAATAATGATTAATGATGATGAATGCAAAGGAAAATCTCAATTTTGAATGACTTAAAACCCATATGATTTGATGAAATATTATCAACTCTTTGTCCCCCCCTTGAACTTGGAAAAAAATTGCTATAAAGACAAGCCATTTGAGAACTAAGTATTTGAGAATGCAAGTGAAAAGGAAAAATGCAATTAATCTAACATGCAAAATGTAATTAATCTAAACATGAATGCAATTAATCTAACATGAAAAATACAACTAATTGTCCTTGAGGTTTGCAAAAGGAATGCAAACTGAGATATATTTTCATCATGGAGCATTGTGGAACTAGGAGTCGATACAATCCTTACTGGTGCCACTATGACCATAAGAATATGAATATGACTTTATCACATGTGGTAACCCTTTCTATGAAGCCAAGTACAACCCTCACTAGTTGGATGACCAACTATGGGAGTATGAATACCGGTTTAATCAGATTCAATGTTGCAAGTGGATGTTGGTATTAAGATATGGAAAATATAAATAACCAAGGTATCCTTTTGCATAAACAAACAAAGTTTAACCCTCCATCCTGTATGAATGTCCTCTATGGTTCTTTGATGACCATGTCTTTAGAATAATTCACCCAAGTTAAATAATCTTCCTCAAAACAGTCACTCAGAAGCTTAAGAAAACATCATGTCTCTTATCATTACTAATCTAGTCGAAACATCATTGATTAGCTAAAAATACATGGCTCGAAAATGAAAAACTCATAAATTTTTTTAAGTGTTTGTGAAATGTATCAAGATTTTCAAATAAGAATTCTAGACAATCTGATCATTTAAGGTGTTTCAATTTTTAATCCTGATAAAATAAGTCAATGAGATTCAAGGATCATGTTATGCGATCAAACTATGTAGGGTTGGAACAATGATATTCATCAAAGGTTCTAAAATGTCTCTCCTGAATATGAAAATCTACTTCTGATGTGTGACCAAAATGTTGCACTATTGAATTTGGTTGGTACCAAAATCTCTGATGTGTGCCCCCAAGTGATAAATGTGACCAATGTGAAACTTAGGGCAACTGAACCTAGAATGTGACAAAATGTAGCTCTGAGACTTTATTAGGGCAATGCATGAATGACAGATGCAATGAGGATATGGACAAGTGAGATGAGGAAACCACAATATTTACAAATGCAACTAGGAAACACCTAAGGGACAAAAGGTGTCTGTTTCCAGGTTTTCACCTCTTGGGATTATTGCTCTTTTTTCTCTCTCTTTTTTTTTGCTACCAAGGCTCCTATTGCTAGGTTTTCACCAAGGCACTTTTTTCTTTTTCAAATGTTTTTGGCTTTTTGAATTTTTTGATTTTTTGGTATTTTGATCTTTTCTCCTATTTTTGGTATTTTTGAATTTTCTCATGTACAAGGGTGATGCTTGACTCATATGATACTCTTCAACTTATACTCTTTATTTTGATACTCTTTCTTCTGAATCAAGTGTGGAACCACTTAAGATGAATGCTATTGATAGGTTCTAGCAATTCATCACCATCACAATTATCCAATTTGTAGGTTCCCATTCCAAATGAAGAAACAATGACAAAAGGACCAAGCCAATTTTCTTCCCACTTCCCTTTCGTTTCTCTATCAGCCTGATTTTTTGGATTTTCTCTCAATACTAGATCTCCTATTTGAAAGTTTCTTGGTTTGATATGTTTGTTATAGTTCCTGGAAATTCAATTCTGATACACTTTCAAATGATCGTAGGCTTGAGTTTGATGTTCCTCCAAAAATTCCAATTGTTGAAGGTGGGCAACTCTATAATCCTCATCCGATATTAATCCATGCAATGAAACTCTAAGGGATGGTATTTCAACTTCTAAAGGGAGAACAACTTCTTCCCCATAGACCAAAGAAAAAGGTGTAGCTCCTGTCGGGGTTCGAATACTATTCCTATAGGCCCATAATGCTGGATTGATTTGAAGATGCCAATCCTTTCCTAATTTTCCAACTGATCTCTTAAGGATTTTAAGGATGTTCTTGTTGGTGGCTTCTGCTTGTCCATTACCTTGGGGATAGTAAATGGATGAAGAGTGATGCGTAATGTGGAATGTGTCACAAAGTTCATCAATATCTTTGTTCTTAAACTATTTTCCATTATCTATGATGATAGCATGAGGAATGCCATATCTGCAAATGATATGATTTAGGATAAACATGGAAATTTATTTTCCTATTGCAGTTGATAAAGGAACAACTTCAACCCATTTAGTAAAGTATTCTATCGCTGTGATTATATACTTGTGTCCATTTGAAGAAGGTGGATAAATCATGCCAATCAGATCAAAACCCCATTGATAGAATGGCCATGGTGTGACAAAAGGGTTTAATTCTTGTGCTTGTGCATGAATCAAGTTTCCATGGTATTGACATTTCTTGCAAACTTTAACATATTGACAAGCATCTCTTTCTAAGGTTTTCCAAAAGTACCCCATACGTAAGATTTTCTTAGCTAGGTTTAAACCATTTGAATGTGACCCACAAATCCCCTCGTGGACATAGTTTAAAGCTAATTTCAATTCATCTTCCTCTAGACATCTAAGGAGTGTTCTATCAAGACCTTTACGATACAATGTGTCAGAAAGGATAGTATAATGGGCTACTTGCCATATGGAATTTCACTTTTGAGCACGAGTTTGGTCTATAGGTAAGGTTTGATTTTTGAGGTAAGCATAGATAGGTCCATACCATGGAGAGTTATGTCCATGTAAAAGGGCAACAATTTGGGTCTCAGGTAGGTCAAATGTTGGTTTCACCAATTCTTCCACCAAGAACTCATACTTTTCATTTTGATCAGGTAGCTGAAGTAAAGATGCCAAAGTGGCCATTGCATCAGCTGCTCTATTCTTGTCTCTTGGAATTTGTACAAAAGTAATTAAAGAAAAGTACTTCTTCCAGTTGTCCACCAATTTATTTTAAGGCAATGATTTTTCATCCTTAGTATTATACTCATCATTAACCTGATTAATGACTAATTGAGAGTCCCCATAGACTTGTAATTCTATGACATTCCATTCCAAAGCTTTCTTGATTCCTATGACCAAAGCTTCATACTCTGCTATGTTATTGGTGCAAGGGAACAATAACTTGTAAGATTTTGGGATTGTGTAACCTTATGGTGTAATAAAAAGAATGTCTTCTCCACTACCATTGTGGGTATATGATCCATCAAAATATAAAGTCCATGTCTTAGCTTCGACATTCACAATTGCAGAATCTAGGAATTCCACTTGTATAGGATGTGTAGATTCTTGAGGATATTCAGCCAATTTATCGACTATAACTTGACCTTTGATTACTTTCCTATCAACATATTCAATGTTGAATTCACTAAGTACCATGACCCAATTTGCAATCCTTCCAGTTAAAGCTATTTTGCTAAGTAAGTATTTTAAGGGGTCAATTTTAGCTACGAGTTTCACCTTATGCAACAACATATAGTGTCTTAACTTTTGAGAGGCAAATACCACTGCTAGGCAAGCCCTTTACATGAAGCTATAATTTAATTCATATTTGATCAAGGTTCTACTCAAATAGTAGATAGCTCTTTCTTTCCCTTCATCATCCTCTTGTGGCAATAAGACTCCTAAAGATTTCTCCATTGCTGAAATGTAGAGTAATAAAGGTTTCCCTTGAATTGGTGAGATTAAGATAGGAGGATTCATCAAGTATGTTTTCAACAATGAAAATGCTTTGTCACACTCCTTATCCCATGTGAAGATGGTGTCTTTATGTAGTAATCTGGTGAAAGAATGGCATTTTTCTGCCAATTGAGAAATAAACCTTCTTATAGATTGAAGTCTTCCTTGAAGTGACCTCATTTGGTTAATATTCTTTGGAATGTCCATGTCCATTATTGCTTGTACCTTTTTAGGATCCACTTCAATGCCTTTTTCTGAAACAATGTACCCTAGGAGTTTTCAAGATTGTACCCCAAAAGCACATTTCTTTGGGTTAAGTCTCACCTTGAATTATTCTAGCCTTGTAAAAATCTTGTCTAGTATGGATAGATAATATTTTCTTTTGTTTTACTTAGCTAAAATGTCATCCACATAATCTTCCATGAAGGTGTGCATCATGTCATGGAAAATGGTAGTCATGGCTCTTTGATAAGTGGCTTCGACATTTTTAAGACCGAAGGGCATTACGTTCCAATAAAAAGTATCCCATGGGCATGTAAAAGCTATCTTCTCTTGATCCTTAGGTGCTATGAAAATTTGATTATACCCACTAAATCCATCCATAAGTGAAAGCATAGAATGACCTGCCATGAGGTCCATAATAGCATCAATGCTTGGTAAGGGAAAGTCATCTTTTGGACAAGCAAGGTTTAAATATATGAAATCTGTGCAAACTTTTATTGTTTTATCATGTTTGGTAACTAGTATCCATTCGACATATACTATTACTCTTATAAATCCTGCTTTGAACAATTTCTCCAATTCAGCTTTGACCAATAGGGATATATGTGGATGCATTTTTTGCAACTTCTGCTTTACGGGCTTAACCCCTGGTTTCACATTTAAGTGATGCATTATGAAAATTAGATCTAATCTGGGCATGTCAGCATATGACCATGCAAAGTTGATTTGTTTTGCTTGAAAGAATGCAATGAACTTTTCTCTTTCCAAAGGACTCAAAGATGTTGCTAAGTGAATGAATTTAGGATCCTTTTCTATTCCAATGTTGACCTTTTCTATGGGTTCAATAAGTATAGGTGATATTTCATCTTCGTGAGCTGGCAAGGTGTCCAACCTCTCTCCCTTAGGTGCTACAGTTGGGTTTTCACCTTCAGAAACATCCTTTATTTTTACTTTTTTTTGGGTCTAGCACTGCCACCTGGTGGTTTTCACCACTAGACCCTCTCATTTTTTTGTATATTTTCTCTTCATTTTTTAGATTAAAAGGTTGAACACTTGCCCCTATCATCATGTCTAGAGTAAATTCATTAGTGGAAGAATTGGGTTCAACTGCATTGAGGTATAAGGCCATTGAATTGTCATTTGGGAAGTAGAGTAAGTCATTTGACTTAAATAGATCCCAATCAATAAGTTTGGGATGCATTAGGGACAAAGAATAATTGAATGGGTTTTCATTTGAAGGAGTTAAGGACATGAATTCATTAGATGGTTCATACATCATATCATCATGGTCTATGACATGTGCCTTTTCAAGATGGTCCATGGAAGAAGGATCAAAATCCTCTTCATCAGAATCCTCTAAGATTTCTATGGGAAAGAAAGCATGTGGATTAAACACTAGTGTATAATCTCCCACCCACAAAGGTACCCAAGGTTCACCTACCCATTGAGTGAAAATAGGTGCTTGTTCTATGTTGACTTGTTGAGGTTCACTTGATGTTTGAGTTGAATTAGAACCTTGAGCCGTATGTTCTTCATTCTCAACTTTAGGTGGAACTACATAAGTGTGAATGGTATCAACCTCTATGTCATGACAAGATTCTTCAAACAATGAATCCCACTCATAGTATCTAGAATCATCTTCACTTTCAGAACCTACCATATGGATATGTGCACGAAAATCATGCATGTGACTTGAACTTTCTCCTTTATGTTGAAAAACTATGCTGACTTTCTCTTCTTTGGCTCTCCAAATGGGTTTAATAGGTTCTAACAACCTTCTATGTCAAACTCCTAAGGGTCCTCTTCCCTTATACCCCATTTTCTTCATGATATCAAATCCTTTGCCATATTGATCAGTTTGGATATCGATATGTTGCACCCTTTCATTGGGATTAGCTGAATTATCATCCTCTTTATAGAGCCATTGTAATACCTCATCATCTTCTTTGTCCATTTCCTATTTGTCACATTCCCTCACAAAATGGGAATTGTACTTATGAGGTTGATGATCTTTGGATGGTTTCCCATGTGTTCTTGGAGATATAGGTAAATCGAAGAGGGAAATAGAATATTCCCCTACTCCTTTTGAGTTAATTTTACATTGTTTCTCAAATTGATGCATTAGGTCCCTCATCTTTTCATAGTGATCCTGTTTAGTTTGATCTCTTTCTTCCTTAGTGGGTTTAGAGGATTCTAACCTTAATCTTGAAGTCTGACTTGAAGTATCCTTTGAATTTGAAGCATCGTAACTCATCTTTTGTTTTCCCTTAGTTGATGTAGTCGAGTTAGTTTGAATAGGGTTAGGAGTAGATGTGACATTTGATGGTAGTTCTAAATTTTCCTCTTTGGCTTCTTCCATTGTAATATCGGGGATAACTCTTTCCCTATTATGAGGAATATACAATTCATGACTTGGCTTCAAAGCATTACAATATTGGAATGGGTTTGAATCTCCTCCAATTGTGATCTCCTCCCCTAGGTAAGGAAATTTCATGCATTGGTGATATGTAGAAGGTACCACTTGCATCTCATGTATCCAAGGCCTTCCTAGTAGGATGTTGTAGGTCAATTTCATGTCAAGGACCTAACATATAGTGTCCTTTTTGATAGGTCCCACTT
>MU228440.1:554609-579609 GCA_018584345.1 Thuja plicata
TATTTAGACCAGCTCCACCATCTATGAGAACTCTCTTAACCCTATGTCTTTGGACTAATACCTCTATATGCAAGGGTAAGTTTTGAGGATGTGTGATAGACATGTCATCTTGCTCCGAAAAGGAAAGACAATGAAGGGCTATGAGGTGCCCTACCATGTTCTAAAATTTGTCTTCCTCCAGGTTTATAGGAACCGTGGTTTCACACAAGGCTTTTTCCAGAATCTCCTTGTGATTAGGAGATAGTTTTAACAATTCCAAAATTGATATTTGGGCAAGAGTCTTTTGCAATTGATCCACCAAACTATAAGGCTTTGTGGTGGGTGGTGTTTGTTTAGCCAGAATAGTTGGTGTCTTAGGACCAAAAGTAATAGGATTAACTCCTTGTAAGGTAACCTTTGAGGCTTGCCCCCTTGTGATGGCATTAGCAGATCCTTGAATAGGCTGGTCTTTAACCACAACAACATTGATGGTATTGTCATAAGTATGGGCAAAGTTGACATTATGACTGCCTTTTATATTATTTGCATTGTTTCCTCCATTGTTGGAATTTGAAGATTCTCCCTTTTCATGTTTATAAAAAGGGGTTTTAAAGGCTGTGTGATATTTATTTTTTTGAGGTCCGTCCACTTTGATCACACCATTGTCTATGAGATCTTGTACCACATGTTTGAGGCATAGGCAATCATTGGTCTTATGTCCCCTATTTCGATGATAGTCACACTGGTTGTTCTCATTCCACCAGTTTGGTTTGATATGTGGTTCATAGGGTTGAGCCTTTGGTAGATTGATAAACTTATTTGTAATAAGTGTCCTTAATGCATTTTCTAATGGTTCACCCAAAGTAGTGAATGTTCTCTTGGGTGTAGGTGCAAAGAACAGTTTAGGCGTAGAAGCCCCTTGATTATTCCCAAAGTTGTTATTAGTGTTGTTGTTGAAGGGCACTTTGGGTGCTTCATTTACGTTATTGGCTTGAGTTGAGTTTTGAGTAAGATTGAAAGGGGTAGCTTTTAAAGTATTAGCCTCCACCACTCCATCATTAACCACTCCTTTATTGTTGTTATTCTTCATCCAATATTAACTGTTGTTGTTATTGAAATTCTGATTTTGATTGGTGTTGGAGGTATTGTTGTTGTTGTTATTCTTGTTATCTTTTTAGAGTTTGATTTCTCTACTTTTCACCACTACTTCCTTAGTTGTCACCCCATTCTCAATTAACTCTTGGAAGGATCTAGGACATTGTAGCCTTAATCGATAGTTCATTTCATGATTCAAGCTATTCATAAAGATATCCATCTTTTCCTTTTCGGGTACACTTCAAGGGTATCTAGCAAATACCACACTCCATCATTGTAAGAAAAGTAGGAATCCCTCTCCATCTCTTTGTTTGGTATTGCATAGATTTAGCATTTTAACCTCATGTTTGATGTTATAAGGATAGTGGGTTACAAATTTAGAGGCCAATTCCTCAAAGGTCCTAATACTGGAGGGTAATTTTGAGAACCACTCCATTGCCATGCCTCCCAAACTTCTAGGGAATAACCTCATAAGGTAAGTTGTGTCATGCATGAACTCTAGGCTTAGGGCACAAAATTCTCTTAAGTTATCTTGAGGATCAGATGTCCCTTCATATTTATCATATTTCAGATAAATAGCATCTATTGGAAATGGTATCATGACTAAGGACTTGTAAAAAGGGAATGGACACAAGGCTTTAATAGAAAAAGGTTTAGGAACCCCACTTTGTTTTAATGTGTCTAATTGTATCTGAAAAATTTGGAATTATTTATTCATGACATCAATGGGGTTAGCCTCTGCTTCTTCTCATTTGAGTTTAGTGACATCGTAATCGTGTGGAAGCTTGAGACCCGTTTGTGCTAGGTCTAGGAAGTATTTCTCTTTGTCTTTTTCCAACACTTTGTCCATGAGTTTCATAAATAAAGGGCTTTGCATAGCCTCAATAACCTTTTGATCAGTTAGCTTCTCATCATTAGGGTCCATATTGCCCCCGTTATTGGTGTTGTTCATCCCTTGATTTTTAGGGTCTATGTTTGTCCCTCCGTTGGTATTGGTGTTAGGTCCTTTGTTATTAGGATCAAAATTTCCTTGTTTGGTCATATCTTTATTCAAATGATTAATCTGATCCAGATCTATATGACCAAATGGAAAATACATCCTTGGTACTGCTTCTTTGATGGATTCATGTACAAGATTTTCAAAAAAAAGGATCAACTGGGAAAGGACACTCCCGTTTTAGATAAGACCCGTCCGGTTGTAGGGTATTTTTTATGTAATGGGATCGAGTGAAAACTGACATTAACATATGTCAAAATGAGGATCTCAGGTTTTCCTACTCGCTTAGTGACCAATCCATGTATGAATTTGTAAAATGCACAAAAAATGGCAGATTCTGATCAAGATAGGTATTCACAGTGATATAATGCCCAAAAGGGTATCCAAAAATGAATTTTTCTTATTTTCAAACCCTTGGCAGATACCCACTATTTGCCTTTTAAAATTTCCAGGCAGCTCTTACCTGTGTGTAGGCTTCCTTTAACTGATAATACGTGATTACTGGAAAATCTGTACGCGGCACTCTACAGTTGGTAGGTGGCGTTTGTCTGTCGCCAAGCATTTTTGGAATATTTGTATGCGGCTCTTTCTAGTTAACAAGCGGTTGTTTGATATTATCAAGTGACATTTTATGTTTGACAAGCGGCCCAACTTTGTTTGTAAGCGACTCTAAAATGATTGTACATGGCTCTTTGCTGATCAGGATTGATTTTGATAATTTTAATGATATTTTCAGGATTTAAAATTTTAAGGTCTTTGATCAGATTTATCAAAAATTATTCTTGCATGAAAATGAAATACAAAATCAACACACACATAAAATTTGCACCATATCCCTAAAAACCACACTAAAAGTGTATGTTCTTGGATGTTTCAACAGGTTTGCACAAGAATATCTTCCAAGCAATCTACCTTAGCCTCAACAAATTTGGCTTTTAAACATGGCTCTATAAAGGTAGGTCTGCTATTTTATGAGGTCTCAACCTATTCCGGTCTAAACCTTGACAAGATCCTTTACCCCTTTGAGGGCTTCCCACATGCACAAAAGTACAATTTTGTGCAATCCTGAAGGACTACTAGAGGAAGTGAGGATGACTTGTACAAGTTTTAGTCACTTTCTGATTAAGGAGAAGTGCATTATTTATAGCGGGTTAGATGATATTGCGGTAAAAGAAAATATCTCCCACTTTGGGTCGTTCCCTCTCACCGTCCTCGTAAGGCAAATCTCAGGAGGCAGGCCCTTTAAAAGCTCTAATTAGCTAGCATGTTTATAAAAAATGGGAATTGAACTTGGTCCAACAAGTTTGGGAATTTGATTCAATCAAAGAGTGAAGAGCATATCCCTATTTCTTTCCTTTTGTTCCAAACACTTCAAACATATTTGTTGATTTTCAACCCCTTAACAAGGAGGTTCTTAGAATTGAAATGTGTGGTTCAATTTTATTATCCTTGTCCTTCTACCAAATTGGATTTGCACGTTTGGATTTTTGATTCACTTCAAAAAGTGAAGAGCATATGCCTAATGCTTGTTCAATTTGGATGAGATATAGGATTTTCTACTTATGCTAGATTTAAACAAAAGCCACAATTTGATCAAATGCAAGCTTGATGAGATAAGTACCTAATTTCGAAGCTAGCAAAGGCTAGGTGCATTTTTGAGTATTTGGTTTTTTTTTTTTACTCACCTAGTGGCAATCATTCCCACTCCATCTCCTCCAACAAGTTAGTCAACACAAAGCACAACAAAGTGAAGAAAACTTGAAAAACCTTAAATGACACAAATACCTCCTAAAAGCTCTTTTCAAATGAAGGATTTATCAATTAAAGCCTTTAAAGAAAGTAAGGATGCAAAATTAATTAGAGAGTAGGAAATTTTATTTTATACGCAAAGAACACCTTAATGTAATGATCATATAAATGCTCTTCCTCAAACAAACTTTCTAACAAATTTGCATTATGAATCTCTTTATCGTTCTTGGTTTTAACTCTTACCTCCTTGCTAGGCCTTGAGATCCGCTTCTCTGGTTTCTACACCTTTGGGTGATTTTTCATTTGCAGAATAGGAAAACATAGAGAATTACAACAGTGACAACATTAACCAAAACCTGATTTAAAGCAAAAATTATTACGCGACATTTAACAGCTAAAGAGCGGCTATCAAGTTTTACTAAGTGTAATTTAAATCTTTAAACATGGCTGTTAAATTTTTAAACATGACTCTTAACAAATCATAGGCGGAAAAATAAAAAAAGTAAGCGATGCAGAAAGTATAATAAGCAGTTAGAGATTGCTGGTAAGCGATTGTTGAAAAGTCATTGGCGGTACACTTTATCCAATAGGCAGTACAATTTATTTGGTAGGCGGTCCAATTTATCTCACATGCGGCAGAAAAAAGAAAGACGGAGATGAATCAAGCTCTGTAAGCGGAATTTTGTTATTCATAGGTGGCTCTTTGCATCACATACACTCTTTGCATCACATACGCGGCTCTTCTCCTATTTTCTGCAAGAAAAACACCAAGAACAAAGAAAACAGACCAAATAATATGATAAAAACATTAATACAAAGGCTTAAAGCCCCATGGTGGGTGCCATTATGTGTGTAAGAAAATACACCTTCATGAAATTAAGATGAAAGACAACAATTCTATGGAAAGATAAAACAAGTTAATCTAAGAATTGAAGCTAAGATCTATATCATCTCATGGTTCTCTATCCAAGCTTTGTTAAGAGAGCTCTTAGGCTTAATCTCTCTCAAGGACAATCCTAGAATGAGATATGTATGAAAATGAATGCTCCAATATAGCTAGAATGCTTAAAATGCTAAAAAATGCTCCAAGATCATATGAGAAAATAACAAATACTCCTAAACATGATATGCTAAATGAAATGCAAATGCTAAAACTCTCTCAAAATCTCTCAAATGCTCCTCATATGCCTATAGTAAGGATGCTTTTTCTCTTGAATTCATGGATCCCAAACACAAAGGAAATGGCTTGTATTTATAGAATTTTCCCAAGGGTAGGGGGTAGAGTGAGTTGATCATGATCAAAGCTTGGTTAAGTCAAAATCTTTGAGGTGTTCTCAAATGGAGGGAAAGTTGGTTGGTTGTCTCAAAGATATTAGGAATTAAATAACTCCATCATTTAATTAAATTAGTCATGGAAGGGTGATTGGGTTGGATTTGATCCTTTTTGATTTGAACTATACAATTGAAAAATAAATTGCATAATTTGATTAATCCCTTTAGGCTTGAATTTAATTATTTGGTTTCATGATTATTTGATATTTTCATTTGATTTGAATTTTGTCCATTTGATTTGATAAATGTCCATTTGATTAGATCCATTTGTTTTGCATTAAGATGATATGTTGAAGCATTTGGCTGAGATTTATAATTTGGAATGCTTGAGATACACTTGGTCAAATTTAGGTGTCTACAGTGTCTATTTGGTGGAGTTCTTCTCGGTTGTGTCTTTCATCGAGTGGTCTGGCTCTCGATGTGCTTGTTTACTGACTGGTTGTTGGGGTTCACCGACTTGTATTTATGGATTGGGGGGATATTAGAGATTGCATACATGATTTGAGGGGGTCATTGGGATTGTGCTAAGTTCTGAGGCATGAAAATTTGTGGCATTGGATCTTGTGTGGACCTAAATCTAGGTTGATGTGTTTTCCTATGTATTTTGTATTATTTGTAGCCGACTGTTGCATTTAATAATTTTTCATTGTAGAGTGTATGGCCGACTGGGTCATTTAATTATTGTTTACAAGATGACTTGTGGAAAGTGTGTATAAAAGAGAGTCTAGGTTGATGTTTATTGGAACAGAGGCATGAGATGATAGATAGAGGATATCAAAGTAAGCTAATAAATGGAAAGATTATAAGTTGCTGTAGATAGTTGTAAGTGGGTAGAAAAATATTGCATATTTCTTGGTGGCTTGCAAGCACAAGTTTAGATCTAGTTTCTTCCTCTTAGCTATAGGGTAGATGGATAAGGTTGGATCCTACGAGATCTTTTCGAATCTATTAATGTAATATGCCCTAATCAGGAAGGCCTTACAGCCTAACATGTTGCATGTAATTGGAATTTTGAGATAATATAAAGTTGATTTTGATATATCTTATGTTGAGTTGTTCCATTGTGTGGTTCTTGTTGTTGGCTGCATGTTTGGATAGTCCTTTATTAGATCCTCTAAGCTCAGACTGCATAAAGTGGTATCAGAGCTGCTGGTTCATTTCTTATGGAGCTTAGGGTTTTTGAAGATCTAGAGAGATGCCTCTGAGAAGATTGGACCCTAGGGAGATTGCAGATCTTTCTAAGGAGGTGGAAGAGAGGATAAAAAAAATATTTTGATATGAGATGGAGATGATGAAGAATGAAATCATAGAAGGTATCAGAAATGTTGGATTGCATAGAGGTCCGAAAATGTATAATGGTTATGAAGAAATTGTTGAAGATTTTGAAGTTGTTGGATCTAGTGGAGATGATAGGGCCGATCAGATAGAAATATCCTGAGGAGACATATATGATCGGTGAAGTGCGTGTGAATTTGTGTCAGATAGTTGTAGTTGCAAATACATACTTCAATGAACCATTACAAGGTTAGCTAGTTAGAAAATGAAATAATCATAAAACTAAAATGATCTAGGCTAACCGACATTGGCTCTTTGCCTTCTAGTATTCAAGAGTTTGAATATTTCTCTTAGGTCATTGCAAGAAACAGTGACTACACCAAATCCTAAATGAAGGTTTTGAATGAAACTAAATGATTTATTCTGAAATGTATATGCAAATGCAAGATTGATCCCAAGCTAATTAGATTGATTTTATGACACCAATTTGAAATATTTTGTTCTTTTTAAAGCACCAAATTGAAATGTTTTCTAGATTATGGTTTGAATTATTGAAAGTAAACTAACAATTATTCAATAAAAAAACTATGAAATGCTAAAATGCTTGAAAGATTAAGAATTGAAAACTGCATAATAACATAAGCTAAAAGATGGGATCCTTTGTGAAGGAAATGAAGCTCTCTTTTATAGAAAATCTCTCCCAAATCGACAGTCAAGATTAGAGGAAATGAGTGGCTTAGATTCTATTTGAGGAGGCACAATCCATGTGCAAGAAATTTGATTGGTCAACAGATTTAGTCTTTCTAGAAACTTCCAAATTGATTTTCAGTTAACAACTTTGTTTCCAAAATGATAAATAGATAAGATTAAGTTAACTGAATAAAATATATTTGTTTCCAAAATGATAAAATATAATAATAAATCAACTGAATAAAATAGATTTATTTCCAATTCAAAGAAATTAGTTGATGACATCATATGCATTTTTAAATATTTAATTGATGTTAAATGCACATTTTGTTTGTATTAATTAATTTAATTCCTTTTTGAATTTTATTGATAATTTAGTAATTTTATTTAATTAATATATTATAATATCATTAAATAATTAAGTTAAGGTTTATTTGACAATATATTGTATTTTTAGGAATTAATTAATTAATCAAGTACGATGATTAATTAGGACCTAGGGTTTAGGTCAGACTAGCTTGAATTTGATGAATTGCTTGTTTGATTTAGGACTTAGGGTTTATCAAGATTAGGGTTTCTTGATATGAGACTAAGATTAGGGGTCTAGGGTTTAGGTGACCACTTTTAGGTCATTACATTTTCCCCTCTTTGAATTGATGTGTGATCAGTGCATTGATTCAAAGACTTGTTAGCAAGAAGACCCAAAATAGTTTGATTTGAAGCGATAAAACCATTCTTTTGAAGAAGATCGACTTTGAGCTTGATTGAACAAAGATAGATCAAAAGATATAAAATAGAATGATCAATTTGATTTGAAGCAATGAAACTTGACATCTATCAAGAACTCCTAAATTTTTTGATTGGTTTGAATGAATAACCAGTTTGATTTGAAGTGATGAAGCCAATTTGATCAATGTATCTAGTTTCAATAATGAATAGCTCGTATAAGACCGATCTTGTCTAGTTTCAAGTGTGTTCACCATTGTATAAGACCATTGATTAGGTTACCTTTGATTTTGAGATGATATCAACTTGATTTGATGCGATGAAGATGAGATACCCTAAGCGATGGGGTTTTTATTGAGGATATGATCACTGGAATGTTGATGTCCTGATCCTACCCCCTCGACAATGAAATCAAAATATGGCTAGGTGCCCCAGTGATGAGAAGTAATTTGATTGATAACATGATGAAATAAGAAGCTGATCTGATTAGAAATAGGTCCCAAGTGGTTAGGACAAAATATGTACTTGATGGGAGGTCTTGGTGACCAAGATTGACCAAAACTATGATACATGGATTGACTGGAAGAAAATAATGAGAGATTTCCTTTGGTTGTGCAAGCGGTAAATTTTAGATTTCAGTTTCGATCCTAAAAATGGAATCAGGATAGTCAAATTAGCAAGGGGTTTCATTTTCACACACAATTGACCACTTGATGAAATGAAGATTTATCGATAAGAACCTCAGATCCTTCACATTGTAGAGAGATATCGATATTATACAATTTTAACACCAAGAAGATGTAGATGCAAATGCAAGACTAACATCAATGCAAACTAAGTTGTAGTCACTAAACCTTTAGCATTGAAAATTTTCATCTTCGAGCATTTTTGCAATATTAGAGTCGATAAAATCCTTACTGGTGCCACTGTTACCATAAGAATATGAATATGACTTTCATTGGATAAGATATGAGAAACTAACGTAAGCCTCAACGTACAAAAGCTGAGAGACCTGAACATTGTTTTGAGTTGATGTTGCAAGAGTACACTAGTATCAAGGCATTCAAAGCCAATATAACCATGAGTGCAATTTTGCATAAACAAGTAGAGCAATAATAGTCAAGGAGATGGTGCCGACCTCACCTTGACATATAAATAAATAGGATCAAGGGATGTGAGGCTTTTACGCCTTAATGTAGGAGATCTTATCACATACACCCTATTTATTTGACATTTTTGGATCATCGGGACCACGCCAATTAGAAGTAGACAAAGAAAAGATTAACAAAAATCAATGAGAAGAGACAACATACAAAGAGAAGTTCAACATACTTCATCCAGTTTCAAAGTTTTTGAATGTGTACATGTATGAGGTGTTGAGAAACACCATTGTGCTTGTGAAGGTGATGTGTTTGATTGCTATTGATCTGTTGTTTACATTTGCAATATCCAATGTGTGTTAAGAGACACAAATGCGTCCAAAGATAGTGTTAAGAAACACTTTTGATTAGGGTGTTGAGAAACACCTATTTGCATTAGTAGTGATTTGTCCTTTAGAAATGACAAGATTATTGACTCTGGTGTAATCCAAAGATGTGATATGATGTGGGGACCCATTCCCCATGGTAACAAACTTTGATGGCTAATTTGACTCATACTACGAGGACAAAGATGATTCGATTGCTCCTAGACTATGACTTTGGATCAATTTCAAGCCATGAGGGTTCTTAGAAGAACCAAAGTGTCACGAAAGTGACTGAAAGATATGTACAAACTAAAGCAAAGGATTGCCAAGACTGAGCATTGATAGATGAAGCACTGACTACAAGAGGAACCTATTTACCAGGTTTTCACCTACTTGGCAGAGATGCTATTTTTGCTACCATGGTGCCTGTTTACCAGGTTTTCACCAAGGCACTTTTTCTTCTTTTTCAATTTTTTTGTATTTTTGTATTTTTTTGATTTTTTTGATTGATACATCAAGGCACCTATTGCTAGGTTTTCACCAAGATGACCATTTTTTCAAGACTTTTCCAATTTTTAGTTTTTTTTCAGGATCATAAGTATGTACATGGTGCTGATCATGGAGAATGTCTTAGGTGTAGAACTTCTTCAGATGGAGAGTGTTGATGGGCTCCTAGAGGTGTTCTCCTTCAGGTGTGGAGAGTTGATAGGCTTTGAAGTAGAATACTACAGTAATGATATAAGGACCCAACTAATTGGGTTCAAATTTCCCCTTTTGTTTTCTATGTGACTGATTACGGGGGTTTTCTCTCAATACTAGGTCTCCCACCTGACGTTCTCTTGGTTTGACCTTTTTATTATAACCTCTAGACATTCTTTTCTGGTAAGCTCTAAGGTGATTGAATTCCACTTGCCGACATTCATCCAACAGTTCTAGTTCTTGCAGCCTTGAGAATCTGTGATCTTCATCTGTGATGAGCCTTCGTAGAGAAACCCTTAGAGATGAGAGTTCTACTTCTATGGGTAGTACTACTTCTGCTCCATAGATAAGAGAAAAGGGGGTTGTCCCAATAGGTGTTCTAATACTTGTTCTATATGCCCATAGTATAGGATTGATCTGTAGATGCCAATCCCATCCAGATTTGTTCATAGTATGGTGTAAGATTTTCAAAATTTTTTTATTGGAGGCCTCAGCCTGTCCATTACCCTACATATAATAAATGGAAGAGCAATGTTGTTTGATCTTGAAATTCTCACAAAGTTCTTCAATAGTATTTTTGAACTACCCTCCATTGTCATTTACAATGGCGAAAGGAATTCTAGATCTATAGATAATATGATTCAGAATAAATAGGGCCACCTACTAGCCTGTAGCTTTGATTAGGGGGACCGCCTCTACCGAATTTGTGAAATACTCAGTGGTGGTGATGATGAATTTATACCCATTAGAAGAATATGGGTGTATCTGATTGATGAGGTCGAATGCCCACTATTAGAAAGGCTAGTGTGTGATAAAGGGTATCAGTTCCCTTGCTAGAGCATGTATAAGATTACCATGCAATTGGAATTTCTTACACATCTTTTCATATCTAAATTCCTCTTTTTCCATATCTGGCCAGTAGTACCCCACTCTTAGCAGTTTTTGGGCTAGAGTTAGATCATTAGAGTGAGAACCAAAAATACCATCGTGAACCTCAGCTAATGCATGTTTGGACTCCTCTTTTTTTAGACACCTAAGAAAATTACCATATAGTCCTCGTCTATAAAGATCTTCATCTATGAGAACATAGCATGAGGCATTTTGGATAAGGTGTCAGCGCTCATTGTAGGTAAGCGCATTAGGTTTGACCTGATGGTGAAGGTAGGCATATACATGTTTATATCAAGAAGATTCCTATCCTATAATAGAACAAACCATGTGGGAGTCTAGGGATTTTTAGGAAGGGAAATGAAGTTCTTCCACTAGGAATTCATATAAGAAATCTTCCTCTTGCGGTTGCGAGGACGCTAATGTAGCCATTGCATCAACTGCTCTGTTCTGTGTCCTCGGGACCTGCTAGAATGTGATGTATGTAAATTATTTCTGAAATTCATCAACCATTCTCTTAGAAGGCATGAGTTTATCATCCTTAGTTTGATAGATGTCGTTGGTTTGGTTGATGACAAGTTGGGAGTCCCCATAGATGTGTAGCTTTGATATGTTTCATTCAATTGCCAGTTTGATTCCATTAACCAATGCTTCATATTCAACAATGTTATTTGTACAAGGGAACAATAGATTTTATGCCTTTGGTATGGAATAAATTTGAGGTGTTATGAACAAGACACCTTTACCTAATCCCACTTGTGTAAAAGATCCATCGAAGAACATTTTCCATGACCTGTGTGATGTGTAAAATGGAGCCATATGGAAATTCAACATTGATTAGGAGATTATCTTGTAATGGAGCATCAACCAATTGATCTACAATGGCTTGTACCTTAATTTATTTGTGCTCAATGTATTCAATGTCAAACTCACTAAGGAGCATGACCCATTTAGCTAGTCTTCCCATCAAAGTTTCTTTACTCAAAAGATATTTCAGTGGATTGATCTTTGCAACCAATTTTGTGGAATGTGCTAACATTTAATGTCTCAATTTATGAGATGCAAATGCAACTGCAAGACAATCTTACTTTATCATGGAATAGTTCATCTCATAAGAGATCAATTTTCTACTGATGTAGTAAATGGCTCGCTCTTTCTTGTTGTCATTCTCTTGTGCCAGAAGTTCCCCCAGTGATGTTGCCATGGTAGATATATATAAGATTAATGGTTTTCCTGGTGTAGGAGGCATCAATATCGGAGGGTTAGCCAAGTATGATTTGATTTGATCAAAGTTATTTTTTCATTCTTCATCCAATTCATATGTGACTCTCTTATGCAAAGTTTTCATGAATGGTTGGGATTTGTCTGCTAACTGTGAGATAAATCTCCTGATGGACTGAATTCTTCCTTGAAGTGTCCTCATTTGACTAATGTTTTTTAGGTGGTGGAATCTTTTATAGAAAGTTTCTCCCAAATCAATGGTCAAGATTAGAGGAAATGAGTGGCTTATATTAGATTTGAGGAAGCACAATCCATGTGCAAGCAATTTGATTGGTGAAAATATTTAGTCTTTTTGGAAACTTCCAAATTGATTTTCAGTTAACAACTTTGTTTCCAAAATGATAAATAGATAATATTAAGTTAACTGAATAGAACAGATTTGTATCCAAAATGATAAAATATAATAATAAATCAACTAAACAAAACAAATTTATTTCCAATCCAAAAAACTATTTGATGACATCATATGCATTTTTAAAGATTTAATTATTTTAAATGCACATTTTATTTTTATTAATTAATTTAATTGCTTTTTGAATTTTATTGACAATTTAGTAATTTTATTTAATTAATATATTAGAATATCAATTAAATAATTAACTTAAGGTTTATTTACCAATATATTGTATTTTTAGGAATTAATTAATTAATCAAGTACGATGATTAATTAGGACATAGGGTTTAGGTCAAATTAGCTTGAATTTGATGAATTGCCTGTTTGGTTTAGGACTTAGGGTTTATCAAGATTAGGGTTTCTTGATATGAGACTGAGATTAGGGGTCTAGGGTTTAGGTGACCACATTTAGATCATTACAGGTGGAAGAGATCTAGAGCTCGGTTGAGTACAAGCTACTGAATGGAGGTTTCTAATTTCTCAGGTACATTGAGACCCGAGGATCTGATTGATCAGATCAGTGAGTTAGAAGACTACTTTGAACTGGAAGACATTGAAGATCCGCTTAGAGTAAGATTGGAATAGACTAAGTTGAAGGGACATGCTGCTTTATGATGGAAAGAGTTGTAGAGGGACCGAGAAGAAGAAGGTGAGATGAAGATCAATCAGTGGAGGTTGATGGTGATAAAGCTAAAGGCTAATCTCATTCCTGTCGACTATAAACTTGTGTTATTTAAGAAATTATAGAATCTGAAGTAGAAGGAGATGATCGTGCAAAATTATACCGAGGAGTTCTACAAGTTGACTATTCGATCTGGGAATAGGGAAATGTCTAAGGAAAAGGTGGCAAGGTATGTTAATGGTTTGAAATTAACTATCCAAGATGAGATTGGTATGTTGAAGATTGAATCCATAAAGGATGCTTATCAGTATGCACTGAAGGCAGAAGATAGGTTGAAGAGAAGACATTATGGTAATTCTCAAGGGAAGGAGAAGTAGGAACAGTTGGTAAAAGACAAACTGAGAGTTGAGGATGAAATGAAACCTGTTGAACTGAGGAGAAGGGAAAGTAGAGGTGTATTTAGAGGTTCTTGTTACAACTATAGAGAAGAAGCACATTAGTCATTTGAATGTCCCCATGCAGATAAGAAGGTCAGTAGTCACCAACATTTTTTTGTGAATGAGGTTGCTAAGAATGAACCTGGGGTGGAGGGTATGAATATTTTTATTAGGAGAACTTTTCTACCCTTTAAGCAAGCTAATTATTATTAGAGAAAGAACTTGTTCAGGACTGTGTGTAAGTCTGGTGGTAAATGTTGTAAGGTGATTATTGATGGAGGCAGTACTTGACAACCTAGTTGCTAAGGAGATGGTTCAGAAACTTGGTTTGAAAATTTTGAGGCATCCTTGTCCTTATAGGATAAGTTGGTTACAAGCTGGTCATGCAGTAGAGGTGAATGAGCAGTGCATGGTGATTTTTTTATATTTGTACATATAGAGATGAAGTATTATGTGACATTGTGGAGATGAGTTCTTGTCATGTTTTACTTGGTAGACCTTGGCAGTATGATAGAGAGGCTATTCATGACTGTAAAAGAAATTCCTTTACTATACTAAAGGATGGAAAAAAGTCTATTTTGATTCCTTTGAAGGATGTAGAGCTCAAGAGGAGGAAATTGAGAATTGGTAGCAGATTTGAAGTGGTTGCAGTGGATGGTGCAGGCATGAGTGTGCAGAAATATGAAGATAAATCAACAAGTACTAGTGGTAAAAGGAAGCAGAAGAAGAACCAAGGGAAGAGTGTGTCAGTTGAGGACTTGGAAGAAATGTATATCAAGAACTAGTTTGGGATCTATGTGTTGAATCCAAAAAAATATTCATCCATCTTTTGAGAACATCTTTTCGCACCTGGGGTAGTTGGCAATCCTGTGTCACCAAAAACATGTTTTGGTTTGATTTCTATTTTAGTAGTAAAATTGGTTGGAGACCTAAGGTGTTCAATCACTTTGGTGGTAGTTCTTAGTTGGAAGATGTATTTCTTCACTATTGGACTCGGTGGTGCTTGGTGGTTCTATTTTTAATGATTATCTACTCGAAGTACACTGCTCGGTGGTAGTTTCTCGGTGTGTTCAGCTTGGTGGTGTCTTTCTCAGTAGCATATTACTCAGTGGTGTCTGTTCAGTGGATTTCTTCTTGGTTGTGTCTTTCATTGAGTGGTCTGGTTCTTGGTGTACTTGTTTGTCAACTAGTTGTTGGGGTTCACTGACTTGTATTTATGGATTGGGTGAACATTGGAGATTGTACCTATGATTTGAGGGGGTCATTGGAATCGTGCTGAGTTCCAAGGCATGCAAATTTGTGGCATTGGATTTGGTGGTACCCTAAATTTTGATAATTTAGAAGTCCTAATCCATTATCAAGAAGCATGTTTCTCCATACTAAAAAATATCAAAGAAAGGAAGCTTTATGACACAAATAAATAGAACTAACTAATCGAAGCCTTCATAAAATGCTAGAATTTTGACCTGCTACAAAGATGATTTTGACAGAGGATAAAGATGGTCAAATTTTAAAAATCTAAAAATGACCCAGTTTGGAAAATCAAATTTCCTATCTCCAAAAGAACTATTATCTTTTCACGAGGTGTTTTGGATTTTCTACCAAAGCCAAACCCAAAAGTTAGGTAGTTATTTTTTAGTTAGTTTATTGTTTTTTCAAAATAATTTGTAATAAGAGTTGTGTCTTTTCACCCTAAAGATGTGTGAAAGGCGCACACACACACACACACACACACACACACACACACACACACACACACACACACACATACATAATGTAAAATGTAAAGAGAAGACAATACAATAATAATACAATTTCACATATTTGGATAGTTTTCGATCAACAACTATAACATGGACCTGGATATACTATTTCTTTAAAATCAATAAAGATAAGTCTTCTTTCTTCATATATGCAATTATTTCATTAATAATTTTACAATTAGTCCCTTAGATAGACCAATAGAACTTCTTCAAAGTGATAGTTTGATGTGCATGCTTCTTGATTTGATTCAATATAGTCTATATTTTCAATTGGTTTTTTCATTTTGCATGGTTAAATTCTATTGATTGAGGCCTCAGTCAATTGGGCTGTCATCTGAGAAGTATTACCCTTTTGAAATATCTCTAAATTTGTTTTAGGTTGCATGTACATTCTATAACACCTTTGAAGTGATAAGTTTTCTTGTAAAACTATCTCTGAGGTTGAACATAAGATTGGAATGATAGCGACTCTATTGCCCATGGTTGATTAAGGCATTGGTCTTTCTTGCTTATTTGGATTATAGTTATTTAGTTCATTGTTTATAGTTTTTTGATATCTTATCTATTTGTTCATTCAAATTACATACACATTTACTAAACATGCTTTCAATTACTTAAAGTATTTCAATTTATAGTTCATGATATATTGCTTTCAGTTAGATTTCTTTCAAGTCCCTTGCCATACTTGAGAGAGAAGGTTGAAGTGTTACTTATCTGCTATAAAAATTCTTGTAACTTGAAGGATAAGTCAAGGTATAGGCCTACCAGCCTTGGTTTTGCAGAGCTAGAATTGCAGCAGTTCCAACCTTGCCTTGGTTGTGACTTATTAGTTGGCCAAATCACTTGGGTTTCCAAGCATTGGATTGGCAAGTCCATAGGAAATCCAATTGGTTGATTTGAGAACCAACAAGATCTTGTGTGGGCCTAAATATGGGTTGATGTGTTTTCCTATGTATTTTATATTATTTGCAGCCAACTGATGCATTTAATAATTGTTCATTGTATAGTGTATGGCCGATTGGGTCATTTAATTATTGTTTATAAGATGAATTGTGGCAATTGTATATAAAAGAGATTCTAGGTTGATGTTTATGGGAACAGAGGCATGGGATGATAGATAGAGGATAGAAAAGTAAGCTAATAAGCTAAAAGATTGCAAGTTGCCGCATATAGTTGTAAGTGGGTAGACAAAGATTGCAGATTGCTTGGTGGCTTGCGAGCACAAGTTAAGATCTAGTTTCTTCCACTTAGCTATAGGGCAGATGGATAAGGTTGGATCCTACGAGATCTTGTTGAATCTATTGATGTAATTGGATCTAACCGGGAAGGCCTCACAACCCAACATGTTGCATGTAATTATAATTCTGAGATAATATAAAGTTGATTTTGATATATCTTGTGTTGAGTTGTTTTGCTATGTGTTTCTTATTGTTGGATTTAAGTTTGGACAGTCCTTTATTAGATCCTCTAAGCTTGGACTGCATCAGGCTACAATCAACATTCTAGATTCCCCTATCAAGGAAAATTTTGAAATTAATATAGAAGGAGATGAGAACATGGAAGATCTAACAGATAATTATATAATAGATATCTGTAGACCTCATGAAGGAGAAATAAAGGAGACTAAGAGTATAACAACCTGAGGAGAAATGAGATCCTAAGGAGCAAGAGGAAATTCAAGCATTAGTATAATTACCGAATGTCACACCTCTTACACTTATAGAAACTAAGAGTGTTGATACACTTGAAAAATAGGTAATTTTTACTTAGAAGGAGTTAGTTTCAATCAGTAGTGACACTGGTACATTGCAAGTAGAGTAGAAACTTAGTAGCAACTCACTAGAAACTAAGAAGAAGTCACATAAGAAAAAGGACAAGTCTCTAAGCATAGATGTGACACTTGATGAAGTAATAGTGATTCCAAAATGGGACACTTATAACTTGTCTTATGAGCAAGTGAAAATTTTGCAGAGTTTATTAAAAAGGAAGAGAAAACAAGAGAAAATGAAAAGAGAACATCAAAAAAAGTAGGTATTACATGATATAAAAGATAATTTGTTTTGATTAAGTAAAAGAAGGATTTGAAAGGTCCCGAAACCTTGTATAAAAGATGAGAAGATAGACAAAGCTGACTAGTCAACTACCAAAAGATGAGACAAAGGAGAAATAAGGACCCAAGGCCCCACAAACCAAAAAGTAAAAAAAGATAGCCCAAAAGGAAAAGACAGCACCCGGGGAGCTAGATAGTCTCGATCAGATCTTTAGCTTGCTCAGCAAGAAGCTCCATATTGCCCACCAAGATTCTGAGGTCTTCGAGGTCTGTATCTTTATTCTTTATGCTTGCACAAGTGTGAATGATAGAGCCCAAACCCTCTTTGGATTCCTTACTCTCCTCCCCTTTGTTAGCCTTGAACCTTTACATTAAATTCTTGCACTGCTCAATAGAAAATTTTAGGATGTTGAAACTTTGTTCACAGATTTTTTTGAACATCATTTCCATTTTCTCCACTTTAGCTTCTAGATAACAGAAACACACCTCAACTTTTCTAGCTTCACCTTCTTTACTCATATTGTTTATCTTTTCCTCCATAGTCAGCACTATAGTGCCCATCTCCCCAAAGGCTTCACCCTTTTTGATAGCTTCATTCCAATTCTTCAAACTGGTAGCCATAGACTCCTCCCCAAAGGTAGCAACTTTAATCATATTCACAATCTTTCCTTGTTCCTTAATCTCAGCCTTCATATTCATAGTATCTTGTGCTATGGTTTCCATAAACCTCCCAAAAGAAAGAATGCTATCTTTCTGGTCCATGCAAATATTGAAGCTTTCCTTTTTATCCCCTGTTGTAGTAGTGTTGCCCTTCTCCTGAATACTTGCATCTTTTTCCTCATCCTTACTCTGAATATTTTCCATTTCCTTATCCACCTTCTCCTTTTTCTCCAGACTCTCATAAGTAGGTTCCTCCTCATCAGAGGAGATGAGGATACCCATATTCTTCTTAGTTCTCTTAATAATAGAAGGCTTTTTCTTAAGACACACTTTCCTTTTTTTGTTGCTTTTGGGGTTTTCTTCATCTTCAGTTCTGAAACCCTCCAAATTAGGGTTCATCTCATCATAATCCAACTTTTTCTTAATAATTTTCTTAGAGGAGTTTCCCTTCATACTTCCCATCCCTCTGGTGCTGATAGTGTTCATCTCGTCCTTAGTTTCATCATCAAATCTTTCTCCTGACTCTTCATCCTTAGTCTCCACTTCATTAAGGATTTTGCCCTTACACATATTTTTATCAACTTTCCTCATTTTTAACACATCATAAATGAGAACCATTAGACCTCGATGAGAGGCATGATCCCCAAAAGGGTCATTCTGAAATTACCTCATCGTGACATTCAGAGAGCTCATAAGATAGAAAGGGATGCTCATTTCCTTGTTATGCCTAAAGTGATTCAGGATAACAAAATGATGCCTGCAGGCTTTGGAAAATCTCTCATCAAGGGTAAGATAACAGATAAAAACATATAAAACAAAATTCCAAGGACGAATGATATTAGCAGGACTGAAAAAACCTCCTACCTTCTTTGCCAATCTGTCAGCCTCTTCATCATTCTCCAGAAACCTCTCATAAGCTTTGTCAGAGTAGCTGTGATCGCGATAGAACTTCATACCATCCATAGGTAAACTAGTGGCCTCTACAATGAGTTCCTCATTGATATCTATCCATTTATTGTTGAAATAAATCTTCCCTTTCTTGCAGTTACGCATGAAGAAACTAGTAATTGCAGGGTTTCCCCCACGTAACTTTTCCATGTACGCAGCAAAGTTCCCCTTCTGGAGAATATCCTAGACTTGCTCATTTTGCTTCCACTCACTGCAATCTGAAGGTTCATGTCTTTTCTTACTCCCACCCATTCTATATCTGCTAACAATATTTCTCTAGTTTTCTCTATGCTTAATTTTACCATTTTTCTCCTTTCTTATAATGTAATCCACAATTTTTGAGGGCACCTAGAATCTATGTGAAATAGCCTGTCGACACCAAGTGGCATTGAAGAGGATGACCACCTCATAATTAGGACTTACACCACTTGTATTAGCTATAGTCATTTAATTAATTGTTTTTCACTTCTCTGATTTCCGTAGATCATCTCCTTATGCATGAGGGATTTGATATTGTATGGTAGGCTTCTTTCATTATGCCAGGTGAAGATATGATTATTATTACATGCATAATTGGCTGCCCAATCTACACTTTTATTACCTTCATGATACACATGCTTAATAATACAATTATTCATAGTCTTGATTATAGACTTGGCATAATCAATAATATTACTAATCTCTCGCGAGGGGTTAAAAATATTATTAAGGGCCTTGAAAATATTCAGGGAATCCTCATCAAGCCAAACATTTTTGTAATTGTAGTCTTTAGCCATGAGAAGACCATAGAGGGCCGCTAGAGCCTCCACCATGTGGTTATTTTGAACACCAATTGGGATAGCCCTCATAGCAATACAATTTCCTCTCTCATCATGAATGACCATACCACATCCTGCAATTCCAGGATTACCTTTAGATGCCCCATCAAAGTTAATCTTAGTCTCTCCTGTCAGAGGGCATTCCCAGACCACTCCCTCTCTGTTATTGTTGTGAGCTTCCTCCTCCAATTGTATACCCCATTTTTTAAGAATTTCACAATCCTCATTCCCTTTAAAATCATCTTTCATCTTCATGATTTTGATATTCTCAATAATCATATTCCAAATTTTCCTGTATAAGATTTTAGGGGAAGTCTCATTCTCTCTAAAAATTCATTCGTTTCTTTCCTTCCATATTTCTAAGGTAATGCGGGGGAGGGAAATGTGCCATATCTTTCTAATACATTCACTTATATTATTAATACCCTAGGAATTGAACATGTTCTGAATATTAGAAGGTAAAACCCAATCCATTTAAAAATCCTTCAGCCAATAAGACCAGATCTCATTAGCATAACTGCAGTGAATAAATAGATGGTTGACTGATTCTTCCTCTTTCCTTCACAAAACACACATATTAGTAATATACATCCCTCTACTCTTGAGGTTGTCAAGAGTAAGGATTTTGTTTTGAATCATAGTCCAGAAGAAGATGTTGATCTTAGGGGTAAGCCCTTTGATCCAAGCCTTGGCCCAAAAAGGTTTTTCACTGTTATCATAATTGAGATTATAGGCCGGTCCCACGGTGATACAACCATTATTAGTATGTTTCCATATTAAAGAATCTTCTTTAGAGTTAAGAATCATGGCATTAAGGGTAATATTCAGAGAAAGAAAAGCCTCATCCATCGTAGTTAAATCCTTCCACTCACCATTACTTCTATAATCCGTGACCTTAGTACCAATTTTATCTTTACATATATCATAGAAGGGACCCCAACAGTGTTCATAGCAAGATACTGGTTACCAATCCATATATCATCCCATAAATCCACTTTATTCCCCTTGCCCACTTTCCACTTAACGCCTTTTCTAATGGTATTTTTGGCTTTAATTGCATTCTTCCATATACAGGATCCCACCAGGAAGTCATCAGTATTAAGAAAATAATTGATAGAATTAGAGTTCCTATTATATTTTCTATTCCAAATAGAATTCCATTGACCTTTCAAGGTAAAACCCCTCCAACCAAGTTTAGAAAGGAGAGCTTCATTCATGCTTTTAATTTTTCTTATTCCCAGACCACCTTTAGATTTTGGCATAAAAACTTTGTCCAAGGAAATAAGAGAAAATATTTTAGTTTTTTCAACACCATTCCAAAGAAAATGTCTTTGAATTTTCTCAATATCCTCAGCAAATTTATTGGGTATTCTGTAAAGGCTAAGAGCATAAGTAGGCATACTCTGGAGAGAATATTTAAGAATTTGGATTTTTCCAGCCTGACTGAGTAGAGCTCCTTTCCAACCAACAAGTTTCTTATGGAATTTGTCCATAAGAGAACTCCAAAAGGAATTAGGGGGATTGATGCCAAGGGGGAGACTCAGGTAGGTAGCAGGGAGCTGACCAATTTGGCACTCCATAATTCTTCTTATTTTATAATGTCTATACTCAGGGGTGTTAATAAAATAAATAAAACTTTTATTCCAGTTGATGATCTGACCAGTAGCCTTACCATAATTGTTGAGGATCTTTCTCAAGTTCTAGGCTTCATTTATAGTTGCTTCACCCATAAAAATAGAATCATCCATGAATTGCTGGTGGGAGCAAACATAATTAGAGGAGGATTTTAACCCTTTGAGATCTCCTTTTCTAACAGTACTATCAATATATCTACCTAGGCACTCTACTATAATCACAAACAAAAATGGAGATAGAGGTTCTCCCTGCCTTAATCCTCTAGATGATTTAAAAAAGGATGAAGGCGAGCCATTCACTAAAACAAAGAATGAGGGAGAAGACACCAACTGCATGATCAATTTAATACATTTTGGATTGAATGCATTTGAGCTTCAAGATATAAATGAGAAATACCCTATCTTAGATCAATTGGTTCATATTGTTCAAAAGGTGAATAATGATGATATTGAAGCTAATGAGAAGCTCATGCGATGGTTTGAGAGAAATTTTGAGACCAAAGTTCTTGAGAAAGTTGCAAAAGAACTTACTGTAAAACATGTTGCCCTTTTCAATCTAGTAAGTAACTTAGAAGGAATTGTAGAAAAATTTATTTCTTTGTATAAACAAATTTTTCATGTCAAATTCTTTACAAAGGATAACCAACAGCTTATTGAGAAGCTACAATCATACTTGAAGTCAACTGGACATTCACTGAGCATGGATGCAAATTATAGCTCTATTCATTTTACCAGGTTGACTCATGCCCAAGGGAGATTAGTCGAGCTCATGGATAATGATGGTAGAATAAGGGATAAATTTATTTCTATTCAAACTAGGTTGATACCTCATTTGAAGGTCATGCAGAGAGATTTGTCAGCTGAAAAAGAATTAGCACAGAGAAAATCGCCTCTCAATATTGCAGAGAGTTTGATTAATCTAGTTGCTAAGCTAGAGATTAAGTTATAGGTTTTGGAGTCTGTGAGATCCAATTAGGATAATACATTGGCAATGATCCTATAGAATTACAAACCATTTTTGGAGAAGTATGATTTGACCCCTACAACCCCAGCAGACAAGAGTGACAAAAACAAGGGGGAAATGCAATAAGGTGTAATCAAGTGGGAAATGAAATAGATGCAATTAAAGGGGAAAGATGCAAACAAAGGAAATAATAGAATGATGTGAGTAGAAAGATATAACATACTATTTTGTTATTTTTGGATTCATGTACTTAATATTATGGTGTATATGTAGTGAAGTCTTTATGAAGACCGAGTCATAATCTTAGGGGGAGTACTAGTGTTTTGGTATACTTGAGTACTATTTTTTGTTAAGGGACTAAAGATTCATAACAAAGTGTTTTTTCCACTAATGTCAACGGGGGAGATTTTTGATCTCCAAGTTATGCTGTCTGTTAGTGTCACACACTTAGTCATAATCAAGGCAAGTTGGTCGATCATCACTACGACTGAGCCATCCCATGAAGGTCGAGCAATGTAAATGACTTGTATAGATATTATGTATTGACCGAGTAGTAGTTATTGCCAAGAAAGTCAATGGTCACTGAGTACTCAATAGTTTCTAAGCAGAATGATTGCCGAGTTGCATAGACAGTCAGTGCCGAGTGACAGTTTTGATCGAGCATCAAAGTTTAATATGCCGAGTGAGACAATTTTGTTATATGTGTTTGGAATGGAAAAAACATCTAGGTAAACCATTTTGGATGATTTCTATGTATCATTTAAAGATTTTTGAAGATATTTAATGCATTAATTGTGTGTTATTGTTGAGACCATTAATCCCTATGCAATCAATGCAACCAATCAAAATTATGGATGCTTAAGTGGAAAATGTGATGAATCTAGATTGTTGATCTTGATCTAGAGGCTTCATCAATTATCTATATATGGAATGATTCAAAACCCTAATAAGTGATGTAGATGTAAAGAGAAGAGATCAGGTGTGTATGTATGTGAAGTAGAGTTTTTCATATCAGAAGCATAGACTAGGCAGAGTGACCGAGCATAGTAGTGAATGACAAAAAATAGATTTATTATATTTTGAGACAAGTTAAGAGTTGCAAAGAGGAGATTCATTATCAGAATTTAAAGTGCAGACTAAAGGATCAGGTACTGATACATTATAGAAACTGAATCAGGGTAAATCTCTTAATAGAGTGGTCCTAACATACCTTTTTAAATCTCTTAACAAAGTGATTACTTAGTTGTAAGTTTAAATACTTTAATCAAGGTAGATTGTATAATTATGTAAGCTCTTAACATGGAAGACCCCTCATAGGGTAGATAATCAGAAGTGATCAAACTTTGTAGCCCTAACATGCACACTTTGTTACTGTAGTAGTGAAGATTTGTGGGTTTCATCCTTACCCCAAGTTTACCTTTCAAGGGTTTCTAGGTTACCAAATCTTTGTGTTATGTGTTTATCATGGATGTGATTAGATGTTAGATCTATTGGATCATTACAGTTAATACTTATGTTTACATGTTGAATCAGTTTGTTTCAAAAGTATAAAAGTTTTATAGATCCTGATTCACCCCCCTTTTTAGTATATTACTTTCCCATATTAGACTTCCAACACACTCGTCCTTGCAGTTGATAGCCTTTTAGGTGTTAAAATGTGTTACAATAAAACTGTATAAATCCTAAACATTTCAACTCCTATGGCTATCACTGCAAAATAGAAGTGTAAAAAGTGTAATCCTTCACTCTTCCTTGTAGTGGCATTAATTGCATGCCACTTCATCTTAGTTCCATCTCTAGTCTCCCCAAATTCAAGCAAAAACTCATTCAATTCTCTTGTCTTCTTGTCATTCAAGATTTATTTCATTCACATCCACTCTAACTCAGTAGTGCAACAAGGATACTCTACCATTTGAGAAGCTTTATAGCATTGAAATATGTTTCAGACCTCACCCATTCACTTCTAATGGTGGACTACAACATAATTGAACACTATGGGGCTCTCAAATGACAACATGTACTCATTTCTAATACCTCATACCATGATCTTTGTTTCATCTAGGACCCCCTAGGCACGTATTGACTCATATCCCATATGCATTTCAAATTAATGTGTAATCCATGTTTTAATATATTTTCAATTCATGTCTATGTGTTTCAAATTCATGTGTAATCCATGTTTTAATACGATGTAACAAATGTCAATGCACGTGTTAACAAAGTAGACATTACTTATGTGATAGAGATAAAGGTTCAGATATGCAAACAAGATTAATTAGCAATTGTATAGGGTTGAATAACTTGAATTGATTAGAAGCAAACAAATAAATCAAAGTCTATGCATTTCTTGTTCATGTGTGATCAATGTATTCATTTCTATTGTGAGATACATTGCAATGAGAGATGCAAACAAGAGTTATTGGTAATGCAAAAAATTGAATAAAGTGAAATGAATAGAAGAAAACCAACAAACAATGTGTACACATTTCCAATTCATGTTTGATAAATGTATTCATTTCTATTGTGATACAAAT
>MU228440.1:584609-592388 GCA_018584345.1 Thuja plicata
TGGTAATTTCCATCTTAGATATTCATATTTCACTTTCTATAAAGGAATCCACTCAAGGATCTCCTCAGAATCCTAGATCTTGTATTGATGTCCTATTCTATTGTGCCATATCAATCAGATCTTGTCTTGGGGGTATTGTCTTGAGTCTATTCCTAATGTATGAAGGAAACCCATGATGAATGATTTACACATTGACATTTCTGACCATTTTGTGTTGTAAATTTTGGTGAACCCGACGGGAACACTTTATTTTTATTTGGTTATATTTTCTTGGTATATCTCTTTCATGCATGTCCTTCTTTTCATGGTTAGAATACTTTACTTTTCATGCATAAGGTTAGCTTTAATTTTAAGAATTTTATTAATTTTTGTCTCTTTTTATTTACATTGAATTATATATATATATATATATATACATATATATATATATATATATATATCACAAGTAGTTGATGTAGACATATCATAATTCTTTGTTCAAGAGATTAGTATTTTTTATTCAATTGCTTGTTACAATGTTATAACCCTCAATGAGATGTTTAGTAGTGAATAATTTGACATTTTAGATGAAGTTATTGATGATTTCATCTCTCCTAAGTCTTCCTCTACATCTCCCAAGAATACCTTTTTCCAAAAGGTACTTAGTATACTACCTTTGAGTAGCTTCATTTTCCACATTGAGGATGTTGATCAACCCAAGATAATTGTTAAAGGATGTGTCCAACCAAATAATATTCAAAAGAACATCATCAATATTAAAGGGTATCCCCAAAACAAACCTTTGGTTACAGTTCGAGGATATAATCAATCTCCAACTTTTCAAACTTCAAGCAAACCAATTGTGACAGTCAAAGGAAAACCTAGAAATCCCTTCAATTTATTTAAATATTTTCATGCTGTGGCACATACTTATCGCACAAGGAATAATCATCAACCTACTAACCCAGGTGTCCATACTTCTCTTCCCTGAATCCATGCTTCTGCAAGTACCTCATTTCTCTCCTAACCTTGGGAAAGATAATGATTTGGTAGAAGAATTAAGTGCTACCCTAGCCAAGATTTCCCTTTGGGAACTTCTTCAAAAATATCTAGCTTATAATGAAGCTTTACAAAGAGCCTTAGAAACTCTTCCCACTCCTCCACCTTCATCTAACAATATCAATTCCCTTTTAGAGTTTATGCAAACTACTTCTCCATCTCAAATTGTCTTTACTCAAGATGATTTTCCCTCTAAAGAAGATCAAGACCAACATGATGCCCTTATGATTGCAATTAAAATCAATATTATGATCATATAAAGAACATTATTTGACAATGGTTCTTGATTAAATATTTGTAGTCTCGACATGTAAAATAAAATCAATGTAGACACTTCTATTGTTAAGCCTGATTCTATTCCTATACATGTGTTTGATAATGTTGCTAATAAAACAATTGATATCATCAAATTACCTATCACAGTAGGTCCAGTTACTTTAACTACAAATATTCATGTTTTTCTTAGATCTCTCAACTATAATATTCTCTTTGGGAGACCTTGGTTACATGCTATGCATGCGGTCCCTTCTACTCTTCATCGACAAGTTAAATTTATTTACAATAAGTCAATGTATACACTTATAGCTGATGATAGCTCTAATAGTTGTTTTAAAATTGCACCATAATCTGAGCCTACTCCTAAAAAAAAACAACCTCCTCAGCCTAAGGATGATCTCATCCTTGTTTTTATATCAGAAGATGATTGGGGTTCCTTAGACTTTACACCAACCTTTATTGGGGAATATAAATTTGTCAATTTTCAACCTGAACAACCAGAGCCTAAAAGATCACAAATTGAACAACAACCCATTATACCCACTCCTCTCTCCAAAGAGTTAAGTAAAATTTTTTTTCTTCTTTTAGTGAACCCTTTGAAACAAAAAACCTAATTGCTATGACATAGTGACCTATGATGCTCCATGGACCTTCTCTGATATGGTCTCTTGTTATGGTCATGGTTATCACTTTCTTACAAACAAGGATTAAGTGGAAAAGGATGTGGTAAATATGAACAATGGATTCAAGTACCTCTAGGAGCTGAAGGAAATGAACCATCCTTTGGCCTAGGATTTAATCCATATAAGAAAACAAGATAAATAACTCCCAATATTAATGCTATATCTTCACAATCATTAAAGATCATTCATCCTGACCTTATTGGTGATGATGTTGGAACAAAAATTGGCATCTTTAGTAATGATGATGCTTTATCTGAATTCTTGGGGGCATATGACAATCTTTCTCTTTACCATCAAAATAGGGGATTTCCTTATTGTTTGAATATTGAAGCCTACTTTGGACATGATCAAATCTCTAAGAATTCACAAGATTTCCCTTTACCCATGGATCTTCCTCAATAGAGAAATCTATTAATTATAGAAACTGTTGATGAGGAATAAAAAAAGAGTTTTCTTCTCTTCTTTTGGAATTTCCTGATATCTTTTCTTGGGCTTATTCTGATATGCCCAACATAGATCCTAATATTATTACACACAACGTTATGCTTCTTCCTAATGCTAAGCCGGTTAAATAAAAGATCTGTAAAATGAATCCTATAATGGCGTTGTTGGTCAAAGCAAATTTTGAGAAACTCTTAGATGTTGGATTCATTCATTCTATTAATTATTCCCCTTGGATTTCCAATATTTTTTTGTATCTAAAGGAAAGAATGAAATATGTATGTGCACCAAATTTCATGATCTAAATAAATATTCTTTGAAAGAGGAATTCCTGCTCCCAAACGTTGACATGATAGTGGATTCTACAATAGGTGATGCATTGTTATCTTTTATGGATAGATTTTATGGTTATAATCAAATCTTCATTCCTCCTCAAGGTAAATAAAGACAACTTCATTACTCCTTGGGGAAAATATTTATGGGTAATAATGCCTTTTGGATTGAAGAATGCAGGCACTACTTAGCAATGGGTTATGACACTTATCTTTAATGATTATATCCATAAAATTTTAGAAGACTATGTTGATGATATCCTTGCTAAATCAATTTCTCGCAAGGATTGTGTCATTATTCTCAGACAAATATTTAAATGAATTTGTAAATACAATATGCATTTAAATCCTTGGAAATGTGCTTTTGGTGTTGACAATGGAAAAATTCTTGGATTTATCATTTCACAATGAGGTATCGAAGTGGATGCTGAGAAAATCAATGCTATAATACATATGCCACCTCCTCAAAATATATCTCAACTTCATATTTTGCAAGGATAGATACAAGCTATTCACAGATTTGTTTCACATTTAGAAGATCGTATAATTCCATTCACTTCCTTGTTAAAGAAATATACTAATTTCTCTTGGAATGATGATTATAACCTATCCTTCAAATAATTCAAACAATACCTTGAAAATCCTCCTATTTTGGAACCTGTTCAACCAGATAAACCTTTCTTCCTATATACTTCAACTTCCTCTAAAGCCTTAGCTATGATTTTAGTTCAACGTGACAAAGATGGAAAAGAGAGACCGATGTACTATGCTATTTGTACACTGGTAGACTATGAAACTCGATATAATTTAATAGAAAAATAATGCCTTGCTTTAGTCTTTTCTTGTGAAAAACTCAGGCATTATCTTCTCAATGCTAAGATTAATGTCATTGTAAAATTTGATCCTTTTAAATAATTATTCTCCAAAATTGATCTCTCAAGACGCCTAGAAAAATGGGTAATGATGTTGAGCGAGTATGACCTAAGATTTTTTTCTCAAAAAGAAATTAAAGGAGAAGCATTAAATGACTATTTTTTTTGCCTATAGATATCAAAGATACGTGGCAGCTATGCTTTGATGGGTCTAGACGTAAAACTAGCTTTGGCACCAGTGTGATAATTATATCTCCTTCAAAAAATCCTATACCTTTATCTTATCATCTTAATTTCCCCTGTACTAACAATATTGTGGAATACAAGTCCCCTATTTCTGGACTTAAAGTGACTTTGTCCTTTAAGGTGAAGAATATACATATCTTTAGGGATTCACAATTAATAGTGAAACAAATCAATAGAACTTATCAGGCCAAACATGATAAATTAATGAAGTATTAGGATCTTGCCTTACATCTTTTGAAAAAATTATCTTCTTATTCCATTTATTCCTTACCAAGGAAGGATAACCAACACACTAATGTTATGGCTAGCACTGCTTCCCTTATCTCTTTAGAAGATAATATCAATAGCTATAAATTCATTATCTGTAATCTTGTCAGTCCTACTATTTCTGAAAGCCCTAGTATGGATTATCATTGTCTCGCTCTTCAGTCAGATGAATGGTAATCACACATCTTAAATTACTTGCAAGAAGATACCTTCTTTGAAGCAACAACAAGAAATACTATAGCTTGAATACTCAAACTCGCTAAAATATACATCATTCTTACTAATTTCCTTTATATACATTCTTACAATGGTCTCCTTCTTTGTTGTCTCATTAAAATAGAGATTCTAATGGATCTTCAAGAAGCTCATTTAGGATCTTATGGTGGCCATTTTGGAGGAAAATATATGGTTAATAAAATTCTCAAAATGAGATATTATTGGCAAACTATGGAATAATATTTTTTTATTTTTGTCAAAATGTGTCCTCAATGCCAACTTCACACCAATCTTATTCATTCCCCAACACATGAAACCCATTCTCAGGTAGCATCATGGCCCTTTAGACTTTGGGGGCTTGATCTTATTGGTAAAATATCCCCTCCCTCCTCTCATGACCTTACTTATATTATAACTGCCACAGATTACTTCACTAAGTGGGTAGAAGTGGTGCTACTAAGGACCACCACTACAAATATAATTTGTACCTTCCTCTTAGAAAATATCATTGCTCAATTTGGTATTCCATCTATAATAAATCAGACAATGGTACTCCTTTCAAAAATAAGGAAGTAACAAAGTTTTTGGAAAAATATTATATCAAACAAAATTTCTCTACTTGTTACTATCCCCAATCTAAAGGACAAGCCAAAACTTCATATAAAATTATTGAACAAATTCTTCTCAAAATTGTTAACAAACATGTGAAGGATTGACATACTCAACTAACATATGCTTTATGGGCTTATAGAACAAGTATTCATACTACAATAGGAACAACTCCTTATAATTTAGTTTATGGTGCAAAAGCCTTTAAACCTCTTGAGTTGGAAATTCCATCCTTACAAGTTTCCCTTAATGGTATTATGGATAATGACACTATATGCGCATAAAACTTACAAGAATTGGAAATGTTAGATGAAAAATGTATCATGCCCTTGAGCATATCTAGGAATATCATAAATCCCACCAGAAACAATACAACCATAAAGTAATTAAATGTTCCTTTTTGATAGGAGACTTGGTTCTTTGTGATAATCAACGCAACATAAATGCTCTTCCTGAGGAGCGTAGAAAATTCAATCCTAATTGCCTTAGCCCATTAATTATAACACAAGTTTATGGTTCTGGCGCATATGAAATAAGATGATATGGAGGGAACACCTATTAAGGACCCTATAAATGATATGCATTTACATTGATACTATGCTTAATTGGTATCTTATCTTCATTGTCAGCTTTCTTATTTCATTTCATGTATTAATATTTTTGTATTAAGCATTTATGTTAATAGTTTGGAAGTTATTTCTTTACTATTTTCATAAATTTCTTGAGTAAGTTAGTAATATGTTAATCACTATGGTTAGGATGTTACTTACAAAATAATAGTTCACACTTCTACATGCTTAATGTTTCAGATAGGTTAGTATTTGGTTAAACATTTAACTTGATCACATGTTCATATATCTAATTAATTGTGTATTCCCTTATTTAATCATGTATGTTAAGTAAACATGTATATCTATTTAATCTTTATGTAAACCATAAAAGGAATTAAAAATGTAAATATACATTAAACATAAAAATCCATGACATATATAGGTCCATACATAAGGAGACATTATTTTAAAATATACCCTATGGTGATCTATCATAAACACATTATAAATCAATTCTCATCCATGGGATGGTGACTCCCTGAAGCCTTAGGGCTGCGGTGAGAAGAGGAAGGTCACACATTGGATGGTGGTCTATGGGATGCTATGGATCATGAATGACTCCTAGAGCTCTACATCCCTCAATTCACCCCTCATAGCTAAATAAGGTAGCGCTAACTCTCTGCTAAATCCCATTGTAGTCTATGTCACTCCTCCTTTATCAATTATATATCCATTGGTTGGGCTCAAACAAGTCCTTGTGACACCCAAGATCCTACTATGACTCCAGCTTAACCTATGAGGAAGATGGGATATGTGTTGCAAGGGCCATGGCTCTCACCACTTCACCCACAAAGTGTCTCCACTCATTTGTGCCCACTACAAAGTGATGATATATATTAGTAACTTAGCATACTTTGTATGTTTTAAGATATTTTACAAAAATTTCATACCTGGATCTCCAACAGTATAGTTAGGGACCTCAGTTTCTGGGACTGGTAGGGCCTTACCCCACAAATGTGTTGGAGGAATACTACTCTCTCCACACTCTCACCTAGCACTCTTCTCTCTAGTGAGTCTCCCTATATGAGCCTCCTAGAGTTAATCCTTTTGTGTGCAGTAGTATCGGTAGTATCTTATTCATCCCTCTCAGGATCTTCCCTCATGGGTGATGACATGTAACTGATTGAATGTCTAAAGATGTTAAGTTGATGATCATGCAAGACATTAAATCAGTTAATATATTATATTGTCATTGATGTCAACTTGATATAATTTGTATGGTCATGGAAATACTGCCAAAGACTTCAAATAACCAATGAATCAAAGGCTATGCAATCAATAATTCATATAAGTCAAGTATTCACTAATTGACTGTATAAACTGATAGAGTGCACACTGACGGATAGAGTAAAAGAGAAAAAGTCACACTATTACCCGATGAGAAAATACACAACATCACTGACGAGCAAAGAATAACAGTGTTGCCCGACATAAAAGATAAAGGATGGAGATCCTGATGAAAACTAAAGTCACACCGAAGGAATAGTCAGTTATCACTGATGACTAGCTGAAGTGTTGACTGACAAAACAAAGAGTTCCAAAAATGAAAAAATGCTTAGCTGTCAAGAAGATATAAATAGACTTAACATATACTTATCATTGTTTTAATCATCTAGATAAAGCCAAAGATAATTAATTGATTTAAATCTGACTTATCCATTTGGAAAGAAGATCTCTTTGAGATAAAACTAGAGTTTGATTTAAATCAAATTGGCGATAATTGTGGATCACGCCAAGAATCAAGAAAGCCAAGAAAAGGTAAAACATGTCTATAAAGAGAAAAACCCAATTAATTACGAATTGTGTGGGGTGAAAAAGAGAAGAGGAAAGATGCTAAAGAAAATCTGAAGGAGAAGAAAGTATTCATTCAGGCCTAATCAACAAGGTGAAGAAAGAGCTAAGGTTCTATAGACACCGACGAACAGTGAGACAACATCATAGAGCAGAACAGTGTGGAGAAAAGGTATCGAATTGATTATATTGATAAGAGAGGTAATGCACTTACAATAGATCTAAAAATCTGCAATTAAGTTATATGTATGAATGGATCATTAATGTTTTAGTTTAACCATTGAAGCATCAAGTCTCTTAACTGAGTAGGACTTAAAAGTCTTCTACAATTGAGATACATCCCAAGGAGTATCAAAAATTTTGATCATGAAAGTAGCATTGGATATGCCTGATACCT
>MU228440.1:592438-610217 GCA_018584345.1 Thuja plicata
CTTCTACAATTGAGATACATCCCAAGGAGTATCAAAAATTTTGATCATGAAAGTAGCATTGGATATGCCTGATACCTATTGACAGGCCAAGTGAGTGTTTGATCAAGGATGGTAGCATTAGATGCCAAATACTAGGTGAAAAGCTATCTTTTAAATCCTCTAACAAGGTCATACCTAACAATGTGTTTGTAAGCTTTAATAGGGTTGGCTCCTAACAAAGCTCACTTTAGAAGAGTGAAAATTTGGGGTACCGGTCCTAGAGGTTTTTCCCTTAACATGGTTTCCATGTTAAAAATCCATGTGTTATGTGTTTGTATTTTATTACTTTACTGTTTTACATTTTACATATGCAATTCTGGATTTATTGGTATACTTTGCATATTTACTGTGTTTCAATAAATAGTTGACTTCTTATTGGTAATCATACAGAAGAGAGATTTACAAAGCAATCCAACAAGTAGAAAATTGATATAGGTATTTCAAGGCATTCATCTTGTAGGACAGAAGATAACTAGAGACATAATTTGTGGTTATAAGTTTTAAGGGTTGATTTAAGGATTAATTTTTGAGGCCACTAATTCACCCTCCCTCTTAGTTATAACTAACATTTGGTATCAGAGCTTGTGTTATTAAAAGGAAGGTTTCAATACCTAAGCTAAAGATCAAAAGATGAATAGATGAGATGTGCCCAAGTTGAAAAAAGATAATTTTGCTTCATGGCAGAGTAGAATAAGACTCCACTTATCAGGTATTGGAAATGATGTTACTTAATACTTAGATACTAAATATGTGTTGCCCACAGGTTCACCCATAGTTGAACAATTGAGAGAAATGCATGAGCACAACTGCATGATGATAGAGCTTTCTTCCTTACTCTCTAATGAAGAATTTGAAGATGTCAAAACCTACAAGTCTACAAAGTAGATGTGGGAAAAATTGATGCTTGTACATGGTGGTGACAAAAATGTTTTGAGAGCCAAGGCAGAAAGCCTTAGAGGAAATTTTGGTAATCTCAAAATGAAAGAAGGAGAAAACATCACACAGTACAACACAAGAATCAAAGATGTAGTCAATGCTATCCAAGGATTTGGAGGTGTACTAGAAGAAGATACAATGGTAAGTAAAATTATAAGAACCTTACTACCTACTTATGCTATTAGAGTATCTGCCATTCAAGAAATGAGAGCAATAGAAAATATCATTGTTACTCTATACAGTTTGATTGGAAGATTGATTTCATTTGATATGAACAATTTTGATAATAGTGTCTTACCAAACATAGAGTCTGCATTCAAAACTTCTATGAGAATAAGTAAATCAACTCATAAACACACTATGAGAAAAGATAGTGATAGTGAAAGTGAAGAAGAAGATCTTGATGAAATTGAAGCACTTATGGCTAGAAGAATGCAGAGAGGCAAAGGTAAATACAAAGGTAAATTACCACTTGTTTGTTTTAATTTTAAAGAGATTGGACACTTTGCTGCAAGATGTCCTAGCAGAAGAAAAGATGATAGAAGTAATGATAGATCATTTGAAAAGAAGATTGATAGAGGTGATTACAGAAGCTACCAACAATCAGAAAGAAAAAATACCTGATACTACAAGGAAAAAGGAAAGAAGGCTAGCTACCTAGAAAAATGTAAAGAGGATGACACTCACACCGAATCTAAGGAAGACATTGAGATGGTATTTGTGGCAGTAAAAGATGATTCAGATGATGATGAAGAAAGGTATGTAGAAAATGCACTCATATCTAAAGTTAGTAAAAATGATGTATGGATCATAGATAGTGGCTGCACTCACCATATGACCAGTGACAAGCAAAAGTTTGAGAATTTTGAATACTATAAAGGTGGTTTAGTAAGAATGGGTAATGATACACCTTGTCCAGTTGAAGGTAGAGGAACCATAATGTTGAATAACTAGATAAAATGTGAAAATTCTTATTGGGTAAATGGATTGAATTATAATCTATTGAGTGTTTATCAGTTGACTAATTAAGGTCACAAAGTAGCATTTGAAAATAGGAAGGCAAAGATCTTCAATAAATCCAAAAATCTGATTGGTACCAGTGAGCAGACAAAAGGTAACTTATTCTATATGAATGATACTGACACCACTTGTTTGATTGCTACCAAGTCTAACACCATCATGTGTTAGAATTGTCAAAAAGGTAAGATGAAAAAGTTTAGTTTCAAAATAAAAACCCATACATCTGATGCCATTCTAGAATTAGTCCATACTGATTTATGTGGACCTATGAGGACAAAGAGTTATTATGGAGATAGATACTTTATTCTCTTTGTTGATGATTAATCTAGAATGATGACAGTCATGTTTCTAAAAGATAAATCAAAAGCATTTAAGATGTTTAAATGGTATAAGGAAATGGTTGAGAAAAAAAGTGGTAAAGAATTGAAATTATTAAGATCAGATAGAGGAGGGGAATTTATTTCAGATGAATTCACTAACTTTTGTAATGAGCATGGAATCAAAAGACAGGTCTCTACACCAAGAACACCACAACAAAATGGAATTTCTGAAAGAAGGAACAAATCCATAGTTGATTGTGCAAAAACATTGATGAGAGAGAAAGGAATCACCCAAATCTTCTAGAGAGAAGCTGTCAGTACTGCTATTTACACATTAAACATAGTACAATTGAAGAAAGACACCAAGAAGACACCTTATCAGCTTTGGTATGGATACACACCCAATGTAAGTTATTTCAAAATTTTTGGTAGTCAGTGTTATATCTTACAAGATGATAGAAATGGAAAAATTGACTCTAAGAGTGATGAATGAATCTTTCTAGGGTATTCCACCAAGAGCAAGGCTTATAAATGTCTTAATAAGGCCTCTAACAAAATTGTTGAAAGTGCAAATGCAAAAATAGATGAATTTGTAGAGAAGAATGAAAAGGAAAGCACTAAAGAACCAAAGGACTGCAATAGGTTTTCTTACAATGAGGAACCTGACACTACCTGACCAACAATGTAGAGCTCTTGAGCAACAGATCATTGCACCCGAGCATCAGGCTGAAAATACTAACGATTAGAATATTGCTCAAGATGATGTACAAAGTGATGGAGAACAGAATGAAGGACAACATGATGACCAAGGTGATAGAAAAAGATCTGAACCTGTGCTTGCAAGATATGTCAGAAGGAACCATCCATAGAACTATATCATTAGAGATAAGAAGGTTGGTATGAGAACCAGACATAAGTATCTAAATACAAGATGTCTTATTTGTGATTATGAGCCAAAATCTGTCAATGTTGCACTAGATAATGATGAATAGATAAGTGCTATGAATGAAGAGATTGAGCAGATAGAGAAAAACAAGACATGGCCACTTGTACCAAGACCAGATGACAAGAATGTCATCAGTACAAAATGGATATTTAGGAATAAACTGAATGAGAATGGAGAAGTCACTAGAAATAAAGCAAGACTAGTATGCAAGGGATATGCACAAGAAGAAGGGATTGAGTATGAAGAGACATTTGCACCCATTGCTAGGATAGAAGGAGTGAGAATATTACTTTCTTATGCTGCATATAAAGGGTTCAGATATACCAAATGAATGTCAAGTCTGCATTCCTAAATGGAATACTTGAAGAAGAGGTATACATTGAGCAACTAGAAGGATTTGTTGATCCAGACAAGAGGGACATGGTATGTAGACTACACAAAGCCTTGTATGGATAGAAACAAGCACCCCAAGCCTGGTATGAAATATTTCATTCCTATCTTATAAGTATTGGATTTGTAAGGAATAGTGAAAATAGTAATCTTTATTTGAAGGAAGATACTGATGTTAACATTTTGATTGCTGAGGTCTTTGTTGATGACATCATATTTGGAGGCAATGATATACTATGAAAATCATTTACAGATGAAATGAGAAAAGAGTTTGAGATGTCTATTTTTGGAGAGATCAAGTTCTTTCTTGGTCTATAGATCATGCAACAAGATGAAGGTATTTTCATTACTCAATCCAAATACATCAAATAAGTACTAAAAATATTCAAGATGGAAGAGTCCAAACCAGTTGGAACATCGATGGAAACTGGATGTAAGCTAATAGAGGAGGACAAGTCATCAGAGGTAAATAAGACTTTGTGCAAATCAATGATTGGAAAACTCATGTATGTTGTACATACTAGACCGGATATTGCACATGCAGTAAGAATAGTTGCAAGATTTTCTGGTAATCCCAGAGAAACACATATGACTGCTGTGAAAAGAATTCTATGATATTTGAAGAATACTGAGGAATATGGCTTATGGTATAGAAGAGAAGGAAAATTTGAACTTAAGGTCTTTACAGACGCTGATTGGGCTTGAAATATTGATGAATGGAAGAGCACAACTGGAGGAGCATTCTTCATGGGTGACAAACTTGTCACATGGATAAGCAAGAAGCAAGTATGCATCTCTCAGTCTACTGTAGAAGTAGAGTATGTTGCTTCTACTGCAAACTGCTCAAATATTGCATGGATCAAATAGTTACTAGAAGGTATGCATATGAAAATACTTGAACCAATAATTATCTACTATGATAATACAAGTGCAATAAAAATTTCCAAGAATCTAGTCATGCATGCTAAAACAAAGCATATTGCCATCAAGTATCATTATTTGAGAGAACAAGTTCAGGAAAAGGAGGTGATACTTGAGTATGTGCAATCAAAGGAAAAATTGGCCGATATATTCACCAAGCCACTGCCCAAGGATGCATTTGAGTACTTGAGAAAGGGACTAGGGGTCCGACCCTTGTCTACTGGTTAGTAAGATGACTAGAAGGCTGCATTAGCCTACATATTATCATAATATCATTCATTTTGGTGCAAGAAGAGAGATGGAATTAAAAGATACATCTATACAAAAAAAGGTATTTATCTACTCCAAGCACCAGAGTTATTACCAATGGATTGGGAAATTCAAGGAATATATTATGGATAGAAAAGATTCGTTTGGCAAAGATGTTTGTTTGGCATTGCTATCAAAGGGAGAGAGATATCTTATTAACATACTGATAAAGGGAGAGATTATATCCATTATCATCTCAGGGAGAGATAATATCCATCAAAGTATCCAAAGGGAGAAATGTAACAAGAAAGGGAGAGTACACACAAAGAGAAAGAATTGCTGACAAGAGACATTAATAAAAAAGAGAACAGTCAAAGGGAGAGAGTTTGACATAGAAGAAAAACACATCACATCAGAGAAGGAAAGATTCTACATCTATCTAGTGAAGGGATTGAAGATAGACATAAAGCTGCAAGAATCAAATCAAAGCTATTTGAGCTTACTGATAGCCAAACATTTGTAATTAGTTACATTAGAAAATCTCGATGAAACTGTATATTTCATATTGTATTAGTAATAGTATAGAATGATAATGTAGTATGTTTCCATCAATGCCAAAGGGAGAGATTGATGGCATGTAACTAATTGAATGTTTGAAGCTGTTAAGTTGATGATCATGCAAGACATTAAATCAATTAATGTATTGTATTATCATTGATGTCAACTTGATATAATCTGTATGGTCATGGAAATACTGCCAAATACTTCAAAGAATTGATGAAGCAAAGGATATGCTATCAGTAATGCATATAAGTCAAGTATCCACTAAGTGACTGTATACACTGACGGAGTGCACATCGACATACAGAGTAAAAGAGAAAAAGTCACAGTATTACCCGATGAGAAAATACATAGCATTATTGATGAGCAAAGAATTACAGTGTTTCCTGATAGAAAATACAAAGGATAGAGATCCTAATGAAAATTGAAGCTACACCAATGAAACAGTCAGTTATCATTGAAGACTAACTAATGTGTTGACCAACAGAATAGAGAGTTTAGAAAATGACAAAATTTTTAGCTGTCAAGAAGCTATAAATAGACTTAACAGATACTTATCATTTACTTAATCATCCAGATAAAGCCAGCGATAATTAATTGATTTAAAGCTGATTTGTCCAATTGGAAAGAAGATCTCTTTGAGATAAAATAGGAGTTTGCTTTAAATCAAATTGGCGAGAATTGTGGATCACGCCAAGAATAAAGAAAGCCAAGAAAAGGTAAAACATGTCTATAAAGAGACAAATCCAATTCATTATGAATTGTGTGGGGTGAAAAAGAGAAGAGGAAAGATGCTAAAGAGAATCTGAAGGAGAAGAAAGTCTTCATTCAGTCCTGATCAACAAGGTGAAGAAAGAGCTAAGATTCTGTAGACACCGATGAATAGTGAGACAACATCACAGAGAAGAACAATGTGGAGCAAAGGTATAGAATTGATTATATTGATTAGAGAGGTAATGCGCTTACAATAGATCTAAAAATTTGCAATAAATTTATATGTATGAACAGATCATTAATGTTTTAGTTTAACCATTGAAGCATCAAGTCTCTTAACCGAGCATGACTTAAAAGTCTTCTACAATTGAGATACATCCCAAGGAGTATTAAAAAGTTTGATCATGAAAGTAGCATTGGATATGCCCGATACCTATTGACAGGCCAAGTGAGTGTTTGATCAAGGATGGTAGCATTAGATGCCAGATACTAGGTGACAAACTATCTTTTAAATCCTCTAACAAGGTCACACCTAACAGTGTGTTTGTAACCTTTAATAGGGTTGGCTCCTAGGAGATCTCACTTCGGAAGAGTGAACATTTGGGGTACTAGTCCCAGTGGTTTTTCCCTTAACAGGGTTTCCACGTTAAAAATCCATGTGTTATGTGTTTATGTTTTATTACTTTACTATTTTACATTTCACATATGCAATTCTAGATTTATCGGTATACTCTACATATTTACTGTGTTTCGATAAATAGTTGACTGCTTATTAGTAATTATTCAGAAGAGAGATTTACAAAGCAATCCAACAAGTATAAAATTGATATAAGTTTTTCAAGGCATTCATCTTGTAGGACAGAAGATAATTAGAGACATAATTTGTGGTTATACATTTTAAGGGTTGATTTAAGGATTAATTTTTGAGGCCACTGATTAACCCCCCCTCTCAGTTATTACTAACAATGGGGATCTCCGCAAACATGGCTCTAGGCTCCATCTCCTCTTCTTCTTCTTATTCTTCTTCCTCCTCCTCCTCCCCCTCCTCATCATCCATGGTTCCTCCTTAGTCTGACCCAAATCATGGTCTTGAATCACCTATAGAGTAGTCATTTGGGAAGATGGGCCTAATGCCATGAATTCTAATGTACCAGAGATAATATTTAGAAAATCCTTCATCGGCAATTGCAAGATCGACAAACACATCCTACTCACTCTTTGTATCTGAGTCTATCAACTTGATATGATCAAATGTAGGTTTCGGTATGAACCCTTCCCTCAGAATGAAGCTCTAACTATGTAAGAATATGCATACTGGATGAGGTGTACCCTTTGGAAGGCCAAACTATCGATGGAATCTATCATAATAGAAAGGCATCACAATATAGCTATGCCTCCCCTCCAACAATCTACACTACTGCATGCATTTCATCTTGTAGCCTATCTCTTGCCATACCAACATCTATCTTTATGGTCTCCATATGATATCAACTTCCTGCAACCGATCCATGGTGACTCTCGAGTATAATAGATCACCCCACTACCAGTACCTAGTCAATGGGTAGCCAAATGCCCGTGGATCTATGAAATTTGTGTCTAGTGGGAATCCTACTGTATGCATGCATGTAATGTTCTTAAAAATCCACACCTGTAATAATGTACACACTGCCAATCTCCACCTCTTAATTCATACATATCTCCCCAAATCATAATACATATGAGAAAGCATGCTCCTCCCCCATGAGTACACAACATGATGCTTCTCCATCATGTGAACTATCTATGCAAGTGTCACTGGGAAAGGGGTACCTCTGCAATTCAGACATACAACAACTACAAAAGTACACATGAGTACCTTCTGAATCAAAGGTACTCCTGGTTTAGTGTGTAGAAAAACCTCTAGCCGAATATAATCCTTCCGAGATCATGAAGGATGAGCTAGGTAGTAGTGCTGATCTTTCTCAATCTAAACTTCTATACGTGACTCTACACATATCACTATCCTCCCACGAACAGGAAGATGTATGATGTGATATACATCCTCCAAAGTAATAGTGATCTCACCACTAGGTAAATGGATTATGGAAGTATCCTCATCTTACCTCTCCATCAACACCATCATCATGGCCCAGTGATATATCATATGTGGTAGGCGGTACACCTAGTAGATTCTAACCTTTATTAGTAACTCTCCATCTTGTCTATGAATCTGACTCTCCTATCTATGGATGTATGTCATGATCTTTGTCCTAGCATCCTCTCAAATAAATGGTAGATCATGTGGTCACAAAACAAAAAATACAACATCAAATCCTCAAATCATGCAAATCTGAATCAAAATCTAGTTGACTTCTACAAATAGGTACAAGTCAAATTTACAAGTACAAGTTGATTTTTTTGGTACAATTCAACTTTTAAGGGAAAAGTTGACATTCCTGGTGCAAGTAGACTTTTGTGGTATAATTCCACTTTTCTATAGTATAGATGTAAAAACTCTCTCTCCCCTCTCTACGAAACCTACGGAAACAAAAAGTGTTGAGTGTTGTTTTTACACAAGTCCATTGCTAGGATTTTGAGATTTTATTTCCTCTCTTGAAATAGTAATGAAGTTATTCCCAAGGTTCTCCATGGTCATGGTACAACCTACTTGGTAAGCTCAGTTGAAGATAAATGTGAATGTTCATAAGGAGGCCTTTGCTGGTACTTTCAAGATGTCAAACTGCAAAATAAATTTAGTACTTGTTTTTGTATTTTCCAAATTATCAATGCATGTAGCTTACTAATGATGAAAATATATGCTAAAACTTATTATGATTATCTATTTATCCATATTATCAAAGAAAATCAAAAAATTTGGGTAAAGAGAGTTTAAACAATTTTTCTGAAAATAAAATCCTAACAGACATAAACCATTGCCAAACCTCCCTTGCGAATTGAATGATGAAAAGATTGAAATCCATTGAATGTGAATCAGACCATGTCATGATTCTATACCCAATAGATGCATCATTTGGAAATAAATGTATCAAGATGCAAGATTTTCAAAATCTATCAAAATCGTGAAGCCACAAGTATGTGCACACACATGAGACAGATTTATCGTTGAACCAAAATAATTATCTTTCCTAATCATTCATCACAACAACATCAATGAACAAAGGAAAAATCCAATTTAATCAATTATAGATCTAAAGAACAATAAACCTAATTGGCTCTTTGAAAGAAATGAACGAGCAAACGCACATTCATAAAATTCCAATAGACAACAAAAAATAATCACAGTGAATGAAGCACCAATTGTATATCTTTATTGCGTCAAATATCTGACCATATTATATTGTTTTGATTACAATATTTAGTGATTTGATCTAAAAACTCTGAACCCTGAAACTAGGGCTTCAACAACTCTAAAAATGATGAAAACAAAGCTAAATATAAAGCTTGTTAAATAAAACTACTACTAAACTAATGATAAACAATTTACATGGATCCATGATCCGTCTACAATTAGTTGCCCATGAATTTAGGGTCAAACTCACTCAGAAAGAAGAGAAAAAGGAACTGGAGCTCCACCGTTTCTCACTGGAGTCTTTCTTTTGATCTCTGAGTTCTGCCTTGGAATCTTATTTTGGATTTCCCCATGCGGTGAAGACTGATAAAAGACCCTTAGTCATGTAAAAAATGAACCCCTGTTGTTGATCAATCTGGTATGGAACTCTTCTTTTATGCAAAAAATATCTCAAGCTAGAATGACCCAAAATTTGGGCCTCGACCTTTGCTCCAAATTTTAACAAAGGAAAAATTCACTAAGTATGAAAATCAAGTTTTGGGTCCTTTGAAATTTTGGACTTTTGGAGGCCGAAAGCCCAAAAAAATGGCCTTTGCAAAATGGCTAAGTATGGGGAAATTGTTAGAATGGTCCCAAAGGATAACTGGGAGGGGGGGGGGGGGGGGGAATCAGNGGGGGGGGTGAATCAGTTATCAACTTATTTAATTCTTTACTCTTATTAACTCAAGAATATAATAAAGTAAATGCACATTCAGATAAAACAATAGACAACACCACAATTTGGTTACGGTGAAACCAAATGGTAAAAACCCTAGTGGGAATTAACACCCACAATGAACTATACTTGTTTATAATAATCCCTGTTAGAAGATCTTGCAACCCTGTTAGGAGTTTTTCTTTACAATGCAATAAGTATAGTGACATGGTTAAGGGTCTGACCTTGTTAGGAGTCTTTTACAAATAACCTTGTTAAGGGAAAGGACTCACTATCCAAAAGCTCACTTCTTAAATGGTGAAGGCTACAACCTTCTATAAAATAGATATGCACTATATATGATGATGAACTGTAGAGTAGACCTGCTGTCTTGATCAGTTCCAATGTATTGTAATCTTCCACTACTTCTTCACACAGATCCTTGATGAATGAAACACAACTGATATTCTTCTCTATACTTTTTCTATCTCTTTTCTTATCATTCACACTTAGCATTTCACAAATGAACTACTATAAGTATCTTCCTCAAAGTATGAGATAATGGGACATGCTAGGAAACTCTTCATAACATCCTTGTTGGCTTAACTAATCATGCAAGCATAAATACAACCGTGCAATATAAACTGAATAGACGTGACGCTTCACAAAGTCGGCCTCACCAAATTAACTCTAACATTGCAATCTTGTTAAAATATGTTTGGCACCTTTAGATAACTATCTTCAACTCATAATTAAACTTGAATATACACATGCATATCCCGAAGATAGGAACAACTCAAGAACCAATGTAATACATTGGCTCTGTACAGACAAACTCCAGAAACTGTAATTGTCGCTAACAGAATTACACAACACAACTGAAACTTTGTATCTAAGTCTGCGTGTATGAACAAAATATAAACATGTCTACAACATGAGTATAACTGCACAAGGCTTGATAGCATCTTCTAATAATTACATATAGGACACTACTATATATTATATGTTGTCATCAATGAAAAACATACAATCAGCTAGCTGCCGAAAGTAAATCTCCAACAATCTCCCCCTTTGACATTGATGGCAACATATGATATTAAAAACATCTTCAGTTCATGGTGTCTTCTTTATTTTTACAATCTTCTCAATATCCTCATTAAAGATTCCTCTACACTGCTACAACTCCTTTGTCTATGTGTTTAAGTTACATGATTATATACTCCCCCAGAGTATATGCTCCCCCTTACTACATACTCCCCCTTTGACATCAATGGCAAAGGGCACCATAAACAATTAGGCATAGGTACTACTCTAGAAGTAGAGTAGTCAACCATTCATCATTCACTATGGACTGATGTACTTGCTTCTTTATCTAATTAGACTCAAGAGAGGGAATTACTCCCAACTTCTCCCTGAGATACTCAAAAGTATCTTTGGTGCTTACATAGTCCAATTTTACTTCATTATCTGTAACTTTTTCTCTAAGAAAATGGTATTTAATCTCAATGTGTTTTTTATTTGCATGCATCATAGGATTCTTGGACATGTTTATAGTACTAGTGTTATCACAGTGAATAAAAATAGGATAATCAACCTGTATACCAAAATCTTTAACCATCTTCTTGATCAAAACCATTGTTGAACAATTCAATGCTACTGCAACATATTCAGCTTCTGCTGTCGACTGAAAGATAGAATTCTACTTCTTTCTTACCCAAGAAACCAACCTATCTCCAAGAAATACTGCTCCTCCAGAAGTACTCTTCCTGTCATCAATACAACCTCCCCAATCTGCATTTGTATACACATGAAGTTTTACATTCTTTGATTTAGGATACCATAAACCATAGTCCATAGTTCCCTTTAGATATCTGAATATTCTCTTTATTTCCATTAGGTGATTCTATTTTGGTTTAGCCAAAAATATTCCAACAATTCCAACTGCATTAGATATGTCTGGTCTAGATTGAGTGAGATATATAAGTTTTCCAATCATAGATTTGTACAATGTCTTGTCAACTACTGTGGAATCATCCTCTTTAGAAAGCTTTCTTCCTATTATCATAGGAGTGCATACTGGCTTATAGTCTTCCATCTTGAAAGTATTCAATATTTATTTTACATATTTTGACTGATTTATGAATATTCCTTTATCTGTCTGCTTTACATTTAATCCCAAAAAATATTTTTATTGGACCAATCATGCTCATTTCAAATTCAATCTACATTTCTTTTGCAAATTCTGCACTAAGCTTGTCATTACCTCCAAAGATAATGTCATCAACAAATATGGCAACAAGTAATAATCCATTAGATGTATCTCTTATGAATAGGTTATAATTTGCTACTCCTTTCTTGAATCCAATCTTGGTAAGATAACCATCTAGTCTCTCATACCAAGCTCTTTGGGCCTGTTTTAGTCCATAGAGTGCTTTCTTCAATCTGCATACCATGTCTAGTTTATCTGATAGATTAAATCCTTCATGATGTTATATGTAGACTTCTTCCTTCAAGTCACCATTCAGAAAGGCTGATTTGACATCCATTTGATATACTTTAAAATCTTTGAATGTTACATAGGCCAAGAATAACTTAATGGCTTCTAGTCTTCTCACAGGGGCAAATGTGTCAGTATAATTTATTCCTTCCCTTTGTGCATATCCTTTACACACCAGTCTTGCTTTGTTTCTGACCACTGTACCATCTTCGTTCATCTTATTCCTGAATACCCACTTTGTTCCAATCACATTTTTGTCACTAGGTCTAGGAACCAATTCCCATGTATCATTTTTGATTATTTGATCTAATTCTTCTTCCATTTCTTTCTTCCAATCAGAATCCTTGCATGCATCTTCAACACTTAAAGGTTCAATCTGTGAAAGTAAACATACCTCTTCATCTACTGATAGACTTTTTGCTTTAGATCTGGTCCAAAGACTGCTGCTCTAATCTCCAATGATATCATCTTTTGAATGGTATCTAGATGTGAATTTTAAAACTTTTGGTGTGACATCCTCATCTATAATCTATGATACTTCTTTGCTTGATTTAGGTTCATTACATGATACATCAATGCAATCAAACATTTCTTCTATAACCGTGTCTTTACTACTAGGCCTGGGTTCATCCTCAATCATAGGTGCATATTCATAGTACCTCTCTTGAATCATGAACTTCTCATCAATATTTACATGAATACTTTCAATTATCTTCTTTAATCTCAAATTGAAACACCTGTATGCTTTGCTTTTAGTAGAGTAACCAAGGAAAATACCTTCATCGCTTCTAGCATCAAACTTACCAACACCATCATCTCTCTTGATGTAGCACTTGCTACTAAAGATTCTGAAGTATTTTACTGTAGGTACATTACCAAACCAAAGTTCATAAGGTGTCTTATCCACGCCTGACCTTAGTTGTGTTCTATTGATAGTAGAGACTGTTGTATTGACTGCATCTCTCCAATAGGTGTGCACAAATTTTTCTTCAATCATCATAGTGCACGCTCTATCAAGTATGATCCTGTTCCTTCTTTCTGCTATCCCATTTTTTTGTGGGGTTCTGGGTGCACTCAACTATCTTTTGATTCCATGTTCTTCACAGTAGTCATAAAATTGGTCAGAGGTGAATTCTCCTCCTCTATCTGATCTTAGACACTTTAGTTTTAATCCAAATTCATTCTCAACTTTGGCTTTGAATATTTTGAACTTCTCAAAGGCTTCACACTTCTCCTTTAAGAACACAACCCACATCATCCTTGAGAAATAATCAACAAACAAAATGAAATACCTTTCTCCGTAATATGATCTAGTTTGAGTAGGACCACATAAATCTATATGCACAAGGTCTAACTTGTTTTCAGCTAAGTTCTGCTTGCTTCTGAAAGAGCTCCTTACATGCTTTCCCATAGCACAGTCCCTGCACATTGTGTCAACTAGTTTTGCAATACTTGGAAGGTCTCTAACTGCCTTGACATTGCTTATCTTTACTATATTGTCAAAATTGATATGACAAAGTCTCTTGTGCCATAACCAACTGTCATCCACTTTTGCAAAAAAACAACTTACATCTGAATTGAGATGAAAAACATTACCTTTTGTTTTTGAGCCTGATGCAATCATGTCTCCTTCTTTGTTTCTAATAATGCATTTTTTTTCCTTGAATTGCAAATGATAACCTTTGTCAAGTAGCTGTCCAACACTAAGTAAGTTGTGATGTAATCCATCAATATACATAACATCATCTGTCTTTTTCTTTCCATCCAAGGTGAAAGATCCTTTGCCTATGATAGGTTTGGGAGTGTTAGCTCCAAATATAACCATACCACCTTTGTACTTGTCTAGATGAACAAATCTATCTTTATCACTTGTCATGTAGTGAGAGCATCCGCTGTCAATGATCCAATCAGTTTTGATGTCTACTTTGGAAATTAAGGCTAGCTCATGTGCTTCCTTTTCATCTCCAATGCCCATATCCTCAAGCAATTTTTCCATGTCTTTAAGGGAAATGAATCCAATTTCATCTTCTCCTGAATCTTCATCAGTTATACCTTCTTCAGCATGATAACATTCCTTTCTATATTTAGGTTTATAATCAGATATGAATTTCTTTACTCTTGTAGGACACTTGGATGCAAAGTGACCGATCTTGTTGCATGAAAAACATTTGAATGGAAGTTGTCCTTCATATTTTCCTTTGCCTTTCTTTTCTCTTTTAGAAATCATGGCAATGATTTCTTCTAGTTATTCATCAACTTATTCTTTCTCATTATTGCTAGAGATGTGTAAAGGTTTCTTACCATGGACTAAGGATTTGAAAGCTGTTTCATTTTTGGGTTCAGTCTTCAATCTTGATATCTCAAATGCAGAGATTTTACTGATCAAAGTCTCTCTTGAAGTATTTTGAAAATTGCATAGTTTCATGTAGAATATTGATCTTGCTCTCATAGTATACTATTAATGTAGTCATCAGCTTGTCCATTATGTCTTCTTCTGAAATTTCTCCACCATTGTTTCTAATTCCAAAAACTGCTTCATTTATCCTCTAATTGTAGGCTCTAATGTTCTCTTCAGCAAACATCTCAAGATTTTTGTATTTCTTTTTCCATGTCTTCATGCATGCATTCTTGGCTTGGATATCTCCTTCAAACATCTATTCTAAATACTTCCATATTGTGTATGCTCTATCAACTTTCTTGATCTCAGAGAATTCACTGTCAGATAGTGCACTTATAAGGGCTTCTTTGGCAACTGCATTAGCTATAAATGTATCCTTTTGTTTATTAGTAGCATCATATCTTGAGAGGTCTTTTAGAGAGGGAATAACAAATTCTTGTGTGGCTATCTCAAAGATGTCAAAACTAACACACTGTAAATGTGTTATCATTTTGTTCTTCTAATCTAGATAATTTTCTCCATCAAACTTAGGACTCTCTTTTCTAAAGTATGCCCTCTGATCTACCTTAAGCTATTAGGATTCTTATTCAAGGCCCTTGACTCTGATACCAATTGTTAGAATAGTCCCAAAGGATAACTGAGAGGGGGAGGGTGAATCAGTTATCAACTAATTTAATTCTTTACTCTTATTAACTCCAAAATATAATAAAGTAAATGCACATTCAGATAACACAATAGACAACACCGCAATTTGGTTATGGGGAAACCAAATGGTAAAAACCCCGGTGGGAATTAACATCCACAATGAACTATACTTTTTTATAATAATCCCTATTAGAAGATATTGCAATCCTATTAGGAGTTGTTCTTTACAATGTAATAAGTATAGTGACCTGGTTAAGGGTCTGACCCTGTTAGGAGTTTTTTACAAATAACCCTGTTAAGGGTGAGGACTCACTGTCCAAAAGCTCACTGCTTCAATGGTGAAGGCTACAAACTTCTATAGAATAGATATGAACTATATCTGATGATGAACTATAGAGTAGACCTGCTATCTTGATTAGTTCCAATGTATTGTAATCTTCCACTACTTCTTCACATAGATCCTTGATGAATGAAACACAACTGATATTCTGCTCTGTACTTTTTCTATCTCTTTTCTTATCATTCACTCTTAGCTAAATCACAAATGAACTACTATAAGTATCTTCCTCAAAGTATGAGATCATGGGACCTATTAGGAAAATCTTCATAACATCCTTTTTAGCTTAACTAATCATGCAAGCATAAATACAACCATGCAATATAAACTGAATAGACGCGATGCTTCACAAAGTTGGCCTCACCAAATTAACTCTAACATTACAATCTTGTTGAAACATGTTTGGCACCTTTAGATAACTATCTTCAAATCATAATTAAACTTGAATATACACACACATATCTCAAAGATAAGCAAAACTCAAGAACCAATGTAATACATCAGCTCTATACAGACAAACTCCAAAAACTGTAACTGCCGCTAACAAAATTACACAACACAACTAAAACTTTGTATCTGAGTCTGCGTGTATGAAAAAAACATAAAGAACATGTCTAAAACATGAATATAACCACACAAGGCTTGATATCATCATCTGATAAGTACATATAGGACACTACTATATATTATATGTTGTCATCAATGACAAACATACAATCAGCTGGCTGCTGGAAGTAAATCTCCAACAAAAATTTCCATTTCAAAATTTTTCTAAGTCCCTAGTGGGAAACAACTATGGGAGTATTTCTAGGTGAGCTTCCCACAACATTTTCACTATTTATTGTACCTCTTGATAGTATATTTCTTTCTCTTCTACTTCACTGAGGTGTTGTTCTTGCTTCTCCCTGAAGGTGTTCAACTCTGAAGCGAAGAACTTTATTTCTTCCTTCTTGTAAGAAGTATTGAAAGAATGAAACCAAGAACATGAAGTAATCCAAGAACATGAAATGCAAGAAGGATTTTACCACAAACCAAATGTGAGATAAAGTTTTCAAGATCAGTCACCAAGCACATGAGAAACTCCAAGAATCCAACAAAGAGCCAAGAGATTTTGGTAAGGGAAAAAGCAAAGAAAAACCCCTTTGTGAATAATAAGAATATGGAAAAAAATCCTATGGATGAGAGCAATAATCTCAATACAATAATGAGAGCAATGAGAGATTGAGAGAAGAATTGAGAGAGAGGAGAAGATTATTGAAGCAAGTGTGTGAGATGCATCTCTTAAGTAGAGATGAGTGGAGGAGTTTGCATGTAACCCCCATCTCCTATGAATGCCACATTCATATTGTGTGTGTGACAAATGTGTGATTCCTCTTAAGGAGGAATATCTATTTTCCTTATTAAAGGAAATACAAAATAGTGACATGTCCTCCTACATGGACTAGAGGACAAATACAAATAAGGATACCTTGGTTTATCCTTTTAAATACATATTTTCAACCAAGGAAAGATTAATTCTAACACCCCACTTGAATCTTTACTTGGGGGATTTACATCAAGGGGTATTAAACCCAAATTTTTACAATGAAATTCAAATTTCTCTCTAGAAAGAGGCTTTTTCAAAATATATGAAACTTGATCTTCACCCTTGCAATAGATGAGTAAAACTTTATTTTCTTCAATTTGCTCTAATGATGTGATGGTGGAGAGAGATGTGCTTTGACTTTGCATGGTAGACCAGATTCTTTGCCAAGGCTATTGCACTTTGATTGTCACAATATAAAGGTGTAGGTTCTTGTTGAGGTAGACCCAAATCTTCAAGA
>MU228440.1:610635-685258 GCA_018584345.1 Thuja plicata
AGAAAGAAAAATACCCTTAGGGGTTTGCCAAATTTGCATTCCTAAGAAGTAATGAAGAAGTCCTAAATCAGTCATTTGAAACTTTTGGTTAAGTTTAGACTTAATATCATCAATTAAATAGTTAGAAATTGAAGTAAGAATCAAGTCATCAACATAAAGAATGACAATAATAATGTCATTTTCACTATGCTTGATATACAACTTAGGATCATTTTTACTTCTAGAAAAACCTTGAGAAATAAAGAAAGCATTAATTTTAGAATAGCATTCTCTAGGAGATTGTTTTAAACCATAGATAGTTTTCTTGAGTTTAAACATACAAGATGTTCATTACCTTCTTTAATAAAACAAGGAGGTTGAGACATATAGACTTCTTCATGCAAATCACCATTTAAAAAGACACTTTTAACATCCATTTGGTGAATAGGCCAATTCATTTTTGCAGCTAAAGCAAGAACAACTTTAATAGTAGGCATTTTGGCAACATGAGAAAAGGTTTCATTATAATCTATTCCTTCAACTTGAAAGAAACCTCTTGCTACTAGTCTAGCTTTAAAATTACTAATTTAATTATTAGCATTTAAATTAGTTTTATATAACCATTTACATGAAACACGATTTTTTCCATGAGGTAAAGTAACTAAATCCCAATTATTATTAGAAATTAAACTATCATATTTATCTTGCATAGCACTTTGCCAATGAGGTTGATTTTTAGCTTGAGAAAAAGTTTGAGGATCTTTATAATGCATAAGAGAAGAAATTAAAGCATAGTTACAATAATTAAGTCTCCTAGGTCTAAGACCACCCATTCTAGAAATATAATCATCACCTTCATTAAGTAAATCTTTAAACCATTTAGTATTTCTTTTAGAAGTAATGGAAATATCACTATGAGGAGTAAATTCATCATTTTCATCATCACTATGAGGAATAAATTCATCATTATTATCATGAACAACATTATCACTATCATGAGAAAACTTATCATTAAGAGGAGTAGAGATATGCTTACCATCATCATCATCATCATCTTTTTTAATAATAATAGGAATAGAAATAGGTGCTTTAGGAGTAGGGTTTAGAATAGGAGGTTGGTCCTCCAAGAGATCAATAATACCCCCTTTAAATTCATCATCTTTGACCTTAGAAAAATCATGAACTTCATTTTCTGCAATAACAACATCTCTTGCAATATGTACCTTGTTAGTAGTAGGATCATAAAATCTATAACCTTTAGTAGATTCATCATACCCAAAAAAAGTAAAGGAAGAAGATTTAGAATCAAGTTTATGCCTTTTTTGTTTAGGTGTGTGAACATAAGAAATAGATCCAAAATTTTTCAAGTGTTGTAAATTTGGCTTCCTACCGGACCATGCTTCCTCAGTAGTTATATTTTGCAAGGCTTTAGTAGGAGTTCTATTAAGAAGATAAGGGGCACAAGCCATAGCTTCAGCCCAAAACTTGTAATGCATATCTTTAGCATATAACATACATCTAGCCATTTCCACAATAGTTCTATGCTTCCTTTCTGCCACACCATTTTGTTGTGGTGTATAAGGAACAGTAAGCTAATGTTTTATACCAAAAGATCTTAAGTAAGAACGAAAAGAATTATTAACATATTCAGTACCATTATCTGTTCTAAGTATTTTTAGTTTAGAACCAGATTGCCTTTCCACAAACATATGAAATTCAGAAAATGTATCAAGTACTTGATCTTTAGTATGCAAAAAATAAATCCAAATTCTTCTAGTAAAATCATCCACAAAGGTTAGAGAATACTTTGAACCTTATATGGATATGTTCTCCATTGGACCCAAAAGATTACTATGAATAAGATGTAACTTATGAGATGCCCTCCATGAAGTACCACAAGGAAAGGGCTCCCTTTTCATTTTCCCACTCATGCACCTTGTGCATGTAAGTTTAGATGGAAGAATATGAGGTAAACCATCAACCATGTTATATTTTTGCATCAAAGTAATATACTCGGAATTCAAATGGCCAATCCTTTCATGCCATATATTAAAATCAATATTCACTTTCAAAGAGTACCTTGTAGAGGCAAACTCATAAAACTTAAACAAGTTCTCATGATCCATCTTAGCATTAGAAACAACATGATTAGTGTTAGGATCCATAATATAGCACATATCCTTATGAAATTCAACTTTGTAATCTTGGCATAATTGAGAAACTGAAAGTAGATTAGATTTCAATTCAGGAACATAAAGAACATTGTGTAACTTTCCATTTGGAACATTAACATCACCAAAACCATCAACTTTGCAACTATGATCATTAGCTAATTGAATAGGAACATTAGTAGTATTAGGTTGCAAAGAATCAAAAATTTCTTTATGAGATGTAACATGATGAGAAGCACCACTATCAATAATCCATTCTAAGGCATGAGAAGCTTTATAACAAACAATAAAAGCACGACGAGATTGATTACCTTGAGATTTGAAGTTATTTTGATTATTGTTATTGATGGGCTTCTTATCATTTTGCTTTTTGAAACAAACATTAGTTAGGTGACCATCTTTACCACAATAAGTACAATGTGGTTTTTTGTTATGTTGATTATTGTAATTATTGTTATTATTATTGTATGATGGCCTAGAATTAGACCTGTTATTTGAATAATTATTATTATGATTACGGTTATTTGAATAACCATTGTTATGATTATTATTGTTACGATAGTTATTGTTGTTATTTGAATAATTGTTATTATGGTGATTATTATTATGATGATTACTATTAGAAGTATGAGATTTATTACTATGATTTGTAGTTTTAGAAACAAAAGCATGTTCAAAAGACTTAATAGTACCAAATTGCAATAATTTAGCCTCCTCTTGACCTAACAATTTTTGAAAGATTGCATAAGTTAAATGAGGAGCTAAAGTAGGAATAGCAAGCTGAGAGTGAATGTTAGTAATAAATTGCTGAACTCTTTAGGAAGACATTTCTTAAGAATAACTGTAATCAATCTAATATCACTTAAACTAACATTAACAACACTTAGTTGAGTTTTAAAATCATTATACGTTAAGTCCTCCATGTTGTCTTGGAGTTGAATCTTACAAGATTTTGATGAGCTGTCATATGTCTGTTGCAAAATAGCCCATGCTTCATGAGCTTTGGTGCAATGTCCAATTAGGACATAAAGATCAGGGATGATGGAGAGACCAATCAAACTGAGGGCTTCTTCATTTTTGGTCTTCCATGCATCTTTTTCTACTTGTGAAGCAGAGCTAGCTGGTTCAATAGCTGCATCTGTAGCAACTTTAAGTAAATGTTTAAATCGAAATAAAAAGGACACATGAGTTTTCTATTGATGATAATTAGATCTATTTAGCTTGATTTATGGAATTAGAGTAGACATGATAAAATGATCAAATTAACTTAGAAAATGTGAATAAAAAAGAATATATAATGATCAAGATTAAGAAAAATGAATTTAACTTAAAGTTAATCACAATAGGAATAGGTAAATATAGATATTGAAAAGGTTTAAATTGTTAATGTAAATGGTGAAACAAATTTTAATTGCAACCAATTATAGAACCAACAATAGATATAGGTTGAAAATGATATACAAAGCTTATAAATGAAATGATATAAGTTAATATGGAATAAGAAAAGATTATGAGCGTTTAAACTTTTTGAAGTTAAACAAATTTTTTAAAAGAAAATGAAGATTAATAGTAAATGAAACTTGGATAAAGATTTGAATAACCAAGTTGATGTAAACAAATCAAAAGCTTAATAAACTTATGAGAAATGAATTAATTGTTAATGAACTAAATTAAACTAATGGAAAGTAATTACATTACCAAGTAATTACAGATTTGATTACCAAAATTAAAATTAGAATTGATACCAATAATTACAAATTTGACCAAAAAATATTCAAACTTCACTAAAATTAGATAATCCACAGAAATAATTAAGAGATCAGGGAATAATTCAGATTCCTCCCGCAAAAAAGAATGTTAGGATAATGAATATGGTATAGAAATAATATAAAAAGAATAAAATAATGAAGAATCTGTTAAAAAAGGCTATCCTCTGCCGAGTAACCAATAACCGGAAAGAGAAACGCTGAGAAGAACAAGTACATAGGTTGAAAGAAAATTTTTAACTAAACAATGCTATCAAAATCTATAGTAATAATGGTAATGCTACATAAGAACAATTTCAATTACCAATATTGTTCTTTTACCTATGAATAAACTGTGCAATACTGTAGTATCAAAAGCTACTAGTCTATGAAACTTCTGTAACCCTGCGCAAGGAGAAGACTATGCATTACGCAACTTCCTTAATCCAATGTACTTTAATAATGTAGGAAAGAAGGCAAAATAACTTCAAAACTGCAAACACAGTCTGCAAACAAAGTCTGCAAACCTGTATATGTTGTGCAAGATAGATGTATATGCAATACAATATACAAAAGAATATGTTGAAATAGGAAATAAACTATAATATGTTGCACAAAAAAGGAGACCAGAGAGAGTGAAATACTGCTCAAAGTCTGAAATAATGGATAAAGGCTACGCTGAAGACAAGACAATAGTTAAACATTCTAAATGGATATGCTGCGCCAAGAAGGACCAAGAGGATAGCAGTGAGGATTAATGTTATAAATGGGCTGTGTAAAAAAGGAGATGGGATAAGTTTTAATGTAACTTAAAAGGAGATGGGATGCTATGATATAAGCTACGCAATGAATGGATTATGGACTTTGAGGATTATGGATTTATATTGATTTTAGTGGAAGATATAAATTTTTAAATGAACTTGCTGCGATGATAAAAGAAGAGAACTGCTACACAAAACCACAACAATGAATGGGTATATGCTGAAGACAAAACCAAGAAAGATCTCTGTCAAGGCTGCACAAGAACCAGTGTTAAATGCAAGGAGACTTGAATTAAATGAAGGTGTGCTAGGTGCAAAGAAAGAAAGATGACTATATCCAGAGACTTGTTTAAATCTATATTATAATCAGAGATACCAATACATTAGAACTAGAGATTAGTTTATAAAAGAGTTCTTCACGTGAGCAACAAGTGAAGAAATGTTATGAAACCTGCAAAGATCTTAGATTTAGAAAAAAAGATAGATAAACTTGCTGGAATATATAAATGAATTCTATAAATATGTAAAAGGAAATCTATGCATAAAGACAGAGTTATAAATTGAATCCTGCAACCAGATTTTTTTTTAAAAAAAAATGATATAATAAGGAGTAAGATAATGTAGAACCTGCAAATAGATTGTTAGAAATAGATTTTAATAAAGATTGAAAGATAAAATAGAATAGACTAACTGTAAATCCCTTGCGGTCTGCCCGATAGAGGGTATGCTAGTTTTAAATAAAAATTAAAATGAATAGAGCTTAGATCTAGTGGCAAGCCATCAAGAACTAAGAGATTAGATTTAAAAAAGTTAGATTTGCAACAAAAAATAATGAGGAAAAAACCTGCACAACAAAAAATCAGATCAACAAGAAGAGCTTGCTCCTTTGAATGGCACCTTCCTAAAAAACACCTAAACAAGGATTAAATAGCTCTGATACCATGTAAGAAGTATTAAAAGAATGAAAACAAGAACATGAAGTAATCCAAGAACATGAAATTCAAGAAGGATTTTACCACAAACCAAATGTGAGATAAAGTTTTCAAGATCAATCACCAAGCACATGAGAAACTCCAAGAATCCAACAAAGAGCCAAGAGATTTTGGTAAGGGGAAAATCAAAGAAAAGCCCCTTTGTGAATAATAAGAATATGGAAAAAAATCCTATGGATAAGAGCAATAAGATCAATACAATAATGAGAGCAATGAGAGATTGAGAGAAGAATTGAGAGAGAGGAGAAGATTATTGAAGCAAGTGTGTGAGAGGCATCTCTTAAGTAGAGATGAGTGGAGGAGTTTGCATGTAACTCCCATCTCCTATGAATGCCACATTCATATTGTATGTGTGACAAATGTGTGACTCCTCTTAAGGAGGAATATGTATTTTCCTTATTAAAGGAAATACAAAATAGTGACATGTCCTCCTACATGAACTAGAGGAAAAATACAAATAAGGATACCTTGGTTTATCCTTTTAAATACATATTTTCAACCAAGGAAAGATTAATTCTAACACTTGTGTTCTACCATTCTTAGCATATCCTCTTTAAAGTAAAAGAGTTCATCAAGATCTTCTTTCCCGCTGACCCCTACTAGGATTCCCTTGAATTGTAGTATAATTTCTTTGGCCGAGCATAGAATCTGATGTTCTTCATCCTTGTACAATTCCAATTCAATACATGTGAAGGATTTTTGTATCTGCTCTACCCACATCATGACTCCCTCATGCCTTTGGCGTATGTGGTTTAAGCACTTCTTGTAGACCTTAACCATTTTGGTTATACTTTGGACCCATGTGACAAAATTGTCTAACTCTGCACCTTCATATACTTCTGCCAAAATTTGGAACCATTGCTTCCTGATTATCTTAAGGTCCTGTAGGGTGGCCTCTCATATGGTCAGTTTGAATTCTAACCCTGTATCACTTTCCATCATATCCACCAATCTGGTGGCTTCTACAAGGATAGCTCTGAATGGCCTAAAAATTTCCTTAATAATCCCTTATCCAAATTGTTCAAAGTTATTCTTCTAGTTAGTTCATGCTTGTAGGAAAGAATGAGTCATACCTTCTGGCAATTTTGGAGCAAATTTCTTGTCAAGGATGACCTATAATGAGGCTTCCAAAAAACTTGGGTCAATGGGACCCACCATATTGTGAATGAATTTCTTTAGAGCCTCATTATGCTCACTTAGTGACTTTATTTTCTTCTCATCCTTGTCCATAAAACCCAAAGCATGTTTGAGTCCCAGAGTTGCCAGAGTATAGTCAACTGGGGTTACATGTGTCTGGGTGATGCTAGTGGTGGAAAATATTACTAGTGCTTTCTAGTGACCACGTATGTCCTGAGTAATGTAGGATATTGTCCTTGATAGCATACTAGATTCATCTTGATGGAATGCTTGGCCTAGGGAGGAAATGTCTTCTTCTTCTTCTTCTTCTTCTCAGGGGAATTTATTTAGTAAACCAAGTTGGTTTAGTAAAGGCAGTGATAGGATCATAAGGGGAAATATGAAAAATTGGAGTGACACCTTGTTCACCTTGGGTTATCCTCTCCTCCTATATTTCCTCTTCTTCATCTCCTTCCTCTTATTCCTTGTCTTCTCCTTCTTCTTCCTTATCTTTTCCTTATCCTTCCTTATCCTCTCCTTCCTTCTCCTCATCATTATGTTTTCCCTCTTCTTCTGTGGCATCTTTCTCTTTTCCCTTTTATCTATCTTCATCCTCCAAGGAGTTGGATAATATTTTGGCCCTAAGACTTGTTATTGACTCCAATGTTGTCTGAAGAGGAGGCATTATTCCTGTATCTAGTGGCACTTGGGGAGTTAGGTTGGAGAAAGATAGTGGAGATGAAGGTGTTGGGGTAGGATCTTGTAAATAAAGTGGAGGAGTGGGAGTAGGAGTTGGAATAGATTGTGGTGGAGTGGGAGAAAGAGTTGGAAGAGATGGTGGTGGAGTGGGAGAAGGATTTGGAAGAGATGGTGGTGGGGTAGGAGCAGGAGTTGGAAGAGATAGTGGTAGGGTAGGAGCTACATCCTTTTTTGTTTTCTTATCCTTTCCTAGTGACTTCACTAGATTAGTGTGTGAAAAATGATTGGCAAAGGATGTGGATACACCTTGGGTTCCTGTCTCTTTGTTTGCACTTGTGTTCATTTGCTGGGAGTGGTACATCTGATGTGGGATTTGTGAACTGAGTCAGAGGTGGGGTAAGGATAACCCAAGGGTTCACTAGAACCTGTCCCCCTATACTAACTTTTGTGGTTGGATGAAAGGAATCCTTTCCTTGGTATTTAAAACCTTCAAGTTCCTCAAATTCAAACATGAGAGACTCATCTGAACTAAGGACATCTAGAGTATATTCCTATTCTTACTGTGTCTCTATCCCTCCACAGGTAGGTTTGCCTTCACTGGGATCCTTTTTCCTTAGGAAGGTTGTCCTAGATCTTGTTCTTATAACCACAGGTATATCATCCTCATCATTTTTTTCCTCTTCTGGCTCCTCCTACATGGTCTCCAATTGTGGAGAGGTAGATGCTCTCTTCCTCTTATATACCTTTTTCCTCTCTCCTATGATAGTATTTATAATAGGAGATTGACCAAAGGTAGTAGGAAGTTCTCCTTGGGCAGTATGTGATTGATCCATGGGTGATTTTGTACTCCCATTCATCGTAGTCCTTGGTGGCTTATGCTTGGGATTGAAGCCATACATAACTAGAGGCTCATTACCATATACTTTTCCTGACTTCTGAGGTGGGTCCTTCTTGAACAAAGGCATTTGTGGGATTTTCTTCATGTTTCCTATCTCCTTTTGTTGGAGGGCTTAGTTGTGGATTCATAGGAATATGATCTATTAGGAATATTTTCTTGATCCACAACTTGGTGGCCTTGATAATGGGCCTTGCATTGAAATTGATGCTATCATTTTCATCTTTATCTATCTCAGCATTTAGAATCGTCTGGGTGTATATATTTGTCTGAGACCTTGGGGGAATGTTGATTTCTAAGGAAACCTTTGCCAATGTCAAAGTCATCCTGCAATAGTCCCTTATCCGGACCTCATAATCATCTATGCAATTGATCTAGTGATCTTCTATGTGAGGCTCATGAACATATTGTTTACCCATAATGTGGCTGTAAGTGGCTATGCGGTCAAACCTGGTCCTGATATGTGAATATAACTATTGTGAGAACTCATCCCATTCAAACGCTAGAGACTTGCATATCTCCATGTCCTGTAGGGTATATGGGCCTATTGATATGGGAAAGTCCCAACAATGATTCTTCTTGTGCTTGATGTGCTCATAGGCATTTGCGAGTTGTCTGGCCATTTCTATGGTGATTACCCAATTAAAAGGGTATTTGGGTAGCTTCTTAGGGCTTAGAGTGGATCCTGCTATTCTGATGTACATGAATGTCCCAAACTATAGGTAGAAAGCCCCTATTTCCCTAACCTTGGTGGTATCCTCTTTGGATAATATTTTGGCATAATCAACCTCTATGGAATGGATTATTGCAAAGATGAATGCATCGTTCACTATCCTGTAATATGGACTATTGTCTTCCATCTTTGCTTTCCTTTTAAACTATGGGTAGATTGTGAAAGGCCATGCATTTGGTTGGCCAAAGGCCCCTTGTTTCACTAGCCCCAGGTATTCTATCCTTGCTTCAGCAAGTACACCATGTATGAGATCATATAGAACTTTGGGTTATGCCTTACCAAGACCAACTACTCATCTTGTGTGTGTTAAGTTGTGCACTTGTTACTTGTGACAAAACACTTTAATAGATCATTGTGTTAGTGAAAATAGGGTTAGTAAAGAATGTAAATCCACTAAAATTGATCTATTTCTTTCTAACTAGGAGTGTGAAAAATAACAAAATAGCCCTCAGATTATGCCCTTTTTAGTGACATATACAACCTAGCATGAAAGATTCAATTAAAACTAAGAAAGATATCCAAATAACATGCATTCTAGCTCCAAAAATCAAGATTATAACAATGCATAAACATGGAAACTAAAATATAATATGAATCTATGTAAATCCTAATAGCATAACAATACTTTTCAATTCTAAAATTAAGGGCCATTTGAGCTCAAAAAATCATTCTATTTATAGAAGAAATGAGGAGAGAGAGGAGGGACAAGGGTCATTAATGGAGGTGTAAAACTCATTAATGAGGTGTAAGAGGCATTAATGCCAAAGACATTGATGAGGCATGGACTTGAGGAATCTCCATTAATAATGCATTAACGGGAGAATTTAAGAAGTATGGTGAGGGTGTAAGAAGAAAGCTTGAGAAGGTAGACTTAGAGGGAGTCAAGCTTGAGAAAGTTCACTTTCTCAAGTGGGTTGAGTTCCTAATCACAAATTTAGGAATGTGACATCATTAGGAAGTGGGTTAGGATAGGATTAAGATTAGGATTAGATTTAGCATGGGGGGAATAGGTTGGGATAGGTTTGATCCCAGGGTTAAGGTGGTTGAGGTAGGTTAGATTAGGGTTTAGGGAAATATTAATGAAATGAACTAGAATTAATATATTCATTCAAAAATAGGAAAATTAATTATTTAAGCCTTTTATTGCTTTAGATAATTAATTAGGACTATAGCCAATTAATTAGATTAATTTAGGCTAGAAGATAGGCTTTTTGCAAGTGATTAGACACAATAGGGATTTATTTAATTCCTTTTAAATTAATTACCTTAGCTATGTTTGATTTGATTTAATTGATTGGTTTTGATTGGCTAAGGTGATTAATAAAATTTAGTGATTGAATCACTTATGAAATTAAATCTGATTTGAATGAATTATGCCAGTCGTTCAAAGAGTTGTCTAGAAATAATTGGGGGGTATGATCACACTTAGGGAAAATAGGGTCTATGGTCAAAGCAGACCAAATCTAGGTGGTTACATTTGACCCTCTTTGAATAGAGGTGCGAGCAACCGATTGATTCAAAGAAAGCTTTTGATGTTGAATTCAAAAAGATTGAGAATCTCGCTCACGATCGAACGAAATGCCTGATGAGATCAGTCTCACACTTGATTGAACTAAACTGATAAAATTTACTTTGAACTTGATCGAACAAAGGTCAATATGCAAAGATCTTAAAGATACCAATTCTAAACTGGGTTGTCTTCCAAAGATTGATAATACTGATTCCAAACTTGGTTGTTGTCAAAAGTCATTATGAAGCCGCCAGGAGCTTAATAAGAATATTTTAAAATGAGGAAACACAAGATATCTAGCTTATGAGTACCAAAGCTTTCTATCCAACAGTTCTAACTTAGTCAAGGAAACTATCATGCCCCTAGTTGTTTGATAACAAAGTCATTTTTGATGTTGTTTCGAGCAAAAATTTAATTTGATGATAGTGTGATCATGCCCCTTGGGAATGAAATTGAAGGAAAAAGAATAAAATCCCTCTATTGAAAGAACATATCACTTGCATGAAATGGTTAGGTCATGAAAGAATGGAGTAGAAGAAGCAAATAAATGAAGGTGTGTTTAAGAGTAAACACACAAGAACTAAGTTAATTACATGAAAATGTGAGTGGTGGGACTGATAAAATGATGTCAGACCAAGATGTTGATGTTTAATGTGTGAGTTGATGGATTTTCAGAATAGATGGAGCAATTTTGCATTTTCAAGAGCTGTCACAAAATTTTTACTGTACTACATAAAATTCCTTAGGTACCTTCGATTTGGTTCCTGATTGATCAACAAGAGAACAAAAATGGAGTTTTAGTTACTTGGGAGGATTTTTGGAACCCTTAAATAGCTCACAAGACCAATATATATCTCAAAAATCACCATTTTATTATTCATTTCACTTTTACCCATAGTGAATTCTAGAGATCTGGAGAGAAGATGGTGGTCCCCATGCAAAAATATCATTTTGAGCTCAGCTATCGACATCAGCTCTCGACCGACTACACACATTTGGTAAGTACTCGTAAAACTACCTCATGAATTTGGTTTTTTTCATTTTCGTGCTTTCTGGTAGTTGTTGTAGCCTTTTGAATTCTAGGTCGATTCCAGGATTCCAGATCACACCCTGTCGAAATTGTGTCACATCCAATTTTTCCCAAATTTTTGAATTGCATCCACTATTTCCTAGATCGTATCCGGTCTGCCCCATTTTGGCTTAGTTTAGAATATGAAATGAGGGTTATGTCTTACCTTGTCTTTGAGGATCGTACCCCATTTTTGGGGTCACATCCAGGATTTCCAACATCACACCCAACATTCTCCATCACATCCTATGTTTCCAGGATCACATCTAGGAAAAGAGATCGCACCCTATTTTTACAGGATCACATCTCATTTTGAGACGTAGAATTTTTGTCAATTGTGAACTTTCTTCTTTCTGCGAACCTTGAATCACTTAGCTGATTATGTTTCTATATTTTTGTCATAGATAGAACACTGATGTATCTTTTTTAATTGCCACCTTTGTAAAATAGGTTGATTTTGAGGTAGTAGCATTTCAAGGGACATATCCAGGGTGTGTGCTTTCTTTGGTCGGACTGTTGTCTGATGATGAGTAGGATGTATTGGTCCATTTAGGATTATGATCATTGATTGGTTTACCTGATATTGGGGTAAATTAGGTTGTTGAATTCTCTTGTCGAAAGATGGAACTCAAAGAACAACACCTTCCATCTCCCAATTGGGGAGATGACATTCACACCCAAGGATGTGTGGCATATACTTCGAGTTCAAGTTATGGACCGTGAGGTGCATTTTGAGGTGAATTCTGTCGTTGCCATTGGTCCAGCTCATTGTTTCTTCCAGGATGACACTATTGATTGGAGACATATTTCATGGGACTATATGTGCAATCACTATGATTGTTTAACTGTATACTTGGTGGGATTGATTGGTGGCATCTTGAAGCTAGAAAAAGGACAACACAAGTTTCTTGTAGGATGGGTGGATATGCTTGAGTAGATGGTCATCTCTGGATCGAGATTTGCATGGGGTAGCTGTATTTTGACCCATATGTATTAGGAGCTCCATGAGATTGTGTATCAGTATACCTAGAGTATGACTGCAGGGATCTTGATTTTGTAGATCTAGGCCTGGGAGCATGTCCTAGTGACACGACCCATTGTAGAAAAGAAGTGAGCACTTGAAAAGCCTTATGTATATATGTACATAGGTTTGATTCAGCAACCCCATCTAGGCAAGGTAGAGTACTAGTGGCGTCTTTTTGATGACATGACAGATGTAGTATGACAACCATATTTAGATTGTGAGGAGTGGACCTCTAATGGTAGACAGGTTCTATTTTTCTTCCAGAGTAGGTACCTAATTGGACATACCAGATACATCATAGAGAATTTTGTACATACCCATGTATTGAAATAGTTTGGCCGTCGACAGGGCAAGAGCCAGGATGTGATAGTATATGCTCGGATTCATGATGAGGCACCATTATGGGGTGCCCAGTTGAGATATGAGACTACACATTAGAAGATTAGAGATATGGTTGGAGTTGATTGGGCTCTTTGGCTTCATGTTGTAGATGTAGGTTGTTTGGATGGCTATGCAACAAAGACGCTTTAGTATCCATTCCCATGGTTTACAATTCTAGAGGAGGCCATTCCTCATATTGAGGACCCTATAGATTATGATATGGATGATCACTCGACCAGAGGTAGAGGAGGAGCACAAAGAGATAGGGGTGCTGGGGGAGGGCGAGATGGAGGTAGAGATGGTAGGCACCCTCCTCTTGATGATGGGGACAATGGTGAAGATGACAGGGGAGGTGGTGTTGTGGGTGGTACGAGAGAGGTGGCTAGTGGAAGCAGAGAGGGTTGACATACCCACTTCAGATTTGTTGCTCCCAAGATGGATCCAGGGCCTTTACTTATAGGGGAGTAGCAGAGACAATAGAGGAAGAAAAAACCATAGAATAGGTCATAGGATAGGCCATCAGGATAGGATGCTGGCAAGGGTTCTGGTAGGGACAAAGATCCCTTGTCACAGTGTGAGTAGGAGTGAGAGCAGCTCATGGCTAGGATTACAACATTAGAGGCCAGGTTGACTGCAAAAGATGGTAGGATCACTGTAGTAGATGCATTTCTTGCTGATAGAGATAGACAACGAGAGAGGCTTAGAGTAGAGAGAGATATACAACTCAGACTATAATGTATCAGGCGTAGAGAGAAACCTATTATTATGCCTTGTATCATGTCATAGAACTAGAGGGGTAGAGAGCTGTATCATTTTCATGGTTGGAACAACAGTTAGAGGGGGCCATGCCACCTCCAGCAGTCCCATTTGTACCACCACCTGCTCCTCCTCTAGATCAGGGAGAGGGGGGATTCAGAGTTGATGTTGTATCTTGTCACATATTGATATTGTATATCTAGATCCTTCTGAGATCATTCTTTTGTACGATGACACTTACATGTATATCTGATTTTTCCTATCACTCTGATACTCTTTGTGTAGACTTGTGCCATAGTTTTGACTTGTACCATGATTTGATACATATATCTGATGCAACTATTTTTGATTTTGACATGTTTCATGCGTTATCTTTTCTTTGATAGATGTTGATGCATATGTGATTAGATTTATCTTGGTCTTATGATGAGTTAGATTTGTAGATGATGACATCATGTATGTAGTTTTGAATTTATTATTGATATAAATATGTTTCAAATGATACTATGTGAATATGCAAATGTATGTTTTTGAGTTTTTCTTATGCAAGTAAAATGTATGGATGCACTTAGGATGTAGAAATAAAATGCAATGTATAAACGCTTTATTTTTGTATTTTTCTTTTGTCTCATTTTATGAATGCAAAATGTATGATATGGATGTGCAATGATATAAATATCAGTAATGGATGTAATGAACTTGGATTTAGAAGAAAATTAAAATCATTTTGAGCTCAAAGTCCTTATGTTTTTGCTTCTTACAAAAATGAATCATGCAATCTCTAAATACATCTATATGCAGACACTTTAGGACTTGTCACTGATTTGCAAATATTGTATCTTTTTTATCATCATTGGGCTCTTTTCAGAATGGATACCACCTAATAGTACAAACATCACTTATACCCACTGATATTATGAAAGTATGAATACTATTATTATTGGATGAAATGTTGAAAATAGACTTAGGCATCAAGGCATAGAAGCCAGGACGAAATTTTTTTCACCTTCCTTTTACTATATCAGAATTTGTGTAAGGTAAGATATTGGACCTGCAATGACCTTGAAAATTCATATCCTTGGGTACATTATGCCTCATATACCTTAGTGAGAATATGAGTTTAGAAAATAGACAAGGAAATTGTTTCAACCTCACCCTAATTTACACATAACAAAGATCGAGATATATGTGGCTATCCACTCATGGTGACAAATTTTACCATAAACATCCAAGTTAGGTGAAAAGTATAGGATCATTTGGAACAATCACCATACACAAAAAACCAAGAAAATGTTATGCCCCCATCCTTGCAACTCTTTGTCTTTGCTGAGATGTCATGGAGTAACTCAGGAGACATAAAAAATATCAATTGTGAATCAATCAAATAGAATTCATAACTTCTTAGATGCCCCCAGTTAAAACATCAAGGGTACATAAAAGATTCATAATCAAACCAAGATCAAACTGTGTTTAGGTAGTATTGAGAAATACTATTGATTCATTTTTCAAGCGCAGTAGAGATTCATCAATCAAAAGTTTGGAATGTAAGAAATATGGCTCCCATGTGTATGTATGTTTCCTGTTTGCAATCCAATGTAGGTCTTAGGAACACCGTTTAGGTTAGTGCAATGTTTGTGCCATCCTTGTTTCATGAAAGTGATAGTTTGGTGCAATCATTGAGTAGCATTGTGTCACAAGACAAACCATCCTATGATGACCTAGCAGACACAACCTAACATGCTAGCAAAGATACCCCTAGTGCAGAATGATGCGTTCCCTAAGACAAAAATGTAGACAAATCCCAAGCAAGGATATGATATTTGTAAAGAAACAAGGTCAACTCTTAGCACATGTGTAATTGTGAAGGCCTAGTATCAGCAATGTATTGATAGATAGAGCGTACAATATAAGTGATGCCTAATTGCCAGGTTTTCACCACTTGGCAAAATTTTTTATTCTTTTTTCTACCAGGATGCCCATTTCACCAAGTTTTCATCAAGGTACTTTTCCCTTTTTTCAATTATTATTATTATTAGTTTTTTTCTTTTTTTGAATGTTTTTGGTAGTATCAAGGCACCTGTTTGCCAGGTTTTCACCAAGGATACCTTTCTTCAGGAAATTTTCCATTTGTTTTTGGATTTCTTCAGGATTAATTTTTTGATGTTTTTGGTATTTTCTGAGATTTTCACTATACATGCTCTGTTAGCCAAATATTAAGTGTAGAACCGCTTCAAATGTGGAGTATTGATAGGATCTAGAAGAAAATCTCCCTCAGGTGTAGCTAGTTGATAGGATCCAGTCCCAAAAGTAGCAGTGATAAAATAAGGTCCCAACCAATTCGGTTCAAACTTTTCCTTCTGTTCTCTATTAGGCTAGTTCTTAGGATTCTCCTTTAGGATGAGATCCCCCACTTGAAATTGTCATGGTTTGACCTTTTTATTATAACCTTTGGACATTCGTGCTTGGTATTCTTTGAGGTGATCGAATGCCTATTGCCTGCGCTCATCAAGTAATTCTAATGCATTCACCCTATTGATGTGGTATTGCTCATCAGTAAAAAGACCTTGTAAAGATATTCAAAAAGATGAGATTTCAACCTCAATATGTAGTACTACTTCAACACCATAGACCAATGCAAATGACATGGCTCTTGTTGGTGTTTTGATGCTTGTTCTGTAGGCCCATAGTGCCAGATTTACTCATAGTTCTATATAGGATCTTGAGAATATTCTTGTTAGATTCCTCAACCTATCCATTACCTTGAGGATAATAGATTGAGGAACAATGTTGAGTGATGTGGAACTATTCGCAAAGGTTATCAATGTCTTGGTTTTTAAATTGGCCCCCATTGTCTGTCAAAATTGAAGAGGGTATCCTATATCTATAGATAATATAGTTCAAGATGAACATAGCCACCTATTTTCCAGTGGCTTTGATTAGTGGCACAAATTTGACCCACTTCGTGAAATACTCAGTGGCTGTAATGAAAAACTTGTGTCCACTTGAAGAATTAGGATATATTTGTCCAACCAAGTCAAAGGCCCACTGCTGAAATGGCCAATGTGTTATAAAAGGTATGAGTTCTCTGGTAGGAGCATGGATGAGATTTCCATGTGTTTGGCATTTATGAAATATTTTGGAAAATTGAATAGCATCTTTTTCCATTGTAGGCCAGTAATAGCCTACTCTGAGTAGTTTCTTTGCTAGTGAAAAGTTGTTTGAATGTGATCCACATACACCTTCATGGACTTCTTTTAATGTGTGATTTGACTCTTCAAGTTATAAACATCTAAGAAGCATACCGTCGAGACCACATTGATATAAGTTATTAGTTATGAGAACATAACATGATGTTTTCCTAATCAAGGCTCACCTTTCATTCCTTGATAGATCATTGGGAATGGTTTGGTTAGTTAGGTAAGAAATGATATTAGCATACCGAGATTGGTATGGGGTGTTTAAAGCACAAATTACTTGGTATTCAAGGGTATCAAAGGATGGATTGGTTAATTACTCCACCAAGAAGTCATAGCAGAATTGATGTTCCTCCAGTTGTAACATAGATTCTAGTGTAGCCATAGCATCTGCAACCTTGTTCTCTATTCTGGGTATCTATTGGAATGTGAAAAAGACAAAGTACTTTAGGTGATCTACCAGTTTCTTGTAGGGCATCAAATTTTCATCTTTCATCTGGTAATCCTCATTTACTTGATTAATAATGAGCTGGGAGTCACCATACATGTGTAGCTCTACAATCTTACATTCCATGGCAAGATTAAGACCATTAACCAATGCTTCATATTCATAAATGTTATTTGTGCATGGAAACATCAATTTCTAGGACTTGGGTATCTTGTAGCCTTGAGGATTTATGAACAAAACCCTTGCTCCAGAGCCTTATTATGTGAAAGAATCATCAAAGTACATCTTCCATGGATACTCAGTTAAATGCATAATTGTCTCATCAGGGAATTCAATCCTTAAAGGTTCATCATCTTGGAGTGGTGAATCAGCTAATTGATCTGTGAGGACTTGTCCTTTAATATCCCTCCTCTCCACATACTCAATATCAAATTTTCTTAGAATGAGGACCCACTTTGCCAGACATCCTGTTAATGCTATTTTTCTCAGGAGGCACTTCAAAGGATCTATCTTTGCAATGAGCCTTACTATATGTGATAACATGTAATGTCTCAATTTTTGTGATGCGAAGACAACTTATAAGCATTATTTCTCAATAATTTTTTAATTGAGTTCATAGGAGACTAGTGTTCTACTGATGTAGTAGATGGCTCTTTCTTTCTTAGTTTCATCCTCTTGTGCTATCAATACTCCTAGTGATGTGGCTGTAGCTGAAATATACAAGAGTAATGGCTTTCCATGGATGGGTGCCATAAGAATGGGAGGAGTAGCTAGGTATTCTTTTAATTCTCTAAAGTTGGATTCACAATGTTCATCCCAATTGAAGGTGACCCCTTTATGTAGTAATTTGGTAAAGGGTTGTGCTCTGTCGGAAAGTTGTGACATGAACCTTCTGATCGACTGAAGTCTCCCTTATAACGTCCTCATTTGACTAATGTTGCATGGAGGAGTCATTTATAGAATAGCTTTGACTTTTCCAGGGTCTACCTCAATTCCTTTTTTCGAGACAATAAATCCTAGGAGCTTTCCTGATTGGACCCCAAAGGTACATTTCTTAGGATTAAGCCTGCATTAAAATTTCTCTATACAATCCAATATCTTCCTTTAGTCTTCAATATGAGTATTCCATTCTTTTGATTTAGCTAAAGTGTCACCCACATAATCCTCCATGTTTTTATGCATCATACCATGGAATATAGTGGTCATTGCTCTTTGATATGTAGCAACTACATTCTTTAACGCAAATGGCATGACGTTCCAGAAAAAGGTGCCCCATGCACATGTAAATGCAGTCTTCTCTTGATCTTCAAGAGCAATTTTTATTTGATTATAGCCTAAGAAACCATCCATTAGTGAATACATTTGGTAGCTTGATGTGAGGTCTATGATCATATCAATATTAGGTAGCAGAAAATCATCCTTAGGGCATGCCTTATTTAAGTCCCTAAAGTCTATACAAATCCTAATAGTTTTATTTGATTTAGATACTAGGACCACATTAGAAATCCATCCTGCGTAAGCAATGACTGTGATGAATCCATCTTTCAATAATATCTGTAGCTCTTCTTTTACCAGTAATGCAACATGAGGATGCATCTTTCTGAGTTTTTGTTTTATGGGTTTAATCCTGGGACCTATAGATAAGTGGTGCATTATTAATTTAGGATCCAATCTAGGCATATCTATGTAAGATCATGCAAAGTTGATCTTTTTCTCTTCCAGGAACTTAGTGAACTATGTCTTCTCCTCATCTGACAAAGATTGTGCTAGGTGAACTATTTGAGGATCTTCAGCTATGCCCAAGTTAACTGGTTGTGTTGGTTCTATAAGAACTGAAGACCTTTCCTGAAAGTGCTCAGGGAGGATATCAAGAATCTCATCCTTTGGCACCTCTGAGAGGTTTTCACCATTAGATTCATCTTTTTTTTTACTATTTTAGAATCTGACACTGCCACAACGTGGTTTCCACTGTCAGCTCTCTTTTTTATTTTATTTTTCAAATTTTGACTAAGAAACTTGATATCCTCCTGTGATATGTTCACGCTCCTTGCATCAGTGGAAGAAGGGTAAGGTTCACAAGCATTTAGGTAGAAATCCAAGGTGTATTCATTAGGGAAGTATAGGATAAGACTAGGATCCGTATTAGTCCAATCAATTAAATCTAGGTTTATTAGAGACAAGGAGTTAGATCTTGGGAAGGACAACATCATGTTAGCATCAAGACTATGAACTGACATGACATATTATGTTAAGTTAATCTCTTTGATGTTTAGATCAATAAGAGTTAGATCATCATTATCAAATTCATTGTTAGTTATATGTGGACCCAACTCCAGTGACTTGTCAGTTGAGTATTCTTCTTCTTCATCTCTTTCTAGGAGGAGGCTCCTAGCTTGTTGCCTCTGAATTTATTATAGACCTAGGAGAACACCAGTCTCTTCATCAATGATTGGGGGAAGGAATTCCTCCCCTTCTTCAGGAATATCAACACTATTAGGAGTGGTGTTAGAATGTTCTTTGTGTGCTGATGGAGCTACAAACATGTGAATTACATCTATTTCAATGTCCTCCGTGGCAACAGATAACTCATCCCATTCATAGTCATGTGAGTCAGTTACTTCATCATCATACCTGTTTAAGAATTTAGGAATAGTTACCTGGTGTACCCTAGTAGCCAATTGTAGATCAAAGTGTGGTAAATCAAGGATATGTGAAACTGTGACTAACTACCCCCAGTTAGGATGTCAATCCTATTGTCGAGGTGTGTCTTTAGTAGCTATTGTGACCAATGGTACTACTGAATTGTATTCTGTTGTTTCTTCTACCTCTTGAATAGGAGTTTCTAACAAGGGCATGCGAAGGTATTGTGGTACTTCAAAGCTTGGTACATAGTGCTCTCCTTGATATTCAGGATTTTCCATGCCAACATGTAATAATATTTCATAGGACCATGGTTCCAGCTCTATTTCTTCTGTTTCATCATTCCCTTTGTTAGAAACTGGACTATCTTGTGAAGAAGGGTCTTCATATTTATTATTGAAAGCTAGTCCCATTTTATCTTTAGTATCCCTGAATTCCATGTGTATAGGTTCAATGAGTCCTTTTCCTTTGTCGCCTAAAGGTCCTTTTCCTTTATATCCCATTAGTTTGAGGAGATCATATCCTTTTCCATACTTCTACGGAGATATTTCCACATGTTTTACCTCAACTTCCTTTGGTTCTCCCTTGTAAAGCTAGGCCAAGACTGCCTATTCTTCTATGTTATCTAAAGAAGATGTGGATGCCTTAACCATGCCAGTTGCTTTGCAAATTTCTGGCATGTGAGATGAAGGAGGTGTGAATGACGAGGAAGGTTTTCCATAGGACCTTGGTGATACTGGAAGTTCTATTAATGATGAGGTCATGTCAAACTTGTATTCTCCCATACCTGTTTCTTCAAGTTTTAAGGTTCCAAAGCTCTTCATAACCATGTCTTTGGTAGTCTTAGGAGCAATCTCATCTGTAGCCTCTTTGTAATGCGGGACCATACTACCTACCTTGATATTGTTGCAAGTATAATTGGCATCTATAGGAATTGTCACTTCCACCCCATTATGTGGGAACTTGATACATTGGTGGAAGGTAGACAACACTGCTTGCATTTCATGAATCCAGGGTCTCCCTAATAGTATGTTGTAAGCCAAGGGTAGATCTAGAAAATGATATATGACATTCTTTTCAACCGGTCCGACTCTGATGGGTAGAACAATAAGACCTTTAGAGGATATTTCTTCCTCATCATAAACTTTGATAGTGATTTTTCTTCTAGAGTCAATGGTCTATTATGAGAGGCCCAGTTTCCTGATTAGATTAAGGGTACAAATATTCAATCCTACACCTCCATCTATCAATACGCGTCTAACATGGGATTTATGAATAAGGACTTCAATATGAAGGGGTTGATTGTGCAAATGTGTCAATGATTTATCATCTTCTTAAGAAAAAGAGAGGTAAGGCGATGCTAAGATGTGATTAACCAACGCTTGGAATTTGTCTATATCAAGGTCCTTTGGCACATTTGCAGCATGTAGGGCTTGTTCAAGGATTTCCCTATGCATTGTGGAGATTTTAAGCAACTCAAAAATGGAAATTTGAGTAGAGGTTCATTGTAACCGATCCACCAGGTTATACTTTTCTGTAGGAAGAGTAACGGTTTGTGTTCTTACTACCGGCTTGGGGATAGTGATAATGGGTACTTTGGAATTTGTTGTTGGTTTTGAGGAGGAATTGGGTCCTTTGATCGTGACTTATGCTTGACTTTGGGACACCGCATTTGATTGGGAAGATGTGTTTTGAGCACCTTTGATAGTGAACACATTAATTAATTCAGTTTTAATGTCTAGCATATTAATCACATTATCATTTTTAGAGTAGGCATAGTTCACTTCATTTCCTTTTCCTTTGGATGCTTCCCCTTTCTCGTAATTAGGGAATGACTTATTAAATATTGTATGATCTTGATTAGTGGTGTGTCCTTCCACTTTGATCTTTCCTCCTTTGATATGGTCTTGGATAACATATTTGAGTTTAAGACAGTTGTTAGTCTTGTGTCCTTTGTTTTTGTGAAAGACACAGTAAGAATTGTCATCCCACCACCTTGGTTTGACTTCCAGCTCCCATGGTTTTGAATCTGGGATTGTGAGAACTTTGTTGTCTAATAGTGTCTTTCAAACAATCTTAAGAGGTTCTCCCAAAGGAGTGAATGTTCTTTGAGGCTTGGAAGTGTTGGAAAGATTGTTGGAAAGCTACAATGGAAACAATTGTTGTTTTGTCATTGATGTCAAACCTTAATTGGTAAGACTATTGTTATTTGTTTGAGTACCATATCTATTTATTGATGAAGGATATTTAACAAGAAGACCAAATGAAATGGTTGAGTTATGGGAAATCATAAGGGTACTTGATCAGTTGGCACATTGGAAAAGTAATGTGTTGTTTATCTTTTGATGTCAGTTTACTGAAAATAGTGTATGCTGAGCAAAGTCAGTAATGACTAAGCGCCAGTAAATTGCTGAGGAAAATAGTGGTGACCGAGTGTCAGTAAATTATAGAAGAACATAGTGTTGGCCGAGCAGCAATATTTTGGTAATTGTTGAGATTTGAGATCTCTAGCCGACATAGTTGATTTTATTGGGATATGTAAAGTTAAGTAAGGATAAGCACGTTTGATCCACACTATGTAGATGCACAGGTAACCATAATTAATGCATGGATCAAAGATTTAATTAGTGATTTATTTGGAGAAATTAATTAAATGTAAAAATGGAAAGATCCATTAGATCTGACCTAACCTAAGATCTACGATCTTGATTAAGCAACAAAAGATTTATCTGACCTAGATCAAGAGGTATAAGATAACCTTAAGGGTTTATTCATGAAGTATGTAGAGTATGCAAGAGGGTTGCATAGTTAATTGACTGATTGGCATGATCTAAGAAGAGAAGGCTAAGAAGAGAAGTAGAGAGTTGCATATGTGATTGATTGATGGATTTCCAAGTAGATTTAAAGATTGAGATGAAGATGGAGGCCACTCAGTGAATTAGCATTAGAGATAAATTGGATCTGGATTTGCAAAGTAAGTTGTATGTATCGGATCACACTTGCTGATTACTTTCTAACCATTGTATCAGTCAAAATAATTTAACCAGGTTGACCTAACAGTCATTGTATAAATCCTTTTAGCAAGGTGACATTCAGGTGGAATGTTCTAAGTCATCTAACAAGGCCACTCCTGACAGGGTGATTAAATCTTTTAACCAGGTCACATTTAGCAATGTGTTTTGTAACCTTTAATAGGGTTGGCTCCTAATAGAGCTCACTTTAGAAGAGTAAAAAGTTGATAGCATGTTATTGGTGGGTTTCCACATTAAATATTAGCGTTAACTTGTGTGATTATGTATGTTGTGTTTTAATGTTAAGTTTTTGCAAAGCTGATTACATCTGAATAGTAAACTGCATATGTATGTTGTTATTTTATGTTATTTCTCCCAAGCATATTTGAGTCGTTCAAATAGGTATAAATTTTAAATGGGCACATATAGACCTGAGGATAACTGATTCACCCCCCTCTCAGTTATTCTAAATTCATTCTAACAATTAGAATCAGAGCTTTGGTCTCTTGAAAATAGTTTGAAGGTACTTGGAGCAAAAGATCAAGATGTATAAAACGGAGGTACCGAAGTTGAACAAAGAGAATTTCCCTGCATGGCAGAGTTTGATGAAATTGCATCTGGCTGGTATTGGCGATGCTGCTAAACACTATGTTGAACATGATTATGTAGCCCCCACTGCACCTACCACAACTACACAGTTAAGAGAAAAGAAGGAGCACAATCAAGCAATGATGGAGATTGCATCATCACTAAAATATCATGAGTTTGAAGACATAAAGAATTGTACAACTGCAAAGAAACTGTGGGATGTTATTGGAACCATCTATGGAGGTGATACAAATGTACTAAGAGCCAAATCTGAAAGCTTAAGAGGTAATTTTGATGGAATGATAATGTAAGAAGGAGAAAATATAGTTCAATATTATGGTAGCATAAAGGAAGTTGTAAATTCTATTAGAGGAGCTAAGGGAACCATTGATGATAACACCATTATGAGCAAGGTACTGAGAAAAATTCTTCCTGTTTATGCTATTAGAGTCTCTGAAATTCAAGAGTTAAGATGTAATCCTAATAATAATTTGACTTTGGAAGGTCTGGTAGGCAGAATTACTACATTTGAAATGTCAAATTTTGACAACTACACTCCACAAGCTATTGAATCTGCATCCAGATCCTAGTTGGTCCTTAACAGATCAAAGAAATGAAAGAAATGTGTGAACAATGACAGTGACACTACTGATGATGATCTGGAAGAACTTGAAACACTTATGGAAAGAAGACTAGCTAGAGGAAAAGGAAAATTCAAAGGTAAACTTCCTATCATTTATTTTTCATGTAACAAAGTTGGTCATATTGCTGCTAGATATCCTAATAAGAATGACAAAGATGAAAGAAGAGACAAAAAGTACAAAGATAGAAAGGATGACTGAGACTTCAGAAAGTATAAGGATTACAAAGACAAAGGTAAGAAATCTTTCTATATAGCTGAAGAAGCTTCTGACAATGATTTTGACAAATCTGATGAAAATGATATAAAAGTTGTGTATGTTACTATGAAAGATGATTCTGATGATGATGAGAAAACCACATTAATTTATTATATGAGAAAAGGTGACGGTTAGATTATTGATACTGGTTGTTCACATCACATGACTGGTGATAAAGATAAATTTGAAACCCTAGATCAGTGTAATGGCAGTTATGTTAAATTTGGTAATGATGCACCATGTCTTGTTAAAGGGAAAGGATCAATTAACTTGACTCACAAGATCAGATGTGACAATTAATATTGGGTTGATGACCTTAATTATAATTTATTGAGTGTTGCACAGTTGAATACTTCTGGTTACAGAGTTGAATTCCATCACAAGAAGGTAGAGTTCTATGATGCTACTGGAGAACTAGTTGGAAGTGGTGAGCAAACAAAAGGTAACTTTTTCTATATGGATTTAGCTAGTGAGACATGCTTGTTTGCACAATATAATGATGTTTGGTTATGACATAAAAGGTTGTGTCATGTAAACTTTGATAACTTGGTAAGCATAATAAAATTGAAAAAGGTTAGAGGACTTCCTAAGTTAAAGAAACCTAAAAATGCAATGTGTAAGCAATGTCAATTGGAAAAGATGACTAAATCTAGTTTCATGAGCAAGACTCATACTTCTAAGGAAATACTGGAATTAGTTCATACTGACCTTTGTGGTCCCATTGGTGAGAAAAGTTATTGTGGAGATAGATATTTCATTCTATTTGTTGATGATTACTCAAGAATGATGACTATTATGTTTCTTAAAGAAAAATCTGATGCATTCCAATTATTTAAGTGGTACTTGGAAAAAGTTGAAAAGGAGACAGGTAAAAGTCTAAAATGTTTGAGATCTGATAGAGGAGGTGAGTTTATTGCTAATGAGTTTAATAGGATCTGCAATGACCGAGGAATAAAAAGATAGATGTCCGCACCTAGAACACCACCACATAATGGTATTGCTGAGAGAAGAAATAGATCTATTATGGACTGTGCAAGAACATTAATGATGGAGAAAAATTTTGCACAAAAATATTGGAGAGAAGCTATAAGTACAACAGTCTATACCTTGAACAGAGTACAAGTAAAGAAATGTACTATTGCTACACCTTATGAGATTTGGTATGGATATGCACCTAATGTAAAATATTTCAAAGTTTTTGGAAGCAAATATTTTATACTAAAGGATAACATAAATGGAAAACTTGATGCTAAAGGTGAGGAAGGCATATTTCTTGGTTATTCAACTAAGAGTAAAGCATATAAGTGTTTGAATTCTAACACTAACAAAATTGTGGAAAGTGCAAATGTTAGAATTGATGAGTATGCAAAAAGAAATGAAGCTGAAAGCACGCAGGAACCTGAGAGTTACAAATCATTCATCTATATGGATGAGGAAGATTCTAATACATTACTTGAACCTAAGAATGAGGTTTCCAAGCAATAGCTAGCACCTGCCGAGTCATAGAATGAGGATGTCGAGCAACAGTAGGTAATTGCCCAGCTATCTGATAGAGAAGCTGAGTCACATAATCAACTTGAATTGAATGTGGATGATCAACCTGAAACAGAAAGAGAACCTACTCTAGCAAAGTATGTGAGGAGGAAACATAAACCTGATCAAATCATAGGATCAAAGGATTCTGCAGTCATGACAAGAAGCAATTTGAGAGATGATACATGCTTGTTATGCGATTTTGAGCCTAAAATAGTAAAAGATGCTTTAGATAATGAAGACTGGATACATCCATGAATGAAGAAATCAAACAGATTGAGAAGAATAAGACTTGGACATTTGTACCTAGGCTAAATGATAAAAATGTAAATGGTACTAAGTGGGTATTAAGGAATAAGCTGAATGAACATGGAGAGGTAACAAGAAACAAAGCTAGACTGGTATGCAAAGGTTATGCACAAGAGGAAGGAATTGATTATGGAGAAACATTTTCCCCAGTTGCAAAATTGGAAGGAGTAAGAAAATTACTTGCATATGCATCCTATAGAGTTTTTAAAGTCTATCAAATGGATGTGAAGTCAACATTCCTAAATGGGATATTAGAAGAACAAGTATATATTGAACAAGAAGATGGATTTGTTGACCCAAGAAAGAGGAATATGGTTTCCAGATTACACAAAGCACTATATGGATTGAAGCAAGAACCAAGAGCATGGTATGAGAGATTGCACAGTTATTTGGTAAATATTGGATTTGCAAGAACCAATGACAACAACAATTTGTATTTGAAGACAAAGCAATGTAAAGGTACTTTATTAGCTGAATTTTTTGTTGATGACATTATATTTAGTGGAAAAGATGTGTTATGCCAAGAATTTGCAAAAGAAATGCAAACTGAATTTGAAATGTCTATGTTTGGTGAGATAAATTTTTTTTTTGGCTTACAAATATATCAGACGAAGAATTATATTGTTTGTCCAAGTTTTATTCCTTGTCCTTGTATTTGTTTTCTAGAGGCACCATGCTATTTTTGTGAATCTCAAAGCTGCTTAAGTCCTCATGCTCAAATTCTCAGCGAAAGTGTCAACCCTGTGGTCCATCTGTGTTTGTGGAAATAGAAAAATCAGTTGCTAACATGTTTCTTGAATAGGTTTGAACATACTTGAACAACCTTGAACTTGGTTCATGAGTGTTCAAGAGTGTTCAAGCTCATTCATAATTTTTATGAAGGGATAGAAGGTGAATAAAGTCATCACTAAAAAGGGGTCTCATGATCACGGTGTGCATAATTTTTGATTGATCAAAGTTGAGAATCAGCGACTAAGCATAGGATATTCAGTTTAAGGATGAAGGTGGGAGATTAAAACAGGAACAGATTGGAAGAGTGGTGAACACATAAGAACACCCTTGAACTTAGTTCATCCGTGTTCAAGAGTTTTCAATGATTTCTAAAAGTGACACATGGTAAAATAAAAGGACTACCATCATCACTCAGTTGTGGGCCCTACCTAGAAAAGGATTTTAATGAAGAAAGGTACTGGCGGTAGTTAAGCATGTCTGAGCTGTCAAATTTATGAGGAATTCATGCAATATAAAGTTTGCGCAAGTGGCATTAAATGATTGCATCTGTTGATGGTCACTTCATTCTCTGAGCTTTTATTTCCTTAATGGTGGGCAATTAATTGTCAAATCTATGGTATTTCTTATTTAAAACCCTTCTTAGCATTCATTATTTTTGAAATGTTGTCACTGTCTCTATGCGTGAAGATTGAAGGTAAGGGTTTTTGGAGCTCTAGTTGCAGAGTTTTCTACAGTGATTAAGGTAAGTCAGGTTGCAATTCCTACAATGTTTAAATTTAAGAGCTTGTGAAATTTATGGAAGTTTTTGTGATAATTATCAGTCTGTTCTTGCAAGTATGAATTCTGCATTCCATTTGTTTGGAAGTGTGTTTAGTTTGGTATGTGAAAATCCCATTGTGACAGACACAAGTTTAGAAGGATATGATGTAGAAGGAATTTTTGATAGGCTCACTGGGTCTGTAGAAGAGAATGTCCCTTCTCTTGAAATTTTGAGTAGTGGGTTGTGCATAGCTTCTTGTTTTCCTCTTGCAGTAGTCTATCTTGAACTTGTCCATGAGTGTATCCGTAACTATGAGTAGTGAACTGAATCAATTCTCAAGAGAAATGGTGAGGTCTTGATGGCTGTAAACAAAGGAATTGTTGCTTCAGCTTTCCAAATTCAAGAGAAAACTTTTCCGCTTCTCTCCTATGCAGTCCCTTGTTAAGTTCAAACCAAATGCTGATGGAAATCATACCTCAATAGCCAAGCATTGGTTATTAAACACCCAAAGGGGAGGTTCCCATTTACCCAAAAAGATCAATATAAGTCATGTGCACCCATATATTAGTGATGTGAGGGTGATGTTGCATAGAGTCGGAGGGTCACCTGAGGTGTTCTTCTTCTCAGACTGGTTGTTCTGTTATGTTCAGATTGTTTTAGAAGGAAAACAGTAGTTGGATTAGACATAATTAATTGTAGACTCTATGAGAGAACAACTGAACAATTCCAAACTCACTGGATGTATCTTTTTCATGTCTTCTTATCTGATGTACTATCTAGCCTATAGTAGGAAATGGGATGGGATGATTCATGAGCCTTGGATAGATAGAATGTGTGTTTTTGAGTATTTCCCCATTCTTCGTAAAGACAATGTAATTTAGAACTACAAGAGGGTACATGATACTTTTATGGGTAAAATTTGTTTTGAGATGACTGGGGATTCAACCAGAAGGATGAGTTCAGAAGCTCAACAATTTGTGACAAGATTTGGGAGTTTTTACATTCAGTTCCCTAGGTTCTCTTATATTAGAATTGGTGTTTTTGAATATTCCCCTAAAAAATTACCTAGGTATGCCTTTGAATATTTTATCCTTACAGAAGTCTGTAGGCAGCTTGCTACTGTGCTTAAACATTTTCTTCCCAAAGAAGGATGGGAGAAATTTTTCCCATTACAGCTAGGTGAATTTTCATGCTTAACTATTGAAGATGTAATAAGTATTGGGAGTGACCTTAGTCATTTTGATTTCAAGTATTACACGGAGAGAACAAGCTTTGATAAAAAAAAATTTGCTAGTGGGAATCTAGGCCTTAGATCTCACATGTTTCTAGTTCCCCATCTAGAGGATTTCTGGGAAGACTGTGCAAATGAGTCTCAAGTTATGAAGAGAGGTCATAGTAGACTCTGCATATCTCAAATCCTGTCAATGAGATTGTAGTTCAACATAGAAGGGGTGAAAAATGATGGTTCCAAATTAGTTGAACCCAGTTGGTTCCAAATTAGTTGAACCCAGTTTCAAAAGGCTCCTCGATAATGAAGAGTTAGATATTAACTGGTCAAGAGAGGAGGAAGACGACATTAAGTGCAGGACACAACATGTACTCAAATTAACCGAAGAATGGCTATAGAAAAAAAGAGAATAGTCTAGTCCTAAATCAGTTGGAGTTAAAACTTTAATTTTATTTTCCTCCCCCTCTGTTTCTAATCCTCATAAACCATCTGGTAATGCAAGTTCATCAGATAAGCAACGGAATAAGGATCCTAGGAAGAAATCTGTTGCAAAACTTTCCCCTATTGCCTCACCTTGGCGCATTACCATATCAAGCTCCCGATCACAAAAAAAGGGAAAGATGACTCAAGAGATCATAGAAATTGTCAATTTGGAGGATGACAAAATTGGGGATTTAAATTACCAAATTGGGGAAGATGAGCAAATTGGAAAAGATCTCTTTGATCTTGATGATGTGACTCTAGATTTAATGGATACCCCTGCTAAGATTGGTGCCCAATCAATAGCAACAAATGATACACCAAGATGGTTAACCTCTTCAGTGAATAAGAAACAAAGCTTGATTTTAGTATCTATTCCAGTGCAAGATATAGTCAGTAAATATGCTCAAAAGACTCCCAAGGCAAAGAAAGTTAAGAGTATAGCATGAATGTTTGCTGATACTAAAACTGGGAAGTGGAGAACCAAAGTAGCCACCTACAGACCGAAGGAAGAGAAACAAGATGTTGCAGTCAAAGATTTTGAAGTCACTAAAATTGAATTATGGACTATGGATATAGCAGGAAAGAATCACCTTTTCAAAGAGATAACCCAACAGATGTTGATAACATCATGGCAGGATAGAAAGGAAAAGAAGGAATTGAAGCAAACCATATTCTCACTCTCTCAGTTCATAAATATTTTCTAAAAATTTGATGCCACCCCACTGACTCAATCATCATAGGTATTTGACCAAAACTCGATGGAAAGTAAAACACTGCTGAATCAAGTTTAGAGGGGTCGAACATTGGTCTCCTCAGTTGATGAGTGGATGTCCCAAGTACTTAACAATGGTAGAAAATACATCTAGGATTCACACTTAGTTCTTCATGACACAGAGGCTGTAATGGGAGAATTGCAAGCCTAGCACAAGGTTGGGAATGGAGAGGAGGAAAAATGGGTGTCGGCAATGACAAAGTTTATGGAGATACAGAGGCATGGTTTCAACAAATTCTGCACAGAAAATTCCCTAAAAGGTGTTGAAGAATCTTTTTTCTTCATCCTCAGGAAGAATACCAGTTGGTGCATCACTTTAATAAGGAGCACCATTACAGAAAACAAAGAATATGAGTCTGAAGCTAAGCAGATTCAAAAGGCTGCCCTGAATGAGTTGAAAGTGATCAATTTCAGTTATACCTATCCATTAGTTTATGGCGAGCAAGAATTGAAGGGTTCCCTGGAGGATTTCAACTCGATAATAAATATTATCAGAGAAAAGATTAATCCTAAAGCCTCTGACTTAACTTAGATGGCAAGGATTGAATCTATGCTATATCTGTGTATAGATCAGCTGCCCAATGTCATAGAAAAGGTGAAGAAATTGAAGTGGAGTAAAGATGCCTCCATGGCTCGGATAGTGAATTCTAAGATCCCACATCTGTCATTCACAAAGGAGCTGGTCCATGCATATAAAGAATGGAAACCTTCCCAATCTGTTACCAAAGAAGAAGGGAGTCTAGCGGGGAGCGAGGATAGTGTTGTAGACAAGGAACCAGATTTGGTTATTTAGTCTTTACTTGGTTAACATGCAAACTCTTAAGGACGTGTGTCCTTTTTCTGCTAGTTTAGTTATTTAACTAATTGCCTGAGAGGTTGTGTTTTTTGGGAGACCTCTCGGTGCTCTAATACTATATATTTGGCTGCTGAAACTTTTAAAGGGTTTGGAAAAAACTCATTGTTGATATATAATAGATTTTGATAGTAATAGTTTTTGTTTTTGAGAAGGTTAAAGGAACATATAGTAATAATTGAATGTTATGGAAAGAACAGATTTTATGTAATTGCCTGTGTAGTAATTTCTAAAATATATTACAGTAAGTTTTATCGAATCTGTGTTATTTGAAAACCAAAAGCGAAGTGTCCTATGTTGACATCTTGTTTATCCTGTTATGTATATGTCTTTTGGTTCATAATATCTAAATTTTGGATTTTATCTATCGTCTCTGAATTTTGGATTTTAGTTATCTTTAGCTGAGAAGTTGTTTATGTTTCATGAAATGCAATCACAGAAGTAACTATGTTTTTCTTCCCACTCATTATTCAGTTTTATTTCCTTTACAATTGTTTAATAGCATATCATCAAAGAATGATATTGCAGCCTTTATAAGCTTTCGGGTTAAAAGCTAATTAATTGAACTGTTATCAAATTTCATTGAAAATCAATATTAGGGAGCTGTACCTATAACAAAATTTAGAGGGAAGTGATCATAAAAGATACTTACCCAACTATTAGAGATAGTTTGTCTTTTAAGGGTGATAGAGTAAAACTTAAAAGAGTATTTGTAGAAAGATAAATCTGTTCGCTAATAGATTTTTGACAACTCTACTGGGGAGCGCTCACAGTGTAGACCTATTTTTAAATTTTTTCTTTTATGAACAAGATATGGTCCTACTAGCTGTGGTGATACCAAACTAGGAGGAGCAACCTCCTGCCATTCAACTAGATCTTATTTCCAAAATACGCAAGAGGATATAATTTTTGATTTGAACATTGTTGCTTGGAATTTAAAGACCGGCTATCACTAGTATCAATAAGTTCTCCTAGCTTTAGAAGAAGAGGAAGATATAGGAGAGTGGCTGAGGGGGCTCCCAATTTCCCAAGAGGCACAAATCATTGACAGAGTTGCTCAAAGGCAGTAAAAGAATATAATACTAGATTCTTGACCATATACTAGGTCCCAAAGGAAGGAGGGAATTTTTGATACTTTTTATGAGAGTTTGAAAAACCTTCATTTTTTGACCTCTTACATTTCAAAGCCCAAAGCCAAGAGTAGACCTACTTCCCCTCCTAAAGCCTCTTCAAATTCTTCCCCATCGTCTAGCATCTGGCAAGACTTGACTTTGTCTGGTATTCAAGCACCACCACTAGTAACAATATTTCCAAGTGCAGTCATGGCTCAACCATGGGGTGCAGTAGTTGGTCCTTTAAATTTAGGAGCTCATCATCCTCCCCCTAAAGGTATTAAAGAAGTCTTGCCTAAATTTTTTGGAGATGGAAAAGTCTCGGTAGATGAGCACTTGAATGCATTCAATGTAGCTACTACCATTTTGGTAGTGCAACATTAAGATGTAGCCATCAGGATCTTTGCACAATCCCTCTTAGAGGGAGTTGCAGAATGGTTTGGTCACTTTCCTGCTGGGTCTATCACAAACTGGAAAACCATGAAGACCGTGTTTGAAGGACATTTTAAAGGGGCTGATGATGAACATTCCCTACTAGCACAATTAACACAAATGAAGAAAGAGATTCATGAGCCGATGAGAGACTATGTGGCTAGATATAACAAAGTTATTCATAGAATTCCTGCTTCCAAAAGACCGACCCCAGAAAACCAACAATGTTTCTTTGTAAACTCTATGCCCCCGGACATAGGTTTTCACTTAAGAAGGAGTAGACCAGCTGATTTAGCTATTGCCCAAGGACAGGACACTGAGTTAGAAGATGATCTTATTACAGCAGGGAAATGGAGAAAAGGCATACAAACTTCTCACTCTCAACCTTCTACTTCTGCTCCTACAAATCCAGTTGTTCAGAGACTCATGAATGATGTAATTTCCTTGAAGAGGCAGTTACCAAAGAAAGGATCTTCATTTCCTTCCCCTTATCAAGATATAATTCAAAATTAGCCTAATCAATGGCACAACAAAACCCCTTTGTTGCCTTGTAATCAACCAAGATTGTCCCTGGAAGCTTCACCAAAAGAGGCTATCATGTGTTCTTTTCACCTGACAACAGATCATGATGGTAATTCTTGCCTAGATATGCAAATACACGTACAAATGGAAGCCACAAAATATGTGTTAGGAGAATGTACTGTAGAATAAGTCCCTCAAGACAGACCTGGCGACTCTGGCTCATAATTTTTAGAATACGAATCTAACTCAGAAAGAGGAGATATTCTGGTCACCCTTGAGGATCCCGCTTGTGCCATGCTCACTCAAAATCAAAAGTCTTCGAAGAACACTCCAACATCATCTGGAACTTTCCACAAGACTCGAGATCCTATAAGTAATTCTTCTTCCCCCAGCCCTTGGACTCTTGATGTTAAGGTTGTACAAAAAGATTCTGGCATGTCCTCTTTTGATATTGTAGAATTTTGCAAGTCTTCTGCTATCCAAATCTCTCCTGCTGAATATCTAAGATTAAATCCCAAAGAACTTGATAAGTTGGTCAAGTACATCAAGGGTGACCTTTCAAATCCATCTCAATCTAATTTGTGCACTGTAAGTCAAATTGATGACCCAGTTGACTCTCTCGTAGTTGTTTCACCATTTTTTATGAATCAGAGTGAAGCTGATACTACTCCTACCTCAGAATTGAAATGTAAAGTTGATGAAATTAGGAAGCCTGACCCCTTTTATATTTCTCTACTCCTTAACGGTCTCAAACTGAGTAATTTCATTATAGACTCAGGTGCCTCTGATAAAATTATGCCATCATCCATTGCCAAAGCTTTAGGTTTAACCATGACTAAAACTTTTGGGAGGTGCTATTCTATGGACAAGAAACAGGTGCCCTTAATAGGTCAAGTTAAAGATGCTCAAGCTGTTTTAGCCACTTATCCCAATAAGAGACTCAATTAACCATTTTAGTAGCAGATATACCTACAATCTATGGGATTCTATTTAGCATAACTTTCTACAGAGACATGGGTGGAGAAATAAAAATGGATTGGTCAGAAGTGGTTATCCCTATTGGAAAGAAAAAGGTCAAACTAGAACCTGAAGCTAAAAATAAATACATTTTAATCCCATCTAATGATCATAAGGCACAAATCCTATTCCAAGACTATGATTTTGGCAATTACATGATTTTCTTAGATGAAGCCCCTCCTATTTGTGTAGACTTTGGTGAAAAGGAGCAAATTTGGTCGATGGAGTTTCACGGTAGTTGTGCCAATGCAAGTTTGGGGGTTGGTGTAGTCTTTAAAGGCCTAGATGATCAATATATCCCTTTCTCTTTCAAATTAGATTTTAAAAATACTAATAATACCGCTGAATATGAGGCTCTATTATTAGGGTTGTGAGAGGCAAAGACACTGAGAATCAAGGCACTTGCTGTGAAAGGTGATGTTGAACTAATTGTTAAATAAGTGAAGGGTCAATTTATAGTAAAAAATGAATGCCTGAAACATTACAGAAACTTAGTGTGGGATGAAGTTAATTATTTTGAATCTTTTTCCATAGAAGCCATTCCCAGGAGTCTCAATACAAGAGCTGATTCCCTAGCTGTATCAGTGTGGCTACTACTCCCTCACCCAGACTTTAAAATAGACACATACATGGTTGAGATGATATATAGACCTGCTGTCCCAGATAACATTGAACATCTGCAAGTTTTTGAAGATGATGTCTGAATTAAGGATTTCATGGCATGTATAGAAGTTTTCTCATCCACCTACTTTGAAGGAATGGATGAAGATGGTAAAAATTCTAATTCTGAGTTCTTACCAGAAGAAAACGTTGTCCAATTGAAGAGAAACAAAATTCCTAAAGGTTTGGTTTCCTTAGAAAACTTGTTTTCTCAAAAAGATGATAGTTTTATTTTAAGGAAAAACCTTCAGTCAAATGTACAAAAAGAATATGACAAGGTGAATATTGGTACTACAGTCGAACCTAGGTGGATATCTATAGGTAAGACTCTGTCTGTTGAAGAGAAGAAAAACCTTCAGATCTTGTTGAAAGCCTACACAGATGTTTTTGCTTGGGATTATAGTGATCTTAAAGATTTTTGGAAAGGGAGATTTAGCCATCATATCCCTCTTAAACCTGAATCAAAGCCCTTTAGACAAAAACTTTGAAGTTACAATCCTAAAGTTTTTGAATCGATTCTAAAAGAAGTTGACAAGATGCTAAAAGCCAGAATCATCTACCCTATTCATCACTCAACTTGGATAGCAAATATTGTCCCTGTCAGAAAAAAGAATGGTGAAATAAGGATCTGTGTAGATTTCCAAAATTTAAACTAGGCCAGTCTAAAGGATAACTATGCCCTGCCCAAGATGGAACATGTTTTATAGGCGGTTGCTAGATCAGAAATGATGTCTCTACTTGATGGGTTTTCTAGATATAATCAGGTGAGTGTATTCGATGAAGATAAATAGAAGACTATTTTTACCACGCCATGGGGAACATTTTCCTATTATAGAATGCCCTTTGGCTTGATAAATGCGGGGGAAACTTTCCAAAGGGTAATGGATTCTTCCTTTTCTGATCTAAAAAATATAATTATAGTAATTTATCTTGATTATTTGACTATGTACTCCAAAAGAAGGAAACATCACGTTAGAGATCTCAAATCAGTCCTATAAAGGTGTAGAGACCATGGCATATCAATCCTAAAAAAATAATTTTTGGTGTGACTGAAGAAAATTTGTTGGGACATATTGTGTCCAAAGAAGGGATTAGGATTGATCCTAAAAGAGTAAAGGTGATTCAGAAAATCAGTCTGCCTTCAACCAGAACAGGAGTCAAATCTTTCTTCAGTCAGATTAACTTCTTGAGAGATTTTGTCCCAGATTTTTCTGAATTAACTAGGCACATTCTAACCCAGAAAGATGTTTTAGGGAATGAGGCGCCCATCGCTTTCATGAGTACACCATTAAAAAAACATGAACTAAAATATTCCCCCATAGAGAAACAAGCCTTTTCTATAGTGAAATCAGTTAAGCAGTTTAGATTCTATATCCTTCATTCTCATTCCATAGTATTTGTCCCCGATTTAGTAGTGAAAGCGCTTCTCACGCAACAAGAAATAGCCATGAACAAGAGAGCAGCATGGGTGACAAAGATTCAGGAATATGAGTTACAATAAAGCCCACAATACTTGTCAGGGGAAGGGGGCTGTGTAAATTTATTGCAAAAAGTGTAAGCCATCATGAAAATCTAGAATGTGAAACATCTCAAGTATTGTTGGTCAGTTTGACAGATTCTTGGTTCTGTGACATTGCTTATTTCCTGACTTATGGAGAATGTCCAAAAATACTAATGCCTAAGGAGAGATATACTTTGAGACTTCAAGATGCAAAATATGTAATATGGCAGGGTGTATTGTATAAAAGAGGCCTTGATGGTACATTTCTAAGATGTGTGGATAAAATTCAGCAGTTACAGTTACTTAAAAATTTTCATGAGGAGCCCTGTGGAGGTCATTTCTCATCTATTGTGACAACATTCAAAATTCTTTGAAATTGTTTCTACTGGCTAGGGATGTTCAAGGATGCTTATGCATTTGTTAAGAACTGTGAAAAATGCCAGTTATTCTTTGGAAGACCCCAATTAGCTGCCTTGCCTTTGAAACTAGTTGTGGTAGGTGAGCCGTTCAAGTAGTGGGGAATTGATTTCATTGGTCCTGTTAATCCTCAATCAAGTGTAGGTTAGGCTTACATCCTAACAATGACTGACTATTTCACTAAGTGGGTTGAGGCCATTCCAACCAAGAAGGCTAATTCTTAGGTGGTGTGTGATTTCTTAAAAGATAATATTTTGGTACATTTTGGGGTACCTCAGAAAGTTGTAGCCGATAATGCTACTTACTTCTCTTCACAGGAGCTTTCCCTTTTCTATTTTGATCATAGTTTCTCTTTGGCTCATTCATCAGATTATTTCCCTCATGGAAATGGGCAAGCCAAGTCAAGTAATACAAATTTGATAATGATCATGAAGAAGTTGGTGGATGATAGTGGCAAGAATTGGCTCAAGAAACTTTATGAAGCCCTTTGGGCTGATAGAATTACTCCCAAGAGAGAAATCAACATGGTTCCCTTTGAATTGGTGTATGGGATAGGTGTACAAGTCTCAGTTCCTTTGGAACTTTCAGCAGCTAAACTGCAAATGGCCATTGAATACCAAACATTTAAAGACTCTTTGGAAAAAAGGATCATGTATTTGCATAAGTTGGAAGAAGAAAGAGAGGCTTTGGTTGATAAAATTACTGAACATCAGGCCAGAGTGAAAAGCATATTTGACAGGAAGGCGAGACCTAGAATTTTTATGAAAGGAGATGAGGTCTTGCTATGGGACAAAAGGAAAGCTTTGAAAGGTGCCCATAGAAAATTTGATTCACTTTGGAAAGGGCCCTTTGTTATTACTGAAGAATTAGGAACCAATGCTTTTAAGTTGGCGTACCCAGATGGAAAGATCTTGCCATTTTCCTATAATGGGCAAGACCTCAAATTGCTGAAGCTCTAGTTTGGGTTCATGTGTCCTGTTGTATATATTAGTTTTAGTTTTCTTTTAGGTTGTGTGTCTTTCCTTTCTTGTGTTTTTTTCTGAGCCCTTTGCAGTAGTTTGCGAAACCAGAGTTTTTGAGTTCTTCAACTTTTGAGAAAAGCCAGTCCCCAGTCAGAGCTGGTGTTAGTCCAAGTTTTAGTCCTTGTCCTTGTATTTGATTTCTAGAGTTTCCATGTTATTTTTGTGAATCTCAAAGCTACTTAAGTCCTCATGTTAAAATTCTCAATGAAAGTGTCAACCCTATGGTCCATCTGTGTTTGTGGAAATAAAAAAATCATTTGCTAACATGTTTCTTGAACAGGTTTGAACATACTTGAACAACCTTGAACTTGATTCATGAGTGTTCAAGCTCATTCATAATTTTTATGAAGGGATAGAAGGTGAATAAAGTCATCACTAAAAAGGGGTCTCATGATTACGGTGTGCATAATTTTTGATTTATCAAAGTTGGGAATCAACAAATAAGCATGGGATGTTCAGTTTAAGGATGAAGGTGGGAGATTAAAATAGTAACAAAATTGAATAGTGGTAAACACATAAGAACACCCTTGAACTTAGTTCATCCATGTTGAAGAGTGTTCAATGATTTTTAAAAGTGACACGTGGTAAAAGAAAAGGACAACCATCGTCACTCAATTGTGAGCCCTACCTAGGAAAGGCTTTTAATGAAGAAAGGTATTGGCGGTGGTTAAGCGTGTCTGAGCTATCAAATTTATGAGGAATTAATGCAGCATAAACATTTGCGCAAGTGGCATTAAATGATTGCATGCATGAATGGTCACTTCATTCTCTGAGCTTTTATTGCCTTAATGATGGGCAATTAATTGTCAAATCCGTGGTATTTCTTATTTAAAACCCTTCTTAGCATTCATATTTTTGAAATGTTGTCGCTATTTGTATGCATGAAGATTGAAGGTAAGGTTTTTTAGAGCTCCGGTTGCAGAGTTTTCTACAGTGATTAAGGTAAGTCAGGTTGCAATTTCTACAGTGTTTAAATTTAAGAGCTTGTGAAATTTACGAAATTTTTTGTAACAATTATCAGTCTGTTCTTGCAAGTGTGAAGTTTGCATTCCATTTGTTTGGAAGTGTGTCTAGTCTGGTATGTGAAAATCCCATTGTGACAGACACAGATTTAGAAAGATATGATGTAGAAGGAATTGTTGATAGGCTCACTGGGTCTATAGAAGAGAATGCCCCTTCTCCTGCTATTTTGAGTAGTGGGTTGTGCATAACTACTTGTTTTCCTCCTACAATAGTCTATCCTAAACTTGTCCATGAGTGTATCCACTACTATGACCAGCGAACCAAATCAATTCTCAAGAGAAATGGTGATGTCTTGATGGCTATAAATAGAGGAATTTTTGCTTCAGCTTTCCAAATTCAAGAGTGAAATTTTTTTGCTTTCTCTCCTGCACAGTCCCTTGTTATGTTCAAACCAAATTCTGATGCAAATTGTACCTCAATAACCAAGCATTGGTTATTAAATGCCCAAAGGGGAGGTTCCCATTTACCCAAAAATCTCAATAGAAGTCATGTGCACCCGTATATTAGTGATGTGATGGTGATGTTGCATAGAGTCAGAGGGTTACTTGAGGCGTTCTTCTTCTCAGATTGGTTGTTTTGTTATGTTCAGATTATTTTAAAAGGAAAACAAAAGTTGGATTGGGCCGAATTAATTTTAGACTCTATGAGAGAATAACTGAAAAATTCCAAACTCACTGGATGTAGCTTTTTCATGTCTTCTTATCTGATGTACTCTCTAGCCTGTAGTAGGAAATGGGATGCGATGATTCATGAGCCTTGGATAGATGGAATGTGTGTTTTTGAGTATTTCCCCATTCTTCATAAAGACAAGACAATGTAATTCAGAACTATAGGAGGGTACATGATACTTTTATGGGTAAAATTTGTTTTGAGATGATTGGGGATTCAGCCAAAAGAATGAGTTCAGAAGCTCAGCAATTTATGACAAGATTTGGGAGTTTTTTCATTCAGTTCCCTAGGTTCTCTTATATTAGAATTGGTGGTTTTGAAGATTCCCCCAAAAAATTACCTAGGTATGCCTTTGATTATTTTATCCTTGCAAAAGTTTGTAGGCAGTTTGCTACTGTGCTTAAACATTTTCTTCCCGAAGAAGGATGGGAGAAAGTTTTCCCATTACAGCTAGGTAAATTTTCATGCTTAACTATTGAAGATGCAATAAGTATTGGGAGTGACCTTAGTCATTTTGATTTCAAGTATTACATGGAGAGAATAGGCTTTGATAATAAAAACTTTTCTAGTGGGAATCTAGGTCTTAGATCTCACATATTTCTAGTTCCCCATCTAGAGGATTACTGGGAAGATTGTGCAAATGAGTCTCAAGTTATGAAGAGAGGTCATAGTAGACTCTGCATATCTCAAATCCTATCCATGAGATTACAGTTCAACATAGAAGGGGTGAAAGATGATGGTTCCAACTTACTTGAATCCAGTTTCAAAAGGCTCCTGAATAATGAAGAGTTAGATATTAACTAGTCAAGAGAGGAGGAAGATGACATTAAGTGTAGGACACAACATGTACTCAAATTAACTGAAGAATGGCTACAGAGAAAAAGAGAACAATCTAGTCCTAAATCAGTTGGAGTTAAAACTTCAATTTTATTTTCCTCCCCCTCTATTTATAATCCTCATAAACCATCTGGTAATGCAGGTTCATCAGATAAGCAACGGAATAAGGATCCTAGGAAGAAATATGTTGGAGAACTTTCCCCTGTGGCCTCACCTCACCGCATTACCAGATCGAGATCCTGATCACAGAAAAAGGGAAATATGACTCAAGAGAATACAAAAATAGTCAATTTGGAGGATGACAAAATTTGGGGATTCAAATTACCAAATTGGGGAAGATGAGAAAATTGGAAAAGATCTCTTCGATCTTGATGATGTGACTCTGGATTTAATGGATACCCATGCTAAGACTAGTGCCCAATCAATAGCAATAAATCATACACCAAGATGGTTAACCTCTTCAGTGAATAAGAAACAGAGCTTGATTCTGGTATCTATTCTAGTGCAAGATATAGTTAGTAAATATGCTCAAAAGGCTCCCAAGGCAAAGAAAGATAAGAGTACAACATGAATGTTTGCTGATACTAAAACTGGGAAGTGGATAGCTGAAGTAGCCACCTACAAACTGAAGGAAGAGAAATAGGATGTTGCATTCAAATATTTTGAAGTCACTAAAATTGAATTAGTGACTCTGGATAGAGCGGGAAAGAATCACTTTTTTAAAGAGACAACCCAACAGATGTTAATAACATCATGGCAAGATAGTAAGGAAAAGAAGGAACTGAATCAAACCATAGTCTCACTCTCTTAGTTCATAAATAATTTCTACAACTTTGATGCTACCCCACTGACTCAATCATCACAGGTATTCGACCCAAACTCAGTGGAAAGTAAAACACTGCTGAATCAAGTTCAGAGGGGTCAAACATTGGTCTCCTTAGTTGATGAGTGGATGTCCCAAGTACTTAACAATGGCAGGAAATACATCAAGGATTCACACTTAGTTCTTCATGACACATAGGCTGTAATAGGAGAATTGCAAGCCCAGCACTAGGTCTGGGATGGAGAGGAGGAAAAATGGGTGTTGACGATGATGAAGTTTATGGAGATAGAGAGTCATGGTTTCAACAAATTCTGTATGGAAAAGTCCCTAAAAGGTGCTAAAGAATCTATTTTCTTCATCCTCGGGAAGAAAATCAGTTGGCTCATCACTCTAATAAGGAGCGCCATTACAAAAAACAAAGAATATGAATCTGAAGCTAAGTAGATTCAAAAGGCTGCCCTGAATGAGTTGAAAGTGATCAATTTCACTTATACCTATCCATCAGTTTATGACGAGAAAGAATTGAAGGGTGCCCTGGAGGCTTTTGACTCAGAAATAAATATTATCAGAGAAAAGATTAATCCTAAAGCCTCTGACTTAACTTAGATGGCAATGAATGAATCTATGCTATATCTATGTGTGGATCATCTGCCCAATGTCATAGAAAAGGTGAAGAAATTGAAGTGGATTAAAGATGCCTCCATGGCTCGGATAGTGAATTCTAAGATCCCACATCTGCCATTTGCGAAGGAGCTAGTCCAGGCATATAAAGAATGGAAACCTACTTAATTGGTTACTGAAGAAGAAGGGAGTCCAGCGGGGAGTGAGGATCATGCTATAGACAAGGAGCCAAATTTGGTTATTTAGTCTTTAATTGGTTAACATGCAAACTCTTAAGGATGTGTGTCCTTTTTCTATTGGTTTAGTTATTTAACTAATTGCCCGAGAGGTCATGTTTTTCAGGAGACCTCTCGGTGCTCTGATACTATATATTTGGCTGTTGAAACTTTAAAGGGTTCGGAAAAAACTCATTGCTGATAGATAATAGATTTTGATAGTATTATTTTTTCTTTTTGAGAATGTTAAAGGAATAGAGAGTAATAATTGAATGTTATGGAAAGAACAGATTTCATGCAATTGTCTGTGCAGTAGTTTCTAAAATATATTACATTGAGGTTTATCAAATTTGTGTTATTTGAGAACCAAAAGTGAAGTGTCCTGTGTTGACATCTCATTTATCCTGTTATGTATATGTCTGTTGGTTCATAATATCTAAATTCTAGATTTTATCTATCTTCTCTGAATTCTAGATTTTATCTATCTTCTATTATCTTTAGCCAAGAAGTTGTTTATGTTTCATGAAATGCAATCGCGGAAGTAACTATTTTTTTCTTCCCACTCATTATTCGGTTTTATTTCCTTTACAATTGTTTAATAGCATATCATCAAAGAATGATATTGCATCCTTTATAAGCTTTCAGGTTAAAAGATAGCCAATTGAACTATTATCAAATTTCATTAAAAATCAATATTAGGGAGTTGTACGTGTAACAAAATTCAGAGGGAAGTGATCATAAAATATACTTACCCAACTGTTAAAGATAGTTTTTATTGTAAGGGTGATAGAGTAAAACTTAAAAGAGTATTTGTAGAAAGACAAATCTGTTCGCTAATAGGTATCTATATTACTCAATCAAAATATGTCAAGGAGATACTAAAAACTTTTAGAATGGAAGATTTGAAACCAGTGAGTACACCCATGGCTACTGGACAAAAGTTAACAAAGAATGATGATACAAAAGAAGTAAATCAAACCCTTTACAGATCAATGATTGGAAAGATCAATGATTGGAAAGATGCAATATGTTGTACACAGTAGACTTGATATTGCACTGGTTGTTGGTATTGTTATGAGATTTTCTGCCAATCCCAAAGAAACACATATGATGGCGGTAAAAAGAATTCTGAGATATTTGAAGGGAACAAATGAATATGGTCTGTATTACAAAAGAAATGACAAGTTTGAACTCAGAGTTTATACTAACTCTGATTGGGATAGAAATGTGGATGACAGGAAAAGCACCAAAGGAGGAGCATTTCTTCTGCAGAAAAGATTAGTTTCATGGACAAGCAAGAAACAGAATTGCACCTCACAATCTACAGCTGAAGCTGAGTATGTGGCAACAGAAGTCAATTGTTCTAATATTGTGTGGCTGAAGATACTACTAAAAGGTATGAAAGAAGAGATCACATAACCAGTTGTCATATATTGTGATAACACGAGTGCCATTAATATTTCTAAGAACCCTATAATGCACTATAAGACAAAGCATATAGCTATCAAGTATCGTTACTTGAGGGAGCTAGTTTAGAAAATGGAAGTGAGACTGGAATATGTGAATACTAAAGAATAGTTAGCAGACATATTTACAAAGGCACTACCCAAGGATGTTCATGAGTATCTATGAGGTAAATTAGGGGAGATTCCGCTAACTGAGGCCAACTAGTTCAGACTGGTATTGTTGCATCAAATGTTATACTCAAAATATTTTACACATTGATGCACAGGCAGTCACACTTTAGGATGCTTCCTAAAGTTGTGAAAGATAGATTTGAACAAAAAAGAGGATCAGTCATAAATAAGATGATAGGAACAACATGATACATAGTTTTGAATAGAAGAATCTGCATGATGAAGATGTCAACGTCTTTGGAATTATTATCAAAGAGGGAGAAGTTTACTGAAAAATGGAGAAATATACTGAGAAAGATAGATGGAGAAGTTTACTAAGAAAAAGGAAGAGATTAATGAAAAAGAGATTGTAGTCAAAGAAGGAAAGATTAATGAAAGAGGGAGTCTACAAATGAATAGAAACAAAAAGATTTCAATGTGATCACAGCCACAGAGGGAGAAAAGTTTTACAAGATGACAATCAGAATGAAAATAAAGACATTATTGAAGATTTGTTCATATCAAGGAACACAGGCATAATTTTTGGATTGTATGGTAACTTTGGTTGGAATATTATTGTTTTATTGTTTAGTGTTGCTATCAATGCCAACAAGGGATATTGTTGGAAAGTTACAATGGAAACAATTGTTGTTTTTTCATTGATGTCAAACCTTAATTGGTAAGACTATTTCTATTTATTTGAGTACCATATCTATTGATTGATGAAGGAGATTTAACAAGAAGACCAAGTGAAATGGTTGAGTTATGGGAAATCACAAGGGTACTTGATCAGTTGAAACATTGGAAAAGTAATGTGTTGTTTATCTTTTGATGTTAGTTTACTGAAAATAGTGTATGCTGAGTGAAGTTAGTAATGACCGAGCACCAGTAAATTGCCAAGGAAAATAGTGGTGATCAAGCATTAGTAAATTACGGAAGAACACAGTGTTGGCCGAGCAGCAGTAGTTTGGTAATTATTGAGATTTGAGCTCTCTGGCCAACATAGTTGATTTTATTGGGATATGTAAAGTTAAGTAAGGATAAGCACATATGATCCATACTATGTAAATGCACGGGTAACTGTAATTAATGCATGGATCAAAGATTTAATTAGTGATTTCTTTGAAGAAATTAATTAAATGTAAATATGGAAAGATCCATTGGATCTGAACTAACCTAATATCTATTATCTTGATTAAGAGACAAAATATTTATCTGACCTAGATGAAGAGGTATAAGATAACCTCAAGGGGTTATTCGTCAAGTATGTAGAGTATGCAAGAGGAATGCATAGTTAATTGACTGATTGACATGATCTAAGAAAAGAAGGCTGAGTATAGAAGTAGAGAGTTGCATAAGTGATTGCTTGATGAATTTCCAAGCAGATTTGAAGATTGAAATGAAGATGGAGGCCACTCAGTGAATTGGCATTAGAGCTGAATTGGCTATGGATTTACAAAGTAAGTTGTATTTATCAGATCACACCTACTGATTACTTTCTAACCATTGTATCAGTCAAAATCCTTTGACCAGGTTGACCTAATAGTAACTATATAAATCATTTTAGGAAGGTGACATTCAGGTGGAATGTTTTAAGTCATCTAACAAGGCCACTCCTGATAGGGTGATTAAATCCTTTAACCAAGTCACATTTAGCAATGTGTTTTGTAACCTTTAACAGGGTTGGCTCCTAACAGAGCTCACTTCAGAAGAGTGAAAAGTTGATAGCATGTTATTGGTGAATTTTCCCATATTGGGTTTCCACGTTAAATACTAGTGTTAACTTGTGTGATTATGTATGTTGTGTTTTACTATTAAGTTTCTACAAAGATGAATACATCTGAACAATAAACTGCATATGCATGTTGTTATTTTATGTTATTGCTGTCGAGCATATTTGAGTTGTTCAAATTGGTATAAATTTTAAATGGGAAAATCTAGACCTGAGGATAACTGATTTACCCCCCCTCTTAGTTATTCTGAATTCATTCTAATAGGAAGTCCATGACCATCCCCTGTTATTCTCATTGTTTGCTTTAGGTACGGAGGTTGTTACCTTGTCATATTTTCTTGCTTGCATGCTATTTGTTAGATTTAACACCTCGGGTTTAGGATTAATATGGGATGCGTCTACCACTCCATTGTTAACAAATTTTTTACTTTGCTTCCACAACTTAGGTTTGTTGTTGGGGTTAGATTTGTTTTCACTTTGAAGAGTGATTTCTCCCTTTTTAACCATGACTTCTTTGATACAGATGGTATTTTTGATCATCTTGTCAAAGCTAGGGGATTCTTGCATTTGCAATGCCTAGTTCAACTCAGGTACCAAGTTATTAACAAATATTTCCATTTTCTTGGATTCGGGAATATCTCTTGAATACCGTGCAAAAGTTTTCCTCCACCTTTGTAGAAAGCGGGTAAAGGATTCACCAGTCTTTTGTTTAGTGTTGCACAGATCCATCATAGTCACATCATGCTATATGTTATAGGAGTAATGTTGGATAAATCATTGAATTAACTCCTCAAAAGTTTTTACCTTAGGTGTAAGTTTTGAGAACCACTCCATGGCGTTGCCTCCTAGACTTCAAGGAAAGAGCCGCATGAGGTATGTAGGTTCATGCATGTATTCTATGCTTAAAGCATAGAATTATCTCACGTGGTCATGTGGGTCAGTCTCTCCCATATATTTTTCATATTTTGATCTTGCCATGTTGGGAGGAAATGGGATCATATTAATACTCTTGTCAAAAGGAAATGGACAAATGGAGTCCAAAGAGTATTTCATCTTGGGTTTAGCCTTCTCCTATTTGAGAGTCGCAAGATCTGCTTGCATCAATGTTAGTTGTTTGGTGAGAATAGATATAGGAGTTGACACCTCCTTTTCTTTCAGTTGTTCCACATCATAATCCTTAGGTAATTTTACACCAGTGGATGCTAGATGGAGAAAGTACTTCTCTTTATCTTCGCCAATCATCTTTTCCAACGTATTTTGGAATTTATTGCTCTGTTTGAGTTTATTGTATTCTTCTTTAGTGATGTCTTCTTCACTGCCTGAATCAAACAAAGGACAGTCAAAGTGTGGTTCATCTTCCTCATCATTATCTTTGTGCTTTTGGTTTTTATCATTGTCATAATCCTCAAAAGCCTTACTCCATTCATGAGTGGTTCTTTCCATTTCTGGAGAGTCTAAATCAAATAGGGAACCATGAGATGTTTCTCCTCGCTAAAAGTGTAGTGATCTTGGAGGTGCTTCTGATTCTTTAGAAGTGTACTTGTTGCATCTAGTGTTAACCATGTATTTGGATCTCAACTTCATCAAAGTTTTCTGATAGTGTCAAGTAGAGTCTCAAATCATTCAAGTGAGTGTGTCTAGGTAGAGGTTTCATTTGTGTTTTGGTGGAAGTAAATGATTCCAGCGTCAAAGGGTTAGAATGCCATGATAGTGAGCTAGGAATCAAGTTGTTTTGAAAAGTGAATATACCACACGTATTGAGACTGATTGCGAGAAACTGATAGGACATGCAAGGTAGACATTTGAAAAAGTGTTTTGACACAGCAACAAGGAAACCAGAAAAGACAACAGGGATAGACTAAAGAGCCAAAAGGGTATCCAAATCTACTGAGGTTTTCTGAGAAACTAATCTGCAAGTGCCCACTGTCCTAGATGCGAGCCTCTAGATGCGAGCTAAGAAATTTAGTATGCGAGTTTCTGATGTGACCTTTCACCCTAGATGCGATGAAGTGATGACCTAATATGATGTAGGATACCATATACGAGCCAAGATACCAGATACGAGCTAGGAAATGTAGGATGCAAGTTTTTGAGGTTCTGTCAGATTTTGTCAGTTTTGTAAAATGCATTTTGGACGTTTGTGAAGCTATATTGATCTAGGATCGTGTTCGGAGACTTGCTGGTGAGTGAAAAACACATGTAGATAAAGGATTGAATTTTGTTGCTTGTTTTGAAGGTGTTACCTTGTTAATGAATTTCAGACATATCAAGAAGATTTGCATTGTTAGGGGTGAACAAACACATGCTTACACCCTATTTTCTAGGTAGAGGATGAAAATCCTTTCCCATTGACTTAGGTACACACTCAAATGCTAATAAGAATATGACCATCACGAAATACACAATGGCTCTAGTCATGATGCCATATTATCCAAATCCAAACACAAGTGTGGGCACGATATGATGAGTGTCTTAGGGAAATTACTTTTTGCCTTGCACAAGGATTATCACCCTTTCAGAGATAAATCAGGTAGTTTTGTCTATGAAGTTCATTTCTTACGATGTGGCAATCCATTTGAAACCATCTCCCATAGAATTGCTCAAGGCAAAATTGAGGTGTATATCCCTATGAGTACTCAAATACGTGTAGTCTCACAAGCAAGATTCAAGAGGCTCCACTCTACACATACCCAAGCATGTTCAAGGAATGGTGTCAAAATTTTGAGAACAAAACCAGCTTTGTCTTCTGACGCTTTGGCCTATGAGGAAGCAATTATTTATAGTGAGTTGGAAGGGTTGGCATAAAAATTGTCCTCACTTGGGTCATTCCTGGGATATTTTTTCCTCAACCGACAGGCCCTCTACTATTTAATAAACATACAAAGGATTAGCGAGCATAGGATTTCTATATTTTTTATTCTTCAGAAGAAGAAGAGCATACTCTCCTAGTCCATGTCGTTTTCTCCCAAAACACTCCAATCAAATGTTCATTCCCTCAAGCTATTTGAGCTTAATTTAGATGTTCCTAATTTATGAAAACATGGTACTTTGAAAGAAAAGTTTCATTGTTCTTTGACCATAATTTTTAGTGCTTTGCGTGTTCAATTACAAATCCTAAATTAGGCAATGAAGTTCATTTATCCCATAAAATTTAGGTGACTTGTGTTGTTTAGTTACTTTGCCAAAGAAAATTATACGGTGAAACTTGTTCAATTAATCCCACAAAGTTTAGTGATTTGCCTTGTTCAATTAATTTGCCCAAATGAATTAAATGATGAGTTTTCTTTGTCTTGTTCAGTTACTCCATTTTATTTTCAAGTTTTTAAATCAATGTTTGATTTTCTAATTTTTATCTAAAGGAAAAGAGCATACTTATCTAATCAATTTAACAAATGAGAAGAAAATGTGTTCTTAGATTGAAAGAAAAAAATGAAATGGAGGCCAAGATAAGGGGATGGAAACCTAAAAAACCACAATTCATTATTCATTTTGTTGCTCTTTCAGCTCTGATATCAATTTGCAAACACAAGTTAGGCTGTTCAAAATATCAAAAACCAAACTGGTCAAAAATGTTAGAGGTTAGGCAATTGAGTACACAAAGTTTTTAACGAAATGTGATCCTAGAAATCTAAGATGTGATGTAATATACCAGATGCAAGCCCCTACTACCAGATACGATAGAGTGCTGACCAGATGCGAGCCTGTACTGGCAATGACTCAAGAAATCCCAGATGTGATCCTAGATTTCTATGATGCAAGGGCATACCCTGGATGCAATCTTTTAGGACCAGAAATGAGCCTATACCTGAAATCTAGAAAGACAAATTAGTAAAAAATGAACTTGAAATGAGGCAAAATCTGAAATTGAGCCCCACTGTGGGTGTTAGAAATGTGTGTGTTAGATTGTGCACCTATTACCTGTGACACAACACTTCAATCGATCATTGCGTTAGTGAAAATAGGGTTAGTAAAGCATGTAAATCCACTAAAATCAATCTATTGATTTCTAACTAGGAGTGTGAAAATTAACATAATAGCCCTCAGATTATGCCCTTTTCAATGACATATACAACCTAGCATGAAAGATTCAATTAAAACTAAGAAAGATATCCAAATAACATGCATTCTAGCTCTGAAAATCAAGATTATAACAATGCATAAACATGGAAACTAAAATGTAATATGAATCTATATAAATCCTAACAGCATAACAATACTTTTCAATTCTAAAATTAAGGGCTATTTGAGCTCAAAAACTCATTCTATTTATAGAAGAAATGAGGAGAGAGAGGAGGGAAAAGGTCATTAATGGAGGTGTAAAACCCATTAATGAGGTGTAAGAGGCATTAATGCCAAAGGCATTGATGAGGCATGGGATTGAGGAATCTCCATTAATATTGCATTAATGTGAGCATTTAAGAAGCATGGTGAGGGTGTAAGAAGAAATCTTGAGAAGGTGGACTTAGAGGGAGTCAAGCTTGAGAAAGTTGACTTTCTCAAGTGGGTTGAGTTCCTAATCACAAATTTAGAAATGTGACATCATTAGGAAGTGGGTTAGGATAGGATTAAGACTAGGATTAGATTTAGCATGGGGGAAATATGTTGGGATGGGTTTGAACCCAGAGTTAAGGTGGTTGATGTAGGTTAGGTTAGGGTTTAGGGGAATATTAATGAAATGAACTATAGTTAATATATTCATTCAAAAATAAGAAAATTAATTATTTAAGCCTTTTATTGCTTTGGATAATTAATTAGGACTATAGCCAACTAATTATATTAATTTAGGCTAGAAGATAGGATTTTTGCAAGTGATTAGACACAATAGGGATTTATTTAATTCCTTTTAAATTAATTACCTTAGCCATGTTTGATTTGATTTAATTGATTGGTTTTGATTGGCTAAGGTGATTAATAAAATTTAGTGATTGAATCACTTAGGAGATTAAATCTGATTTAAATGAATTATGCCAGCCAATCGAAGAGTTGTGTGGACATAATTGGGGGTGGGTCTATGGTTAGAGCAGACCAAATCTAGGTGGTTACACATCTAAGTTTTTACTTAGAATGGTCACCCAGTCAAACCTGGCCTTCCACCCTTTGATTTTCTTGATTAGTAGGATCATCCAATTTTCAAGCTGAGTGGAATGAGGTAGTCCATATAGTCGGCTCAACAATCTAATAGCTGCTTGGATGTCATCTTTGAGGTATCCTCTCCTCAAGTCTATCCTATCAATTTTGTTCTTGTGCAGGGATTGAATCAAGTATTCATGATTGGAAATTTCATAATCCTCCACAGTGTGCTCTATAAACCATTTTAGGCCTTTTTTGATGGAGATGTTTTAGAACCAATCGACCACCTTCTGGAGATGGAAGAAATATTCAATATTATCTGGTCTGAGATCTAGGACCACATCTCCTTCCCTATTTTTGACCACCCTCTCATAAGGTATGTGGTGCGCTAAGGTCACGATTAGTTCTGAGGACATAACTGATACTGGGTGTGCAGCCGTGTTTACTAGACTAGATAGGACTAGGGTGGTGCAATCAAATAACCTTCCAGTAGGCTTGGAACATCTAACCGAGAAATCATTCCATTCTACATTTCCTATGTCTATTAGTGATCTCTTGATGGTGGTTTCTGATCTTAGATGGTGCACAATACCCCTTGAAAAGGTACTTCATTGGTGATCTTATGCTCTTTTCTGGCATTCCTATAAGAAAAACATGTAAACATCAACATTTATTTAAAACAAACTACTAAAGAATAAAGTAAAGAAAACTATAACTCTAACAACCAGAAGCAGTGGCTCAAATTCAGTTAGAATTGAAACTTGGTAGACTTTTGGCCATTTGGACTTGCGTATACCAAAAACACGGTTGGGGTGCGAAAGGCTGAAAATTATGAAAAAAGATCATAGGGTGTTTTTTCAAACTTGTGAAGTGTGAAGGTGAAAAGGAATTTTGGCCCATGAAAGGCTGAAAAGTCCTTGCATGCAAAAGGATGAAGGCACTTTGAAGATGCCATTTCAGAAATTTGGAGTGTGAAGAGGCGAAAGAAGTTCATAGTGTGAAAGGAAAAAAGTTTTGGGGTGTGACCTCTTTTTCAGTGTATCAAATGTTGGAGGTTTTGGGATCTGCAAAACCTCAAAAGTCCAAAGTCTGAAGATCTTCATACTTGGTGATTCTGCATTTCAAGATCTAATGTTTGGGTCCATTTTTGGCCTTTCAGAGGCTAAAAACTTGTGACTGTTGAGAGGGGAGAAAACCTTAAAAAACTTACAAAACTTAGAAATGAACAAAGCAAAAATGAATGACATCAAAAACCTAGAGACAAGGATGTGCGACCTAAGAGCAGCAAGGAGAAGAAGAAAAAACCCAAGGACTAATGACATAATAAGAAAAAAAAAGAAAAATAATGGCGCTCGAACAATCAATAACAACACAAATGAAAAGGATGAAGAAAAGAGGTGGAGAGGAGGCCAACCTACTAGGACTGTGAAGATGGATGGGAAGAGCTAACGCCATGAAGCAAGAAGAATCCACACGAGGAGGAAAACAAACTTGGACACAAGGGTAGAATGAGGAAAAAGATGCACAGGTTTTCTTTTATAGCCCATGGGTGATGTCATCTCTTTCAGGATTTTGGCATCTGAAAGCTTGAAAAAGTGATACTCACCCCTTTCAGTGTTTCAAAGACTGAAACCTCGAAAGGTGCCAACCTATACTTCCACACTTTTGGGATTTTAGGCTTTCAGAGGTCAGATGACCTCGTCAGCCTGAAAGTATGAAAGTGAGAAAGTTTCAAAGGACTTGGCACTTTCAAGGTTTTAGGCTTTCAGAGTTTGGATGAACTCTTCAACCTAAAAGTGAAAAAGTCCTTAAAGACTTTACACTTTCTCAATAGGACCGCAGTGAAAAAGTTCAAGGAACGAGAGTGAAGAAGGAGGGGAGCAGAAGAAAAAACCCAAATAAAAGAGGGGGGTCTGCATGGATAGAGGGCCAAAATGGGATGTGTGTTGTAGACCCATAAAAAATAGCCCCAACAAAAGGAGGAATGACCAAGGAATTTCTTCATTAGAAAAACCCTTCTGGATATTAACCTTGCAGTGAAATGGGAACCAAGGGCCGCTTGTGTTGACCATATTTCACTTACTCCCAAGATTGATATCTTCTAATTGTCTTCCAATGTGTGCATATGTGTATTCATTTCTTTGCCTTAGAATGTGGTGACTAGAGCATCTGTCAGTTGTTCCCAACCTTCGCTACATAGACCAGGGCTTCCTAGAAAGAGATTTGCTACCAGTCAGGCATCCATAGCCCCAACAAAGTTTTCTCTAAATCTTAGTCTAACCTTTATCTACTTCCAGTCAAGCGTCCATAGCCCCGGTATAGGTTTCTAGAGTCACCCTCATCTATTCTATCTACTATAGTTTTAGAGGTATGTAGGGGAATCTCATTTTGGAAACAATTTCTTCTCATTTTTAGTGTTCGATTGAGTCATACTATGACTCAGATTGTGTATTTCTTTAAGATATATTTAGGTACATATTCTTCTTTTGGGTAACTTGATCAACATTTAGGCTATGCTACCCAGGTTTTTTGATTGTAACCGCCTGAGGGTTATCTTTTCTTGGATGGTTCATTTGTTCCTTTATATTTTTCTTCCCTCTTCCCTATTCCTTTTGCATCCACTAGACTTGGGTTCTGGGATCGGTGGGTGCCCGAGTCAATGTACTATTTCCATTCACAACTAATAAATTCTCTAGAAACCAATGCTCTTGGGTGGACTTTCTTAGTGTTCTTTGTGATCAGGATGACCGAGGGTCGGACATCTCTCTAATTGTCAATGGAAGATGTCATCACTTCTGACTGTGGCAATGTTCTCTGCATTGAACATTTCTTTGGATAATTTGACCAAGAAATACCTCTCCTCCAATTTTTAAAGACTACTTGGGATGGGGTCAAAACATATCGACCCAAAAAATAAATAGTGAGCCCCAAAACATAAAGGAGGAAAGCAGAGACACATACAAAAAGGGGGCAAGCCAGACCAAAAGAGAAAGAAAGAAAGAAAGAAAGAAAAGAAGGACAAAAACAAACAAAAAATAAAATAAAATACAAGGGACAAAAGGCAATCCCACTTAGGATCCAAAATAATGTTTGAGGAATTTCCCATTGAATAGAACTAGGGTCAACTATCCATCTAAGGAACTGATCCTAAAGGTGTTTTCTCCCAAGATCTCTGATATCTGGTAGGGACCTGTCCACAATTTTTTAAACTTGGTGTGGCTGCCAAAATTTTCTTTTTCCTTGTCCCACATCAAGACAAGGTCAAAGATCTTGAAAGATTTGATAGTGGCTCTCCTGTCAAACCACCACTTGATGAAGGCTTGGTGCTTTGATACGTTCTCCAATGATAAATTTCTTTTCTTCTCTCAGTTGAGGAGATTTATGAGTCAAACCTGTACTCAATATTCACCCCCAACATAATGGTCCATAAATCTCAAGATTGGTATTTTTAAGTTCATAGGGAAGACCAGTTGGTATGGGGATGTCCCTAGGGATTTTTTAATCCTTACCCGGTCAATCCAAAAAATATATTTTAGCTACGTATGCCAATCTCTGGGATTGTCATCTAGGAGGTGTTTGATCACCATTTTTAGGTTTTTTGTTGTGGATTCCACCATGCCATTTCCTTATGGATAGTAATTAGAATAAAACTTGAGAGTTACCTAATTTTCAAAGGCCCGTTGTGTGATCATAGTGGAGGAAAAAGAGGGGGCATTGGCACATACCAGATAGAACAACATCCCAAACTTGGTGATGATGTACTCCTCTAAGAACTTGGTTACCACTTCAGTGGTAAAATGTTTTAGCGCTTGAGCTTCCATCCAACACATGCAGCAATTGATGGCTTTTAGAATGAACTTATGACCTGTAGATGAAGGGGGATTAATCATTCCAACAAAATCCAAGCTGCATTGGGAAAACTAACATACCTCATATATATAGGCTATAAGGGCATCACCGGGTTTTTCTTGAGAGTTTCACTTGTCTGGTAGGTGTGTCATGATCTTACATGTTCATTGGTGTCTCTAAAAAATGTCAGCCAATAATATCCTACTCTAAATATTTTGTGGGCTTCATGTGACCCATGGCTTGTCCTAAATTTGTCATGGAAATTATCCAGGACTTGTCTTTCTTTGAGCCTGTCTAAACATCTTAGGTATAGACCCTCATAATTTTGTTTGCATAAATGAATATTATTTAGTATGTAAGAGATACTCTTGATTTTTTAGGGCCCTTCTTTGTGAGTTGTTCATCCCTTCTAGACAATGGTTCTGCAGTAAGTGGTAGACTATATCTTGGTACCATATGTATGTAATCACACCCTGATCAATGTAAGTTTGACATGTTAGAACTTCTTCTACCTCAGAGATCAGATTTGTCAAGCCTTAGCCCCTTACCAGTTTCATTGGTTGAATCTTGAGGTTGAATTCTTGTAGAATTTCTATCCACTTTCCCCTTCATTCTCCTAGATTGTTTTGCATTAACAAAGATTTTATAGCTGTGTCGGGGACTATCCCAAAAAAATTTCTCCTTAGGATATAGTGCCAGAACTTCTTTACTTCTTTGACCAAAGTGAAGGGTTTTTTGTCCATATTAGGGTACCTGACTTCAACATTCTTAAGGGGGCAGCTCATGAAGGCTATCAGTCTCTCTTTTTCACCATCTTTTTTTTGTGTGAGGATGTCTGTGCATGAGTGTTCAGATGAAAAGGAATACACCTTGAAGGGGATAATGTTATCTTCTTGTGGCAGATTCAAATCCTTGTATCCACAAGTATGTATGCACCAAATGAATGTAGAATTTAAAATGTAAGATGTAGGATGTCTCAAATCAATTTCTTGTAGATATTCAACACCAATATTGAATGGATCTTGGAAGAGGAGGAGGCTTGCATGGATGTGGATGGAGAAATATTCAACAAGAGAGCTCCATAGAGCTTGGAATCCTTCAATGGCTACTAATGGATCTCCTTGATGAATTTGATGCTTGAATTCTTTAATGCTTTAATGTAGATGATTTCTTCAATAGATTATCCTTCATGTGCATAGGTGATCATGTTCTTCATGTGTATGTCTTATGGTTAGAGAAAATGAGAGGAGAAAGCTTCCTTATATACAAATCTAGATAACAATCTTCTAGAGAGGCCTACATAGGAGAATTAAATTCCAATTAGACCTATACCTCTATAAGTGGACCTATATTAAATATAATTTTAAGAGATGTTACCTCAAAGACCGAAACAACTGACCTGGAAGCGGGAATTAAATCTTTCCAAAGCCCGACATTTGGAAACCTTGGGATCCTAAAATTTGGACCCTGGGTCAAGGTCAAGGTTGACATTACCTAGGTCAGGCTTGAGGTTGATCTTGACCTTAAAGGTTGACCTTGTCCCTGAGGTCTAGAATCTCAGAATCACAGAGCAGGGTGCCAAAAAAGGTAGGAGAACATTGGAAAATAGGGCAGAATCAGGGGGAAAATCCAGATCCAATTCAAAGACCCATTCAAGGAATTTGACATGACCCCAAACCACTTACTCAAAGGACTAAACCATTCCCAGATGGAATTTCTTCCATTTTCTGATGATACATTTAGCCCCCACTTTAGCAAGAGTATGGACTCGATGCAAACTCTTGGTAAAGGAGATCATAAAGAAAATATAATCTTATTGAAATCAAAAGGGAAAAAGGGATCCTTAAGTCCCCAGGGACTTAAGTCTTTGTCAACCCCAAGATTACAACAAGAGAGACACCACCAGTCAAAGAGAAAGATAGATAGAGGAGTGGCTAGCTCACCTAGTAAGATGTGTGTATCTCACAATGAACCACAAAAAGGATAGGATGAACCACCAAGAAAGCACTTGATATTCACCCAATAAATTTGTGCACCTTCTAGCGGCTTTGGGAATGTATGTAGTGTATCTTCTGACATCTTTTATGAAGTACCCCTGGATCCATATCCTTATATCACCATGGAATACATTTGTAAAATGTGTATCTCTTCAGGATTTAGCAACTTTGTGTGTTACCTTCTGAGGATTTAGCATATTGAATTATAATTTAATGCATATCTCTTCAAGATTTAGCAGCTTATGTGTGTTACCTTTAGAGGATTTAGCATGCTACAAAACAAATGGTTATAACAAAAATGCATAATATAGAATGAGGGAGGTCATATATATGCCCCCCTCCTTAAGATGGAAAAATGCAAATTCTTTTGACATGTTATGGAAAGAAAAGAACAAGGATAAACCCTTCTTTAACAACATCAAGACAATATCCATAGACAACACCCAGTCTAAGCCAAGAAGGTCATAGCTCCTATGAGGCCATGGAAGGGATGAATGCAAAGAGATATCATGCAAGAAGTGAAAAAGTAACCCTTGTGAGGTATAACACACTATTCAATTTCCAAGGTGAGAGATTTATCAACCATGGAAACCCAATGTTAAACAATGAAATAGGTTATGATAAAGGACATAGATCCTCAATGCAAACCAAAATTTTCATGTATGATTGGATATCACATAATAGATAGATACTTCTTAACCAAGGGAAATGTGGATCCTGAAAACACAGAAAAGAAGGAGATGACATCCTTTTCCCCCAAGCGTAGGAACAAGGATGAAAGGGGACCTATTATATCACTCACAATACTATGCAAGACAACGAGCCCCATAGGATTAGGCTAACATTGTTTACATAATGTGGAGCTCCATAAATGTTATTTAGAGAAAACAAGATTGAAATACAACTCATTGCCACATGATATATAAATAACTTTACTATCATTTAGCTGCCTAATATTATAATGTAAAGCTTGACATTCATTAGTAGAGTGATCATGAAATATATGATACAAAAAAAAAGGAAGAGAATTCAAGTGTGGACTACATTTCTTTTTGCGTTTAGGTCTAGTAATCATCTTAGCATGAAGGAGTTTAGGCAAAAGAACTTCTTGGTCAAAATCCTTCATAGGTTCATCATGTTTTGAAGTGTTATTTGAGATGTTGTTAACATTGATGTGTTGTTGAGGATTAAATCCCAATCCATAAGAATGCTCATGCCCCCCATTCTATAAGGGAATTTGAATTACCTATTTATGCTTACCACATCCTGGACCATGGAATCCTTGTTTAACTAGTAAATGATAACCAAGACCATAACGAGAAGCTATATCAAAAGGAGTCAATGGAACTTCAGTAGTAACTATGTAATCATTAGTAGGTTTGACAAATTCATAGTGGGTGGAAGCAGTGACAAAGAAATTACATAGGGCATTAGAAGTAGAAGCAAAATCTCATTGTTCAAACTCTCTTTGTTGCTTCATAAAATCAAGATTAGAAACCTTATACTCTCCAAAAAATGTAGGATTAAAATCCAAGGTTCCCCAATCATCTCCAAGAAGAGAATTAGAGGAAGAAGGATTACTATTATGAATAGGAATATTGTGGTTTTGAATTTTCAAACAAGGATTTGGCGCATCATCCGCATGAAGTGTATACATCATGTTGTTGTGAATAAATGTGACTTTACGGTGAAGGGTGGAAGGAACAACATGCATCTCATGCAACCAAGGTCTACCCAAAATGAGGTTATAATTAAGGGGTCCAGGAATAACATGAAAAGGGGTATTTAGGATGACTAGACCTACTTTGATAGATAAGGTAATGTTTCCCAAAGTGTTCTTATCAATGTTATCAAAGGCACATATAGGAACATTGTCTAGTTGAATAGTTGAAAGATTGGCTTTAATCGCTTTGTGCATGTCCATGCTAAAAATATTAAGCCCAGATCCATTATCAATCAAGGTCCTAAGAATTATACTCTTATTGATAGTAACAACAACCATAAGAGCATCATATTGATTCTAAACTTCTTTAGAAGGTAAATCCTTTTGAGTAAATACAATGTCAGGAGGACTTGGGGTAGCATGCATACACTGTAAGAAGGCATTGATTTTATCTTGATTAGGAGGTAGAGTGGGAAGAGTTTCTAGAGATTTTTGCAAGGCTTCATGGTAGGTAGGTGAAGTTTGAGGAATCCCCCATAAAGAAATATTTACAGGGGTATTGTGCAATTAGTTTATCAAATCATACTCATTTCTACGAAGATGGGGTGGAGGAGGAAGAATGTGTTGAGAAGGTGGTAAAGAAGTAGGAACCACCAGATTAGGTTGAGGGTTATTCCTTGTATGATAGGTGTGAGCTATAGAATCTTGATCATTGAAAGACTCTGAAGACTCCATAGGTTTACCTTTTATATTAATGCAATGGCAACCTTTGATAGTCAACAAGGGTTTTCGATAAACCATGTTAGTTATCTCAACACTACAAATAGATTCACACGAAGGAAGTGGAGAAGACATCCTAGGAAGAGATGAGGTAGGATCTTGATTCTCCATAAGATCATCACTAAGAGGGAGAATTAAGGGAATTCATATCATTCTACTAATTCCTCATCACTAGAAGGAATCCCAAATGGAGGTAAAACATCTTTAATGTCTTCTTCTTTCTCTAAAATATCTGCATAAGGGGAGTGTATTTTAGAAAAATAGTCACCACCATGTATGAATATGTCATCCATTAATAAATCACCCTCTTGTATCAAAGCTTCTTCATGAGGAAGGGATAAATCAATGTCTTTATCCAAGGGTTCATCCCAAATAGGAGGATCATCCACAATGGCTTCATGATGAAGAGACTAATCAACATCCAAATCCAAAGGTTCATCCCAAATAGGAGGATTATCATCCCTATCAAGAAAGCAGATTGTAGGAGCACCATAAATCACTAAAGCTTGATCCCTAAAAGGGAAAGAAGGTAAATTATATTCTAAAGTAGGCTCATAGAAAAGACATATATTAGGAGAAGAATTAACATCAATCCTCAACTCATCTCCATAAAGAGAAATATGATGGAGAGAAAGATTAAAGTTGTCTTCTTGCTGTAATATATCCTTACAAGGTAATAGACGAGAGGACAAAGAAACATCACACGCACTAAATAAAGTCTTTCTAGGTGTAACACCATGCAATGGTAAGGTAAGAGGAAGATGTTGTTTAATCCCAAAATTTATAGAAGGATGTTTGGAAAAAACTTGAAACAACTTGTGCAACATGATAACGAATAAATAAATGCATAGAAAATGGATCTAAATATATCCAAATGCATTCAAATGAAATTTATGAGCATAAAAAATGTAAATGTTTTTGTATTTTCAAAGAAATATTGTGATTTTTTATTTTTTATATATAAATGCAAGAGAATAAAATAAATCTACTTTTAAATGCATGTAAGATCTAACATAAAATGCAAATCTAACACCAAAAAAGAAAGAGTTGTCTATCGCGGGTTCACCAAAATGTAAGGTGGAAAAAATGGAGATCTTTAGATAGGGTTTTGAACAATGGGGATTTGCTCATGAAAGATACCCTATGTCTCTATTAGCCACTTACATTTATTGTAATGATAAGGAATGTAGATCTGGAAATATTTGCAAAGGAAAAAGGAATAAAATACATACCTCAAAAAAAGAACATGTTGAAAACCCTATCAAACGGTCTCAGAAACTATTGATTTCCTTTGACCTTGAACCGAAATTGTGAGATCTAAAAAACCCAAAAATTGTTTTCAGATCTGGTTTAGGTCAAACTTGACCCAAAATAGAAGGTCAACCTTGACCCCAAAATGTTGACCTTGACCTGTGCTGCTCCGAGGTAAAATTTGTTCATGGATCCCGGAAGTTTACTGAAAAGGGTATCTGGATCTGCACTTGAATCTATTGTCCTGAACCTGTACCTACAAGAAAAATGGTTTCATTTGTTGGGGGGAGGGATTTTCCTTGGTCAAACCTAGGTTTTGGAATTAACCTTAAAATATGATTGCAATTGCAGAGATAAACAAAGTAAATGAACAAATTCACCTTGATTGTATATAAACCCTTGTGGCGGATTCGAATCCTTGGATCCACAAGTATGTATGCACCAAATAATGTATAATTTAGAATTTAAGATGTAGGATGTCTCAAATCAATTTCTTGTAGACCTTCAACACCAATCTTGAATGGATCTTGGAAGAGGAGGAGGCTTGCATGGATGTGGATGGAGAAATCTTCAACAAGAGAGCTCCATAGAGATTTGAATCCTTCAATGGCTACCAATGGTTCTCCTTGATGAATTGGATGTTTGAATGCTTGAATGCTTGAATGTAGATGATTGCTTCAATATATTATCCTTCATGTGCATATGTGATCGTGTTCTTCATGTGTATGTCTTATGGTTAGAGAAAATGAGAGGAGGAAGCTTCCTTATATACAAATCTAGGGCGAAATATTCTAGAGAGGCCTACATAGGAGAATTAAATTCCAATTAGACCTATACCTCTAGAAGTGGACCTATATTAAATATAATTTCAAGGGACATTTCCTTGAAGACCGAAACAGCTGACCGGGAAGCAGGAATTAAATCTTTCTAAAGTCTGACATTTAGAAACCTTGGGATCTTGAAATTTGGACCTTGGGTCAAGGTCAAGGTTGACCTTGACCTAAATCAAGGTCAAGGTCAACCTTGAACTAGGTCAAGGTCAAGGTCAAATTTGACCTAGGTCAAGGTCAAGGTTGACCTTGACCTAAAAGGTCAACCTTGAACCTGAGGTCAAGAATCTCAGAATCACAGATCAGGGTGCCAAAAAAGGTAGGATAAAAGTGAAAAATAAGGTAGAATCAGGGGGAAAACATAGATCCAAGTCAAAGAACCTTTCAAGGCATTTGAAATGAACCCAAACCACTTACTTGGAGGGATAAACCAGTCCTAAATGGAAGTGCTTCTATTTTCCAATGATACAACGACTTCATAAGCATTAGCATTATCAGTGGGAATGTTGTCGTTGTTGGGTCGGGTGTTCTAGGGTCTATTGGGTCTCTGCTTCCCAAACTATTTTTCCCAAGAACTATTGTTGTTATTATAGGTATTGAAGATTTTTTTTTTATTCTAAGGATAGGCATTCAGATTCATAGGTGTCCTTTGATACCTGCTTTGGTTTTGGGATGGGTTCAGCTTCATTCGGGTGATCTTGTTGGTTAAATTAGACAAAGTTTTCTTTATAGCATCTAATTCAGATGCTAGGTGATTGTCAGGCTCTGGGGAAGGAACAATTATCTATTAAAAGAAATAAATTTTGTGAGCATCACAAATGAGATAGGTAATAAATTGTGGAGTGGAAACAAGTGGTTGCACTAGGACCAGGTTCAATAAGGGCGTATGCATGGTTAAAGTCTAATTTATTATAGAGGACTGATGTGGAGAAAAAAGGTTTCCCAAAGTGGTTAAGGTTGCAAAGTTCCCTCCTCCTCAGGGATCCATTTTTGAGTGAAAGTTATGGCTTCTTTTTACACCTTCTATATAGTATCTCTATCCATAGGAGCGGGTCTTCTTTAAAGAATAGAAGTGAGTGGGTCTAGAGCTTTCAAATAAAATTGTATGACTGTTGCTTCTGGTATGACATAAGGTGCTTCCAATTTATGGTGCATCTTGTGGAAGTGATGGTTGAACATATCCATTGGCTCAGTAGAATATTTCCTTGTCGTTATGAACTGGTGATGTGTTGTGGCAGGATCCACAGACAACTTAAATTGATTTAGGAATTTTGTTTCAAACTCTGCCTATACAGGGATAGAAGCGCATGCCAATTTTAGGTACTAGTTGTATACGAACTCACCCAGGGTGTATGGGAATAAAAAACATACAACATCTTGGTGTGCAATTTCCTTGTAATTGCAAATTTCTTTAAAGGCATAAATGTGTTCTTATGCTATCCTTGATTATCCATATACAAAATGTGTGCAAAACTTCTCTAGGTTTTTTGGCAATTCATGGAGTTGACCTACCAAATTCAATGGAGAAATTTGTGCGTTAGAAAAGAAAGCCATGGGGCAAAGTTGTTATAAATTTTCATTTTGCAAGTTTTGATTTTGAGGGACTTGCGTTGTGATGGATGAGACAAAAATGTGGGATTGATGTTCAAGGGGTTATGAGGGTTCGATAGGATGATTAGTGGATTTGGATTTCCCTTTTTCATTGTAAGCTTTGCGATGGTGGGAAAGTTTAAGAAACTCACCCCTGTTTATAGATGATCTAAGCACTCTCTCAAACCATTCAGGTGAGAAGGATCTGATGTTATCCAAATTTTCAGTCTTTGGGCCCTCCTTCTAATGCCACTTGTATTGAGCGTTGTTTTTACACACGTCAATTGCTAGGATTTTGAGATTTAATTTCCTCTCTTTAAAGAATAACAAAGTTATTCCCAAGGTTCTCTATGGTCATGGTACAACCTTCTCGGTAAACTTAGTTGAAGATAAATGTGAATATTCACAAGGAGGCCTTTGCTGATACTTTCAAGATGTAAAACTCCAAAATAACTTAAGTACTTGTTTTTGTATTTTCCAATTTATCAATGCATGTAGCTTACTAATGATGCAAATATATGCTAAAACTTAAAATGATTATCTTTATCCAAATTATCAAAGAAAATCACAATATATGGGTAATGAGAGTTAAACAAATTTTCTCAAAATATAATCTTAACAGACATAAACTATTGCCAAACCTCCATTGCGAATTGAATGATGGAAATATTGAAACCCACTGAATATGAATCAAACCATGTCGCAATACTATACCCAATAGATACAATTGTTTGGAGAGAAATGTACCAAGATGCAAGATTTTTAAAATCTATCAAAATCGTGAAGCCACAAGTATGTGCACACACACGAGATGGATTTATCATTGAACCAACATAATTATCTTTCCCAATCATTCATCACAACAAGATCGATGAATAGTAACAAACTCCAATTTAATAAATTGCAGATCCAAAACAAAATAAACCCAATTGGCTCTTTGAAAGAAATGAACAAGCAAACACACATACATAAAATTCCCATAGACAATAGAAAATAATCACGTAGCGAATGAAGCGCCAATTGTATATCTTTATTGCATCAAAGATATGACCATATTACATTGTTTTGATTACAATATATAGTGCTTTGATCTACAAACTCTGAACCCCAAAAATAAGGCTTCAACAACTCTAAAAATGATGAAAACAAAGCTAAATCTAAAGCTTGTTAAATAAAAATACTACTAAACTAATGTGAACCAGTTTGCATGGATCCGTGATCCATCTACAATCAGTTTGGCCATGAATTTAGGGTCAAACTCACTTAGAAAGAATAGAACAAGGAATTGGAGCTCCATCATTTCTAACTAGAGTCTTTCTTTTGATCTCTCAGTTCTTCCTTGGAATCTTCCTTTGGAGTTCCCCATGCGGTGAAGCCTGATAGAAGACCCTCATTCATGCAAAAATGAACCCCAATTGTTGATCAATCTAATATGGAACTCTTCTTTTATGCAAAATATATCTCACATTGGAATGGCCCATAATTTGGGCCCTAACCTTTGCTCCAAATTTTAATAGAGGAAAAAATCACTAAGTATGAAAATCAAGTTTTAGGCCTTTCAAAATTTTGGACTTTCAGAGGTCGAAAGGCCAAAACAATGGCCTTTGCAAAATGGCTAAGCATGGGGAAATTTCCATTTCAAAATTTTCCTAAGTCCCTAATGGGAAACAACTATGGGAGTATTTCTGGGTGAGCTTCCCGTAGCCTTTGCACTATTTCTTGTACCTCCTCATATTATACTTCTTTCTCTTCTACTTCAATGAGGTATTTTTGTTGCTTCTCCCTGAAGGTGGTCAACTCTAAAGCGAAGAACTTTATTTCTTCCTTGTGTTCTTCCATTCATTGCATATATTCTTTAAAGTAAAAGAGTTGATGAAGATCTTCTTTCCCACTGAATCCTACTAGGATGCCCTTGAATTGCTGTATGATTTATTTTGCGAGGCATATAATCTAATGTTCTTCATCCTTGTACAATTCCAAGTCAATACCTATGAATAATTTTTCTATTTTCTCTACCCACATCATGACTCCCTCATGCCTTTGGCATATCTAGTTTAGGCACTTCTCGTAGACCTTAACTATTTTGGCTACACTCTTGACCCATGTGCCAAAATTTTCTAACTCTGAACTTTCATATACTTTTACCAAAATTTGGAAACATTGCTTCCTAATTATCTTAAGGTCCCATAGGGTGGCATGCCATCTGGTCAGTTTTAATTCTAACCCTGTATCACTTTTCATCATATCCACCAATATCGTGGCTTCTACATGGATAGCACTGAATGACCTAAAAATTGCCTTAATAATCCCTTCTCCTAATTGTTCAAAGTCATTTTTCCAGTCAGTGCATGCTTGTGGGAAAGAATGAGTCATACCTTCCAGCAATTCCAGAGCAAATTTTTTCTCAAGGATGACCTGTAATGAGGCTTCCGAGAAACTTGGGTCAATGGGACCCACCATCTTGTGAATGAATTTATTTAGAGCCTCATTATGCTTAGTTAGTGACTTGATTTTATCCTCATCTTTTTCCATAAAACCCAAAGCATGTTTGAGTCCTAGAGTTTCCAGAGTTGTACTCCCTTTTCTTGTAGGTTTTCCCAAATCAACCTCTTCAAAAGGGTAGTCATCTGGGGTTACCTGTGCCTGGGTAACACAAGTGGTGGGAAATTCTACGTGTGATTTCTAGTGACCACTTGTGTCCTGAGTAACATAGGATATGGTCCTTGATGGCACATTGGATTCAGCTTGATGGAATGCTTGGCCTAGGAAGGACATGTCTTCTTCTTCTTCTTCTTCTTCTTGGCTGAATTTCTTTAGTAATCCAAGTTGCTTTAGTAAAGGCAGTGATAGGCTCATAAGGGGCAATATGAAAAAATGGAGCAAGGCCCTTTTCACCTTGGGTTATACTCTCCTCTTGTATTTCCTCTTCTTCATCTCCTTCCCCTTATTCATCTCTTTCCTCTTCTTCTTTGTTTTCTCCTTATTCTTTGTATTCTTCTTCTTCTTCCTTATCTTCTCCTTCTCCTTCCTTATACTCTCTTTCTTCCTTCTCCTCATCATTCTATTTTCCCTCTTCTTCTATGGCATCTTTCTATTTTTCCTTTTGTCTATCTTCATCCTCTAAGGAGTTGGCAAATATTTTGGCCCTAAGACCTGTTATTGACTTCAATGTTGTCTAAAGTTGAGGCATTGTTCCTGTATCCAATGACACTTGGGGAGTCAGGTTAGAGAAAGATAGTGGAGATGAAGGTGGTGGGGTAGGAGCTTGTAAAGAAGATGGAGGAGTGGGATTAGGAGTTGGAAGAGATGATGGTGGAGTGGGAGTAGGAGTTGGAAGAGATGGTGGTGGAGTGGGAGCAGGATTTGGAACAGATGGTGGTGGGGTAGGATAAGGATTTGGAACAGATGGTGGTGGGGTAGGAGAAGGATTTGGAACATATGGTGGTGGGGTAGGACCTACATCCTTTTCTATTTTCTTATCCTTTTCTGGTGACTTCTCTAGAGTAGTGTGTGAAACCTGGTCAGTAGAGGATGTGGATACACCTTGGGTTCATGCCTCTTTGTTTTCACTTTGTGTCCATTGCTGGGAGTGGTACATCCGTTGTGGGATTTGTGAACTAAGTTAGATGTGGGGTAAGGATAACCTGAGGGTTCACTAGCACCTATCCCCCTGTACTAACTTCCACTATAGGATGAAAGGAATCCTGGCCTTGGTCTCCGAAACCTTCAAGGTCCTCAAAGTTGGACATGAGAAACTCATCTAAACTAAGGACATCTAGAGGATTTTCCCATTCTCCCTATGTATTTGTCCTTCTAGGGGTAGGTGTGCCTTCATTGGCATCCTTTTTCCTTAAGATGGCTATCCTAGATCTTGTTCTTCTAACCAGAGGTATATGATCCTCATCATTTTTCTCATGTTCAAGCTCCTCTTGTAGGGTTTTCAATTGTGGAGAGGTGGATGTTCTCTTCCTCTTATATACCTTTTTTCCTCTCTCCCATAGCAGTATTTATAATAAGAGATTGACTAGAGGTAGTAGGAAGTTCTCCTTAGGCACCCTGTGATTGATCCATGGGAGGTATTGTACTCCCAATCATCTTAGTCCTTGGTGGCTTATTCTTGGGATTAGAGCCACACACAACTAGATGCTCATGACCATATACTATTCCCGACTTCTAAGGTGGGGCCTTCTTGAATAGAGGCATTGTAGGATTTTATTCGCATTTCCTATCTCCTTTCGTTGGAGGGTTTAGTTGTGACTTCATAGGAATAGGATTCATTGGGATTGGTTTCTTGATCCACAACTTGGTGGCCTTGATAATGTTCCTTGCCTTGAAATTGATGCTATCATTTTCATATTTATCTATCTCGACATTTAGAATTGGCTGGGTGTATATCTTGTCTTTATTGTACAGAGGGTCTACCACATATTTTGTATCTCTGTCCAAGACCTTGGGGGGAATTTTGATTTCTAAGGCCACCTCTACCAATGCCAAATTCATCCTATAATAGTCCCTTATTTGGACCTCATAATAATCCACGTAATTTATCTAGTGATCTTATATTCATGGCTTATGATCGTAGTGTTTACCCTTAATGTGGTTGTAAGTGCCTATGGGGTCAAACCTGGTCCTGATATGTGAATATAACTGCAGTGGGAACTCATCACATTCAACCACCAGAGACTTGCATATCTTCATATCCTGCAGGGTATACAGGCCTATTGATATGGGAAAGTCCCAACAATGCTTCTTCTTATGCCCGATGTGCCCATACGTATCTACAAGTTGTCTGGCCATTTCTTAGGGATGAGAGTGGATCTTACTACTATGATGTATGCGAATGTCCTGAACTGTAGTTAGATAGCTCCTATTTCCCTAACCTTGGTAGAAACCTCTTTGAATAACATTTTGGCATAATCACCCTCTATGGAATAGATGATTGCAAAGATGAATGCATCGTTCACTATCCTATAATCTAGATTGTTCTCTTCCATCTTTTCTTGGCTTTTCAACTATGGGTAGACTGTTAAAGGCCATGCATTTGGTTGGCCGAAGGCCCCCTATTTCACCATTCTTGGGTATTCTTCCCTTGCTTCCAACAAGTACACCATGTATGAGGTCATATAGAAATTTGGTTTATGCCTTACCAAGATCATTTGTTCATCTAAGTTGTCACTTAGAATTTTTTCCTAGTCAAATCTTGCCTTCCTCCCTTTGATTTTCTCAATTAGCAAGATCATCTTATTTTCAAGCTGAATGGAGTGAGGTAGTCCATATAGTCAACTCAACATTGTAATAGCCAATTGGATGTCATCTTTGAGGTATCCTCTCCTTAAGTCTATCCTGTCAAGTTTGTTCTTGAGCATGGATTGAATCAAGTATTCATGATTGACAATTTCATAATCCTCTAGAGTGTGCTATGTAAATCATTTTAGGCCTTTGTTGATGGAGAAGTCATATAACCAATCGACCCCATTTTAGAGATGGAAGACATCTTCAATATTATCTGGTCTGAGATCCAAGACCACGTCTCCTTCCATATTTTTGACCACCCTCTCATCATGTACGTAGTGGTGTGCTAAGGTTATAATCAGTTCTAAGTATAGAACTGATATTGGGTGTGCAATTGAGTTTACTAGACTGGATAGGACCAGGGCGATGCAATCAAACAACCTTCTAGTAGGCTTGGAACATCTGACCAATAAATCATTCCTTCCTATGTTTCCTATGTCCGTATTGGTAATCTCTTGATGGTGGTTTCCGATCTTAGATTGCGCATGATACCCATTGAACAAGAACTTCATTGGTGATCTGATGCTCTTTTTTGACATTCTTGTAAGGAAAAAATGTAAACATCAACATTTATATAAAAAAAACTACTAAAGAATAATGCAAAGCAAACTATAAATCTACCGACCAGAAGTAGTTTCTCAAAATTAGTCATACATGAAACTTGGTATACTTTTGGCCATTCGGACTTGCGGACATCGAAACCATGGTTGGGGTGCGAAAGGCCAAAAACTACAAAAAAGGCCATAGGGTCTTTTTTGAACTTGTAGAGTGTGAAGGTGAAAAGGAACTTCTGCATGAGAAAGACCAAAAATTCCTTGGGGTGTGAAAGGATGAAGGTGGTTTGAAGATTCCCTTTTGGACATTTGGAGAACGAAGAGGCAAAAGAAGTTCAGAGTTTGAAAGGCCAAAATTTTTGGGGTGTGACCTTGTTTTCAGTGTATCAGACATCAGAGGTTTTGGGATCTATAAAACCTCACAAGTAAGAAAGTCTAAAGTCTAAAGATCTTCATACTTGGTGATTCTTCATTTTAGGATCTGATGTTTGGGTCCATTTTTGGCCTTTTAGAGGCCAAAAACCTGACTTTTGAGAGGGGAGAAAACCCTAAAAAACTAAAAAACCCTAGAAATAAATGAAGAAAAAATGAACAATGGAAAAAACCTAGAGCCAAGGATGTGGCGACCTAAGAGCAACAAGGAGAAGAAGAAAAAACCCAAGGAATGATGAAAGAATGAAAAAAAAGAAAAATAATGGCACGCGAACAACCAACAACAACAAAAATGAAAAAGATGAAGAAAAGAGGTGGAGAGGAGGCCAACCTTCTAGGCATGCGAAGATGGATGAGAAGATTTGATGCCATGAAGAACGAAGAATCCATGCGAGGAGGCGAAGAAGTGAGGAGGCAAAAAAACTTGGATGAGAGGGCAGAATGAGGAAAAAGATGCATAGGTTTTCTTTTATAGCCCATGGGTGACATCATCCCTTTCAGGATTTTAGGATTTTAGAGGTCGGATGACCTCGTCAACCCAAAAGTGAGAAAGTGAAAAAGTTTGAAAGGACTTGGCACTTTCGGTCTTTCAGGATTTCAGAGTTTGGATGAACTCTTCAGCCCAAAAGTGTGAAAGTGCGAAAGTATGAAAAGAATTTTCACTTTCTCAATAGGACCCTAGTGAAAAATTTCAAAGAACTAGAGAAAATAAAGGAGGAGTGGAAGCAAAAACCCCCAAAAAGAGGAGTGTCCCCATGGCAAGAGGGCCAAAATGGGGTGTGTGTTGTGGACCCACAATAGAAATAATCAAAGAAAAACAAGGCACAAATACCAGAACATACCTCCTCCTATGTTGTGTCATCCTCAAATACCTGCATCAGTCTCTCGATCCTCATGGCATCGATCTCCTTCTTTCTCCTCGACATCTCCTCCTCTACAAGAGAAACTCAACAAGATGAATCTTCAAATGAGATTAATGAGGTAACCTTTTGAACTTAAAAGGAAAATTTTAGGTAAATTTTATTTTATTAATTTATTACTATATTTACTTTTTAGGCCTTGTACATCTCTCTCATCATCTCTTCATAACTTGAGCTAGGTAGCTCCATTTCTCACACAATTTTAGGCACTAGAATCATGATTAAGATACCTAGCCCTCTAATTTTCTTTAGGAACATTTAGAGAATATATTGAATGTTCCAAGAAGACATTTGTCAACAAAATTCTTGAATAATTCACTTTGGTAAACATGATTCTATGTTTCACCTTCCTAAATAGCAATCCAAAATAGGGGGCATATAGCTACCTGTAAATTTCACCACATTCCTTAGTAAGCTATAGGTGGTTTATGATTTTCAATGATGCGTGGTTTTGTAGGTGTGATTACTAAAAAATTCTTGTAGGATTTGTGCTGGGGTCTTATTAATATATCATTTTTCATTTCAATGATTCTTTCTATACTTTAGCTTGCATATGCACATAGTGTCATATACCGCTAAAGTGGGGGCTAAATGTATCATTATAAATTGTAAGCACCTAATTTTATCTAAAATTTAATAATTTTTTAGCACCTAATTTAGTTTATTTTCATTAATAGATTGCATTACGGGATCATAAACACACTTGGTGGTCCCTAACTCAAATATGGGTACCCTAATCTTCCCTAAATCTCCATAAATATTTCTTAATTTTCCCTAATGTGTGCAAAATTAAGGTAGGATCTTATCCCTAAGTATCTCCCCTATTTTCCTCCAATTAAAAAATCTATTTTGTTATTAGATCACACCTTTCATCAGAATCGGGTGATGCCTTGAATCCTGCAATCTCTTCCCAACATTTCTCACGAATCAAAATACAAATATTTTGAGGGGGGTGCATTCAAATTTTGATTGTACCCCTAGTGGAATGTACCCATATTTAGGGCAGAACCTATCAGAGACTTGTGGTTTGATTCTGGATCCGGTGTCAGTCATCTTAATTCTAATGAAAGATCACTCTAAAAGCTACCCTCACACCTCATTGTAAATAATGGAGGATGAAATAAATAGAAAGGTGAAAGCCCCAATCTAAAAAAAAAAGTCAATTTCAAGGTGGAAACTTCAAGTCAGAACTGAGGGACCCAAATCCAGAGCTATATTAGGTCACAGGACTCTGACTAGAGTCAGATTCAAACAAAAATAAATTCAATCTAAGGTGTTTTCATTCATTTTCCATTGTCTACTTTTATTTGGTAATTTTCATCTTAGATCTGCATATTTTAATTTCTATAAAGGAATCCACTCAAGAATCTCCTCCAAACCCTAGATCTTTTATTGACATCCTATTCTATCGGTTTAGATCAATTAGATCTTGAATTGGAGGTATTATCTTGAGTATATTCCTAATGTATGAAGGAAACCCATGGTGAATTATTTACACATTAACATCGCTCACATTTTCCATTGTACATTTTGGTGAACCTGACGTGAACACTTTCTTTTGTTTTAGTTAGATTTTCTTGGTATATCTCTTTCATGCATGTCCTTCTTTTGATAGTTAGAATTATTTACTTTTCATGCATAAGGTTACCTTTAATTTTAATCATTTCATTAATCATTTTCTCTTTTTACCTACATTTCATTAAAAAAATATAAAATAAAAATAAAAATTGCACAACTAGTTGATGTAGATATGTCAGATTTCTTTGTTCAAGAGTTTAGTGCTTTTGATTCCATTTCTTGTTACAATGTTAGAACCATAAATGAAGTGTTTAGTAGTGAATAATGTTACATGTTAGATGAAGTCCTTGATGATCTCATCTCTCCTAAGTCTCCCTCTACATCTCCAAAGAAGACCTTTTTCCAAAAGCTCCTTAGTATACTACCTCTGAGTAGCTTCATTTTCTATATTAATGATGTTGAACAATCCAAGGTAACTATTAAAGGATGTATCCAACCAAATAAACTTCAAAATACCATCATCACTGTCAAAGGGTATCCTTAAAACAAACCTTTAGTTACGGTTCAAGGATATAATCAATCTCCTACTGTTCACACTCGCAGCAAACTAATTGTGACTGTCAAAGGAAAACCTAGAAATCCCTTTGATTTATTTAAAGATTATCATGTTGTGGCACATAATTATCACACAAGGAATAATCCTCAACCTAATAACCTATTTTTCCATACTTCTCTTCCACCTTCTCAACCAATGCTTATGAAAGTACCTCATTTCTCTCCTAACCTTGGGAAAGATTATGATTTAGTAGAATAATTCCGTGTTACCCCGACCAAGATTTCCCTTTGGAAATTTATTCAAACATCTCCAGCCTATGATGAAGCTTTACAAAGAGCCTTATCAACTCTTCCTAGTCCTCCACCTTTGTCTAAAAATATCAATTCCCTTTTAGAGTGTATGGAAACTACTCCTCCAGCTCAAATTGTCTTTAGTCAAGATGATTTTCCCTCTAAAGAAGTTCAAGACCAACATGATGCCCTTATGGTTGCAATTAAAATCAATGATATGATCATACGAAGAACATTAATTGACAATGGTTCTTGATTAAATATTTGTATTTTAGATATGTTAAATAAAAGCAATCTAGACACTTCTACTATTAAGCTTGATTCTATTCCTATACGTGGCTTTGATAATGTTGCTAAGAAAATAATTGGTATCATCAAATTAACTATCATAGTAGGCCCAATTAATCTATCTACAACTATTGATGTTTTTCCTGGATCTCTCAACTATAATATTATCTTTGGGTGACCTTGGTTACATGCTATGCATGCGGTCCCTTCTACTCTTCATTGGTAAGTTAAGTTTCTTTACAATAACTCAATGTATACACTTATAGCTAATGATAAACCTAATAGTTGTTTGAACACTGAATCATAAATTGGGCCTACTCCTCCTAAATAGCAAAAACCTCCTTAGCTTATGGATGAGCCTATCCTTTTTGTCATATCAAAATATGATTATGGTTCCTTCTACTTTACACCAACCTTTATTGGGGAATATAGTTTCCAATTGGCCACCTAAAAAATCATATCCTAAAACATCACACATTAAACAATAATCTATTACACCCACTCCTCTCTCCGAAGAGTTAAGTAACAATTTTTTCGCTTGTTCTTGTGAATCCTTTGAAACAAAAAAACCTGATTGCTATGAAATAGTGACCCATGAGGCCCCATAGACCTTCTTTAATATGGTCTTGGTTATCACTTGCTTACAAAATAAGGATTTAGTGGAAAAGGAAGTGGTAAAGATGAACAAGGGATTCAAGTACCGCTAGGAGCTGAAGGAAATGAATCATCCTTTGGCCTAGGATTTAATCCATATATGCAAAAAAGAAAATAACTCCTAATTTTAATGCTATATCTTCACAATCATTAAAGCTCATTCATCTTGGGCTTATTGCTGATGATGTTGGAACAAAAGTTTACATCTTTAGTAATGGTGATGCTTTAGCTAAATTCTTGGGGGAATATGATAATCTTCCTCTTTACCACCAAAATAGGGGATTTCCTTATTGTTTGAATGATGAAGCCTACTTTGGACATGATCAAATCTATGAGCATTCTTGATATTTCCCTTTACCCTTGGATCTTCCTCAACATAGCAATCAATTAATTATATAAACTATTGATGTAGCCATGGATCCCTATTACAAGGAGAAAGTCATCAAAATTGGAAAGTGTTTGGATGAGGAGGAACAAAAAGATCTTTATTCTTTTCTTTTTGAATTTACCGATATATTTTATTGGGTATAGTGGTAGGTTTGCAAATAAATAATGGTTGAACATGGATTTTACCCTAAAACAATTTGGATATAAATAATATGATGATGATGTTTCACCTCTATGAGCATCACCTACACATGTATATCAGTATGCATGTAAAAAATAATGGTTGAACAAGGAGTATACCATAAAAAAATTTGGATAGAAACAATATGATGGCGATGATTAACCTCTAAAAGCATCACTTGAATGTTTAATTCTATCTTGCAAATTAAAGTAGGAAAGAATTGGGGTATCTATGAAATGTAACAATATAGTTACAATTTGGTGTATCTATGAAATTAAAGTGGGATAGACATGATAGAGGCGAAGTGAATAGAAGTGCAAGGAATAGTTAAGGGTAATGAACAATATAATTTCTTTGTAGACCCCTCAAAGTAAAATGAGTACAAAAACACAAATTTAAAGAGTTTGTGCACATAATTTAGCACAATAAAATATAGTAGCGTGACTATCATTGACTAATCAATTGATGAATTATAATTCATGAGACTTGGACACATGAAGGGGACTTTTCCTATTTGTGATTATATATTAAGGATGAAATCCTTAATTGAGTCCCAATGAATAACTAATGTGTAATAGGTGTTTAATGCTGAATGTGACCTCTCAATCCAACAAGAAACTCAACATAGTCCTTATTCAATCCATTTGATTTGCAGAGACAAACATGAATTGTTTGTTCTACAAATGATTGAGATGACCTGTTGCCTCCTAATTAGGAGTGATTGTTGTAGTGTACCCTCAGAACGAGAGTCAAAAACCGGACCTTCTCTAATACGGAGGATTTTTAGAGTGCAAATGTGTGTGAAATAGCCATCAAATGTGAGAAATCTGCAACTAGATATAATGAAAAATGATGCTATTCTATGAATTGAGCATGATTAAGACATGAAAGATTAATTGCAACTATTCTAGAAATGAAATGCAAGTAAGCTAGAATTGATTAACTAATTGAAATTGGAAAGCTTTAAAGCATAAATGAAATTGTTAGCACTTACAAATAACTCATAAATCAAAGCTAACAA
>MU228440.1:694699-714277 GCA_018584345.1 Thuja plicata
AAAGAATGAATTATGGACACATAAGTGTCTTTTCGTATGGAATTATGGAAATCCCTTTTGAGGATAATTCATTCTATTAATAATAATAACTCTTCAATTCCTTTTATGTATATTAGCCAAAGAGGGTGTATTTGATTTAATTAAAAGTACTTTAGGACTTTAGGATTAAATCAATTAATCATAGGGGTTTTAGCTAATAATCATTTTAGATTTAGGAATTAAATTGTAATGTCAGATTTATGCAAATTTGGGTTTTCTGCATTTGAAACTCAGTTGATTAAAGTCAATTAGGAGAAGAATTTTCCTAGAACAATAGGACTTCGAAGATAAGAAAATGCACCAAAATTGATTGATTATTAGGTGCCAATTTTGGGGTGTTACAATAGGTAGGTCATAGCAATTCATTTTAAATGTTAAAATTAAATATGTATACCTATGCAAGAAGCATTAATGACTAATGTAAAATATTGAGGAGGGTTGGAAAGTAATTTTTTTAATATAAATTGGCTCCTAATGAAGCCCTTCCTATGTCGTTGGTTATCCTTCACTCTATTTATTCTTTTTCTTGGGTTGGCATGGATTCTCTAATTCGGATAGTGTCTGAGAAGCTGCAAGTGAGATTCCTTGGGGTAGTTATAAACAAGAAACTAAACCACCAATATCGCCTGAACAATGATATCTTTGCTATTTTTTTGCTAACCCTTCTGGTTTCGAGGGAGTTGAAGGTGGCTGCCAAGTGCTTGTGTAGAGCGGTGTTAAAGGATGACTATTTGGGAAATTTGGATGTGGTGGTAGGTAATGTTGATGAAGGCATGAAGACTCCAAGTCCACATGACTACTTCAATCATCAAATAGATATTAGAAAGTGGTCAATACTACCATGTGAAATCATGAATTATTTGACCGTAGAATTTTTGAGATATTAAGGAGTGTGGACTTTCTAGAGAAGTATGTAGATCTGAAAATTATTTATGACCTTGTAAGGAAATCGAGTATAGAAACACAAATTTAGAGGAATTTGTGCACATAATTGAATGCAATAAAATGTAGTAGTGTAGCTATTGTTTACTAATATATATATATATATATATATATATATATATATATTTGTGTGTGTGTGTTTATATATGTATGTATATAGATCTATACATACATACATACATACGTATATGTGTGTGTGTGTGTGTATGTATGTATGCGCGTGTGTGTGTGTGTGGTCGGGTATAACAATAGGTATGTAAACAAATAATGGTTGAACACATAATATACCATAAAACAATTTGGATAGAAATAGTACAATAGTGATGTTTTACCTCTATTAGCACCACCTAGATGTTTTATTCTATCATACAAATTAAAATAACATAAAATTGGGGTATCTATGAAATGTAACAATATAGTTACAATTTGGAGTATAACCAAAAATAAAGTGGGATAGACATGATAAACGTGAATTGAATGACACTGCAAGGAATAATGAAGGGTTATGGCCAATATAGTTTCTTTGTAGATCGTTCTAAGGAAATTAAGTATAGAAACACAAATTTAAAGAATTTTTGCACATAATTTAATACAATAAAATGTAGTAGCATGAATATCATTTATTAATCAATCAGTTGATGAATTATAGTTCATGAGACTTGGACACATGAAGGGAATTTTCGTATTGGTGATTATATACTAAGGATAACATCCTTAATTCTGTCTCGATGAATAATTAATCTGACATAGGTAGGTCATAGAAATTCATTTTAAAATTTAAAATTAAATATATCCACCTATGCAAGAAGCATTAGGGCCCGTTTGGCGCATGGAATTAACTTATCCAGAATAGGCCTATTCTAGAATAAGGGCCTATTCTGGAATTAATTAATGCTCAAAATGAAAGCTGGAATAAGCTATTCTGCGTTTGGATCCCATAATGTGGAATTGGAATAAAAGGTTATTTTTTATTTTTTTAATTAATTTGAACAATATGTATTTTTAACTTGTGTACACACATACACATACACATATACACACATACATATACACACATACACACACACGTGTGTATATATACACTTATATGCACACATACACACATATATACACATATATGTGTGTATATACACACAGGTGTGTATATACACATGTGTGTATATACATGTGTGTGTATATACACATTACACACATGTATATACACATGTGTGTGTATACACATGTGTGTGTATATACACATTACACATGTGTATATACACACATATATACACACACATGTATATACACATTTGTGTGTACATGTATACACACACATGTGTATATACACATTTGTGTGTATACACACATGTGTGTGTATATACACATTACACACATGTGTATATATACACATGTGTATATATACACACGTGTATATATATACATACCCACATTAAAAAAAAGATTTAAAAAAAAAAATTATAAAAAAAATAAAAATTAATAAAATAAAATAAATTTGAATCCATAAATAGCTTATTCTCGAATAAGAAATGAATTCCAGCTTTTTTTTAGAATTAACTTATGCTGGAATAAGCCCCAAAATGGGGATAAGTTTTCTAATTCGAGAATAAGGAAAATGCCCACAAACAGAGAATAATTTTATTCTAGCATTAACTAATGCTTATTCTAGGTTAATGCCTAGTGCCAAACGGGCCCTTAATGACTAATGTCAAATTTTGAGGAGGGTTGGAAAGTATTTTTTTCTATAAATTGGCTCTTGATGAAGCGCTTTCTATGTCGTGGGTTATCCTTCCCTCTATTTACTCTTTTTCTTGGGCGGGTGAGATTCTTTGGGGCAGTTAGAGACAAGAGGTTGAAATGAATAATGAATAATGAATTATAAGCGTGGTTACATTGTGCATGCACTGAGAAAGATACTTGGCAGGGAGTATTTTCATACATACCACCAACATCACTTGAACATTAATATTTGTGCAATTATTTTGGAAACCCTTATGATGTCGAGGGAGTTGAAGGTGGCTACCAAGCGCTTGTGTAGAGTGGTGTTTAAGGATCTGAATATTTGGGAGATTTGGATGTAGTGTTAGCTAATGTCAAAGAAGGCATGAAGATTCCAAGTCTGCATGATACTTCAATCATCAAAGAGATATTAAGAAATGACCAATATTCACTATGCAGAATCAGGAATTGTTTGACCATAGAATCTATAAGATATTAAGGAGTGGAATTTATAGAGAAGTATATAGATCTAAAAATTATTTATGACAACAATTGGTGGGAAAAATAGAAAAGAGATGAGGACCTCGACGAAGAGGAGGATGTACCTGACTATTTTGTACTAGTGATTCATGAAGAGTTTCTAAATAATACAAGAATAATGTCTCTAGGGCCAAGTGATTGTCATACAAGCTAATGGTGGTGGAATTTCTTTGTGTCCAATGTTTTTGTTTAATATAGTACTATTTAGTGGTGTGGAATATGTTCAAGAGGTCGCTATTGAAAGGAAGAGTTTTTTATTTATTTTTATTCGTCCAATTTTGATGACTTGTCAAGCCAGATTTGAAGTTATGTAATAGTAGATATAAAATATCATATTTTGATAAATATATTTATCAAGCTAACTATTAAAAATGTGCATTATTCTATGTATTGAATCTTGTTGTATTAATTCAATTGTTAGGGTCAATATGCATGTGGAATTTATACTATTAATATAAGGTTTGAGGTGGTAACATTATAGATTTGAATTCACTGTGACTATAATTATTTGACAACTAAAATTAGGGTGTAATATTTAGTGTAAATATTAGGGTTTAAAGGTTACTGGAGCAAAAATTTGTTCACCGAATCCCATTGACATTCAAAATAGTTTAAATTGTATTAGTAATAAATATTAGTAGTAAACCATAATAGTAAATGTGAAACACTTGTATGATCATAAATATAAGGATTTTCATATGATTGTATCAATTTTTCTAGTGAAATAGTCATATAAAAACCCTAATACTGGCATGAAATAGTAAACCCTATGTTGATCTCCAAGTTTTTTTGTCTATTAGTATCACACACTTAGTCATAATCAAGGCAGGTTGGTTGGTCATCACTACAACCGAGCCATACCACCAAGGCTGAGACAGAGTAGGAGTTACTGTCAAGCAAGTCAGTGGTCACCAAGTACTCAATAGTTTCCAAGAAGAATGATTGTCGAGTTGCATAGAAGAGTTAGTGCCGAGTGACAACATATGGATATGTCGAGCAAGACAGTATTGACTGAGCACAAGAGTTTACATATGACAAGTAAGACAGTTTTTGTATATGTGTTTGGAATGACACAAACACCTAGGTAAACTATTTTGGCCAACTTCTATGAATCATTTAATGACCATTCAAAAATACTTAATCCATTAATTACGCATTATTTTTGAGATCATGGATCCCTATGTAAGCCATGTAACCAATCAAAATAAGGGATGCCCAAGAAGCAAAATGTGATGAATCTAGATAGTTGATCTTGATCTCGATGTTTCATCAGTGATCTATATATGCGATGTTTCAAACCCTAATGGAAGTGAGCATGTGTGTGGATGCAGATGTGAAGATCAAAGATTGGGTGTGTATGCATGTTTTGCATATCTGAAGCATTGACTAGATAGAGTGACCGAGCTGAGCAGTGAGGATCAAAACAAAGATATATTAGATTGAGAGATCAGTTAAGAGTTGGAAAGAGGAGATTTGTTATCAACATTTTTAGTGCAGACCGAAGGATCAGGTACTGATACATTATAGAAAGTGAATCATGGTAAATATCTTGACAAAGTGGTCCTAACAGGCCTTTATAAATCTCTTAACAGAGTGCTTATTTTTTTTTAAGTTTAAATCCTTTAACAAGGTAGATTGTATAAGTATGCAAGATCTTAAAATGACAGACCCCTCACATGGTAGATCATCAGAAGTGATCAAACTTTGCAGCCCTAACATGCACACTTTATTATTGCAGTAGTGAAGATTTGTGGGTCTCATCCCCACCCCATTTTTATCTTCAAGGGTTTACGGGTTACCAAATGTGTGTGTTATGTGTTCATTATGGATATGAATAGATGTTAAATCTATTATAACATTTTAGTTTATGTTTATGAATACATGGTTGAATCAGTTTTTTTTATAATTATGAAATTTTTATAGATCTAATTCACCCCCCCCCGCTCTCAGTTATTGCTTTCCTATATTAGACTTCCAACAATTGGTATCATATCATTTTTATCTTAAAAGAAGTCTAACCACTTGAGAGTTAAGACCTTGGAAATGAAGGTTTATAAGTTGGGAAAGGTCATTGAGAATAAGAAGATTGATATCCAGCTGGCACTGCAGTAGCTTGAGACAGCAAGAGAAGAATTAAGGAAATCCTTAAAAGCTAGGAAAGAATTGGCAACTCATCTGAATGAAATTTGATATAAAGAAGAAGACACTAAAGGTCTATTTGACAATGAAGATTCCAAAGAAAGTAGTGCAACAATTAAATATCTATTGGAGAATAATAATGCACTGAAATATTGAGTCAAAATTCTTATGATAGAACATGAAACTCAATCAATAACACTATGTGAGGTGATTGATCAGAAGAAGAAAGCCGAGGAAGACAAGACAATGACATAAGAAGATAAGAAGCAGATGGCTACCAGACTTGATGAAAGGAAAAGTGATGTGTAGAAGATAAAAAATAGTCAGTTGGACATGGTCAACCAACTATTATTTGCAAATCAAGAGATACATAGAAAATAAATTGAGATTACATATCTGAGATCTGAGAACAATCAACTGAAAAATTAGTTGTGATATGAAAGAGAACTCATTGAGAGGATAAAAAACCAAATGAAGCCTTGAGATACTTTGAGGAGCTAATGAGATCACCAAGGAGGAATAATGAAACCTCTGGACTTGGACATACTAAGAACCTTTCATCCACTGAAGAAGGAGAATCATCAAAGAGTGGAGAATAGAGGAATGCAAAGCCAAAGAAAAACAAACTGACATGTTATCATTGTGGGAAACTAGGTCACACAACAGACATTTGCCAAAGCAGAAGTGGTAAGTCCAATACTAAACCTAAATTTAATGGATATTTCTTTAACTATAAGAAGCATGGACATCAAGCACATGAATGCAAGTCAAAGACTAGAAACACACCTACTTCACCTAGATTCCAAGGACATTGTTACAATTGTCAAAATTTTGGTCATAGAACTCAAGATTGTTGATCCAATACAAAATCCAAATGGACATCCAAGAAACAAGGCAATGCATCGAGGAAAGGTAACACATTTAATTGGGATTACAATACAAGGCATAATTGTCATTATTGTGGTGAATATGGTCATATTTTAGAAAATTGTATAATTACACACTTTAGAGGTAAATCCAAGAGTTGGATGAATGGAATTTTGGTATGTTATAGCTGTCACAAGATCGGCCATACCAAGAGAGACTGCAAGACCAAAACCTTGACACCTACTATTGAGAAGATAAAGAATCAGATGAATCTGACATGGAGAAAGAAAGAAGAAGTGAGTAGTAGTGGACCCAGTGAAGCCAAGATCACCCAATCCAATGGATCAGGATATCACACTACTTACAATTAAAGAAAAAAGGTATGTAAGGAACTATTTTCTCAAATGCTATATTTCACACCAGTTCCTAACATAAGATGTATTAAAGCCCATATCTGCATAAGATAAGATGCATAAGGACAAATATAAGACAATAACCTAGAAAAAAATTGTTATGCATAGTTGATGTCAAGCATCAGTTTTAGTATGTGCTGAGCCCCCATACTAACCAAGCTGATATGAAAACTGAGCGTCAGTAGTGACCGAGTCACTGTTCTGACCGAGTGATGGAATGAGTTAACTGAACTATTTATTCAAAGACCAAGGACAACTATTATCCACCTACCACTACATGAAACATTTATTAAAGACCTAATTTACCATTTGAGGGTATATAGTGAATTTTTTCATTCATTTTTAATTTTAGAAAGCGATTAGAGTTTGCAGAGCATTTCTAAGGTGATTCAAGAGCGACTTGAGCAAAGTTTGTAGATATTATACCTATGTATTGTTGGCAAGTATTGTGAAAGGTTGAAGACCCATTGTTGCTGAGTTACCCATAATATATTTCATGAACCCTAATTTGCAGATATGGTGGCTAGTTCATCTATTGGAGTGAAGAGACAAGATAAGAAAATAAATAATGTTCAGTTGGTTAGGAGTAATGCTTGTGCATCACCCAATTTCCAAGCTATTCTTGAGACTGCAGTGAAGGGAGATCTTACGGGAGCCCTATCATCGATCCTGCCTAAAGCTCTTATGATCCATAATGTGAGAGCATGATACATGTGTAAAATTAGAGAAGTTGGAAATTTTGAATTGAGGGAAGCCTATAATAAACTATGTGAAAATGGGGCATTGAAGGTTGATCATCAACACGTTTCTGATAAAGGGTTAGTCCATGCCCTAGATTTCCTACGTGATTTCAAAATCAAATGAAATAGGATAGTGATAAGAAGAATAAATTATTTGAGTTTATGGATGGAGAGTGGACTAGTAAATATCACTAAAGATATCATCCACCGAGTTATTGGATACCCTATTGTGCAAGGGAAAATAACTATGCATTGTCAGAATAAGGAATACATTGAGATGAACACTTTAGCAAAGTGGAACAAGAGAGGAATGAAAATTTCAACAATAATAGATCCTAAATATTTAGAGTTAGAGTGATTGCATACAAGTTTTATCAATGGAGCAGATTGGATAGTGTCCCATGTATTGTGGTTGATCAGGAATGGAAGATAGTGAAAAAGGATCATACTTATGATCTTTCCGAGCTAAAGATGACTCAACTTGTTGAGAACCTATCATCAATTAGGAAGGCAAAGAAATCTATGTGTAAGTTTGGATCCTTGTTAGTTTGCATATTTTTCTATGTTCTGAATAATTTTCCTACTATAGGAGATGTCATATGGATTCAAGACTAACCTGTAACAATATAGATTAATGAGTTTATACAACAGTTAGGAGGGAATTTTGAAAAAATTATGGATAATTACTTTGTGGAGTTTAAGAAAAAGATGAGATTAAGGAGAAGAATCCCTGTATCACTAGTAGAGAAGCATTATTATGATGTTTTCTTTCTAGTTTATACTGATAACACTTATGTACAAGCTATAATAATGAGGGTAGCATGGATAAGGCCATTACCTTATAAAGAAAAATAGATGAGACATCTGTAAAAATCATAGCTTTACTTGCGGAGGAATTTGATAAAAAGGCTAAGAGATTTGGGAAATATGAAGAAGCAAAATCAAAGATAACCACAAATTTGAAGGCTACAACCATGGAAAGGAAGAGAAATAAAATAGTGAAGAATCTTCAGAATATGTTATGAGAAGAAGAAGAGGAAGATGCACCAGTACAAATCACACAAGGTCATGGTGATGACCAATCTAGTGACTGAAGAAAGTGAAGATGAAGATGTGGAAATGAACAAGAAGGGAAATAAAGTGATGTTTTCTGAGACAACTAAGAAGAGGAGTTCACAATAGAAATATACTCCTCCTTCCACATATAGACCGAGAACCAGGGAATCTACAATTACAATATCATTCGAGACACCAAAGAAAATGTTAGTAAAGAATGTTGAAGGGGAGATCTTGGGGAAAAGGAAACAAGTTCAAACTAAAGCTCGACTGAGCCACCCTAAGAGGAAGTTGAGAAGGAAATACATTATGGGAAAAGATGATGAAGATGAAGAATTGATAGAAATTGAGGGAATCAACAAATTTGAAGTTGCTACACACAATCATCCTACTAATTTTGATGAAATTTGTCACTAAATCAAAAATTTAGCAAGTTTGTCTGGATTTAAGTTTATTAAGTTTGAAAACTTAAGTAAAATTAATAAGGAATAGATAGAAGATGCAATGATGGATATGTTAGTATCATACAAGATGATGATATTAGAGATTGGGAATCTAGTCCCTGGTGAACTAGCAATTAAGATAGATGAGAGACAACATCATGCCATTATGACAAAAAGGCAGATCAGAGAAGGAGCATTAGCTCAAATCATGCTTGAGTTGACAAAGAAGAAGAAAGATAAATTCATGGAGAAATATAGGAATAGATTCATTCCTAAATTGAGAGATTATTATATACTAAAAAATGATGTTAATGGAGTTGTTCAACAGAGCGAATTAATATGGAAGACAATCTTTGGATTGATAGTGGTCAAGAACAAAGATGAAGGTACATCAAAACAAGTTGAGCTTGACAATAAAGAAGATATTGATGAGCCTGATAATGTTGAGGATGAGATGAAGGATAAGGTTTAGAATGAACAGACTGAGGATTTGGAAACTGATGAGGGTACATAAGGTTTGAATGCCAAGGAGTAGGGTAAAGAAACATTCACAATGCCAGATTCACCTATTGAGGAAAACCTTAAATTCAATGAAGAAGGAGATAAAAGAAAAGAAGATCAAGGAGATAAGTCTGCATTAGATATCTCTAAATCACATGAAGGAGACACAGAGGGGACTAAGACTCTTGAAACTGAGGAGAAACAAGAACCTAAGGAGAAAGAGGCTATTCAAGCATTAGTACAACTACCTAATGTCACACCTCTTGTACACACTAAAATCAAGAGTTCTAATACACGTGAACATCAGGTAATTATTACTTAGAAGGAGTTAGTTTCAATCAGTGGTGATACCAGTACCTTGAAAGCTGAACTGAGACCGAGTAGAAGCTCACAAGAGACCAAGAAGAAGAAGTCACATAAGAATAAAAATTGATGAAGTTATACTGATTCTAAAATGGGATACTGATAACTTATCTTATGAGAAAATGCTAATCTTGTAGGATTTATTGAACAGGAAGAGAAAGAAAGAGGAATTGAAAAGGGAACATCAACAGAAGAAGGTATTACATGAGATTAAAGATATCTTTATTGATGCATTTGAGTTACAATATCTAAATGAGAAGACACCTATATTAAATAAATTAGTTCATACTGTTCAAAAGGTGACAAATGATGATATCGATGCAAATGATAAGCTCATGCAATGGTCTGAAAGAAAGTTTGAGACCAAAGTACCTAAGAAAGTTGCAGCAAAGCTTACTTAGAAGAAGGTTACAGTTTCTGATCTGGTAAGCAACCTAGAAGAAGTTATAGAAAATGTTCTTTCTCTGTACAAAAAAATTTGTTATATAGAATTCTTTACAAAAGAGAATCAACAACTTATTGAGAAGCTACAATTGGATTTGAGGTCAACAAGACATTCACTAAGTATGGATGCAAGTTCCAGCTCTATTAATTTTAATAGGTTGACACATGCCCAAGGGAGATTAGCTGAGCTCATGGCTAATGATTGCAGAATAAGGGCTAAATTGATTTCTATTTAGAATATGTTGATACCTCATTTGGAGTTCATTAAAAAAGAGGTGAAAGCAGCAAAGGAATTAGCACATAAAGATCCACCTCTAAATATTGCACAGAGTTTTATGGATCTAGCCGCCGAGCTAGAAATCAAGCTACATGTTTTGGAATCTATCAGAACTAGTTGGGATAATGCATTGGTGGTGATCATACAAATTCATAAACCATTTTGGATAAGTATGGTCTAACCCCTACAACCCTAGCAGACAAGAGTGACAAAAACAAGGGGGAAATGCAATGAATGTCATCAAAAGGGGAAATAAAGGGAAAATAATTTATAAGGTATGAATTTTTTTTTTTGGAATTATGTACATATGTTGTATATGTAGTGAAGTCTTTATGAAGACCGAGTTGGAATCCTATAGGGAGATTTAAGTCTACTTGATTACTATTTTTTGTAAAGGACTGAAGAGTCATGACAAAGTGTTTTTGCCACTAATGTCAAAGGGGAATATTGTTGATCTCCAAGGATTTTTGTCTATTAGTGTCACACACTTAGTCATAATCAAGGTAGGTTGGTTGGTCATCACTACGACTGAGTCATACCACTAAGGCTAAGACCGAGCAGTAGTTATTGTCGAGCAAGTCAGCGGTCATCGAGTACTCAATAGTTGCCGAGAAGAATGATTATTGAGTTGCATAGAAGAGTTAGTGATGAGTGACAATATATGGATATGTTGAGCGAGACAATATTGAATGAGCACCAGAGTTTACATATGCCAAGTAAGATAGTTTTTTTATATGTGTTTGGAATGACACAAACACCTAGGTAAACCATTTTGGCTGACTTCTATGAATCATTTAATGATCATTCATAGATATTTAATGCATTAATTATGCATTATTTTTGAGATCATGGATCCCTATATAAGCCATGAAACCAATAAAAATTAGGGATTCCCAAGTGGCAAAATGTGATGAATCTAGGTCATTGATCTTGATCTGGATGTTTCATGAGTGATCTATACATGGGTTGATTCAAACCCTTATAGAAGTGAGCATGTGTGTGGATGTGGATGTGAAGATTAGAGATCATGTGCATATGCATGTTTTGCATAGACCAGATATAGTGACCAAGCTGAGAAGTGAAGAGAAGAATAGAGATATATCATATTAAGAGATCAGTTAAGAGTTGGAAAGAGGAGATCTGTTATCAGCATTTGTAGTGCAGACCGAAGGATTAAGTATTGATACATTCTAGCAAGTGAATCAGGGTAAATCTCTTAACAGAGTGGTCCTAACAAGCATTTGTAAACCTCTTAATAAAGTGCTTAATTTTTTGTAAGTTTAAATACTTTAACAAGGTGTATTGTATAATTCTATAAGCTCTTAATAGGGCAGACCCCTCACAAGGTAGATCATCAGAAGTGATCAAACTTTGTAGCCCTAATAGGAACACTTTATTACTGTAGTAGTAAAGATTTGTGGGTCTCATCCCCACTCTAGTTTTACCTTCAAGGGTTTCTGGGTTATCAAATATGTGTGTTATGTGTTCATTATGGATATGATTAGATGTTAGATCTATTACAACATTTTAGTTTATGTTTATGAATACATGGTTGAATCAGTTTGTTTTAGAAGTATGAAAGTTTTATAGATCTGATTCACCCCCCTCTTAGTTATTTCTTTCCTATATTAGACTTCCAACACCCTAATAGTAACAATGAACATTAAACCCTAATATTAAACCAAATGACAAATATTAATAGTGATGTAAAAGAAAAACTATTTTACACCGCCATGAAAATATGAGCAAGGCTTGAACAAAAGAGTAAATTTACTTCACAAATTTAACAGTGTTTATGAACACAAATTTTTGTGTTCATAAACACAAAAAATACCCACGAACACAAATTCAACTACAATAAACTGGGAATGTAGATCACATTCTAGTTAGAGATAAACAAAAAACCAAATGGAAAATAAAAAATTCCAAAAAATGTTAAATGGAGTCCTTAGTGAGGATTTATCCTCACTTGTGATGCACTAGATGATGTGATGGATTGCTCTTCAAGGTAAGGTGCCAAATGAACTACCCTTCCATAAGCACAATGGCTCAAATAGACCCAATGCAACCAAGGTTACACTAGGTACAAACTAATGATGGATTTGATGTATATGGGGTGTATTAGGATATATAAAAGTGGTTTCAAGGTTTCAAGACACACCCAACTCTCCTAGCCTTCAATTCTTCACCAAACTGTCACTAGGCCTAATAGCCTTCCTTGTAGCCCTGCAACGAAAGTAATTTTCCCTTAAGTTCATATTTTCCTAAAGAAATAACCAAAAAAATTATATTTTTGGATACCCTTTATCCCCTTATGCAACATATAAAAATTAAAATAGTGACTCATTTGGACCATATGTGACTGTCCTCACACTATGGCTTAAAAAGTGCATAAAAAGACCCCAATTTACAAAGAAAATATATTATAAACATTCTCCCAATGTCTCAACTCTTTGGAAGAAACAATAAATGACTCAAAACCACTAAATCCAAGAGTAATTAGACTTAGACCTTCATTAACATCAAAACCCCCAAATTCACTGCTTTCAAGCCCTTAATACTAAGGCTTCCTCAATGTCTTGTCTCCAATCACTTCCAGACATAACCAGTACTTGTATCACCAATAAAATTCCAATATAAGACAACCCACATCATAAAATATATCCCTTATTTGGATGGATCATAGGCTGCTACACTTGTGCCATCAATTTCACTTGAAACCCTTCTCCAAATCAACCTGTGATCACTTCATTCCTTCAAATATATGAAAGGATTAGTGTTATAAATTATCATACATGGTTAGTATACTCCTCCCATGGATTCTAGGCCTTTGAGTCCATGGAAAGGATCAAAGTTACAAACTAACTACAAAATAGATGAAAAACTTCACAAAATCTGAATTTTAACTTGCTGGAAATGACAGTACAATCATAGAAAAGGACTTTCAATGCATTGGAATGGACATACAAATTATATTATATTTCTTCCTTTTCCACCATCAACCAAATAATTAAAACAAGAAGCTTTTAACCATCCAAAATACATAGAACATTCAAATTACAGATTTAAACTTGTCTCTTATTGATATTGTTGTTGCAGTCCATACACTCTAGCCACCATGTGTGAACAATGGAATGCCAAATACAAATAGGAATGAAAAAATCAAATTCCTCAACCTCTTTCAATCATTTTGAGGGATTAGTTAAGTGTTTTTACAATAGAAACTCCATTTCCCTCCTAAATGGCTACTAGCCATTACTTTTCAAATATTTGAATTTTTAAACTTTAAAATGCTTTAAACCCTTTGTAATTTGAAAACTAAGAACTCCAAAGGATGTCAAAACCCTAGGAGACTTATTTAAATCGAAGCTAAAACCCCTAAAACCTCCTACACACATTGGGACACTAATGATCCAAATTACATTTATTTAATCCCTTTAGGATATAACTTATTCTTAATAAACAAATGTCATTTCATGACATCAAAACATTATAGGAGCCAATACACCATAGTTGATGTGATTTTCATCACCTAGGGTCCCTTTGATCTCCTTGGACCTATGATTTACATTAGGTTCCATCCATTCAGTCATGGTCTTCATGGTCTTCATGTTGGTCCTTGGTGCTCCTGCACCATACTCCCCACCATCAATGAAATGCTTGTCCCAAGTCTTGTGTGGCCTAAAGGACCTCTGCAATGTAGGGGTGAAGTAATCCCCCAAAGTGATTTTCCTTCTCACATCTGGCCAACCTACATTCACACATAATTTGTTAAAATAAAAACATGGTTTTGTTTCCTGCCCTTGGGAAGGGCAGTGAGAGGGATGAAAATCCTCCTCCTTTGATCCACTCCATGGATTAGATCTCTAATCTAACATCTTTGCCCCCTTTCTTTTCTCTGGCTGCATCATAGGACACTTTATGGTCCCAACTTGCACAAAGGCTAGGTCCCAAATCTCTCATCCTTTAGGACTGTCATAGTAGCCTCTTGACTGTACTTTCTCATCCTTCTTCCATCTAGTATCATACTGAACCTTATTTTCTATCTCCTACCCAGAACACATAAGTATTGGTTCTTCTTGGTACCTCACTAATGGTTGCAATTCATATTTCTTGCCTTCATGGTGAACCAAGTACTTATTTTTGAATCCATCATGAATAACTCTCCTTGACCATTGCCAAGACCTGCCTAAGATCAAGTGTCCACAACTCATATCCAAAACATCACATAGTACCCTATCTCTATACTTGCCAATTGAAAATTCAATCATGACTTGAGTACTAACCAACAAATTCTGATTTTAATTTACCCAAGTAGCATAATATGGCTTCGGATGTAAAAATGTTTTCAAATTTAACTTCCTCGCCACTTCATGAGACACAACATTATGACTTTCTCCTAAGTCTATAATGAGTCTACATACTTTACCTTGGATTAAGCAATTTGATTTGAATATACTCATATGTGGATTCCATGGTTGTCCTCTTCCCATCAATAAGCATTCTCCATCCTCTAGGTGAATTTCAATAGCCTCTTGCTGCTCTTCTCTCTTTGTGTCTTCTTCCATCAAGTTCACCCTCATGTCTCTACTCTTGTCCTCATTCCATTTAGGACATCTAAAGGACTGATGACCCACTTCATTACAAGTGAAGAATCTTCCTGTGAACATCCCATTTCCTCTTCCTCCACTTCTTCCTCCTCTATATCCTCCTCTTATCTCTGATGTGTATGGCTTGTCTTTTTCATTTCTATTCTAAAAATCAGTGGTGCCTCTACCTCCTCTTCCTCTCATAGAAGATCCTCCTCTTGTGCTATTCCGCTTCTCATGCCTTCTTCTTATCTTCTCTTCAGCCTTCATGGCTAATTGATAAAATTCATCAATTTTCCTTGGGGTAGTAAGACTAAGTTCATCCTGAATGTTGAACCTTAGCCCACCCATGTACCTTGCAATCTTTTCTTCCACTTCTTCTTCATGCCCTGTTCTAATATCCAACTTATGGAACTCCTCAGTGTACCTTTGCACATCCATATCCTTTTGTCTAAAATCTCTCAACTTCTTGTATAACTGTACTCTATAATTCGTTGGAAAAAAAATTTCCTTCATCTTCTCCATCATACTATACCAAGATGTGATCTTGGGTTTCCCATTCTTCCATCTTTCTACCTGAACACAATCCCACCACAATAATGCATGTCCCTTCATCCTGGACTTTGCAATCTTCACTTTATCCTTCTCCTCTATTCCTTCACACTCAAAGCAATTCTCAATTTCACTGAACCAATCTATTAGTTCCTCATCATCCATCTTCCCTCCATACATTGGTAAGTCTATCCTTACCCTTGAATCTCCATTCTTTATGGCTTTCACCAACTTAGTCATCCTCTCATCCTCAGGGTCTAATTGTTCTTCCTCGTGGGGTACTTCTTCTTCTTCTCCTTCTTCTTCTTCCTCATCCAATCTGATGTTCTTGTCCCTCTTCTCTAGTGTTGTGATCCTCTCCATCATGTTTGTCATCATTCTATCCTTCTCATGGTTTTCTTTCTCCCTTTGTTCCAATGTTGCTTTCAACTTCCTATTGTCCACCAACTGCTCCCTGACTATCCTAGCCAACTCTATGTTTGTCATTCTTGTAGGAAACTCCTCTTCTCCTTCAGACATCTTCCCTAATCTACTTGTGCTTTGATACCACTTTTTGCACTGGATGATGTGATTGACTACTCTTCAAGGTAAGGTGCCAAATTTGGCTCACAAATGAACTACCCTTCCACAAGCACAATGGCTCAAATAGACCCAATGCAACCAAGGTTACCCTAGGTACAAAATAATGATGGATTTGATGCATATGGGGTGTATTAGGAAATATCAAAGTGGTTTCAGGGTTTCAAGACCCACCCAACTCTCCTAGCCTTCAATTCTTCACCAAACTATCACTAGGCCTAATAGCCTTCCTTGTAGCCCTGCAGTGAAAGTAATTTTCCCTTAAGCTAAGATTTTCCCAAAGAAATAACCAAAAACATTATATTTTTGGATACCTTTTATCCCCTTATACAACATATAAAAAGAAAAATAGTGACTCCTTTGGACCATATGTGACTGTCCTCACACTATGGCTCAAAAAGTGCATAAAAGACCACAATTTACAAAGAAAATATATGATAAACATTCTCCCAATGTCTCAAATCTTGGGAAGAAACATTAAATGACTCAAAACAACTAAATCCAAGAGGAATTAGACTCAGACCTTCATTAACATCAAAACCCCCAAATTCACTCCTTTCAAGCCCTTAATACTAAGGCTTCCTCAATGTCTTGTCTCCAATCACTTCCAGACATAACCATTACTTTATTCACCAATAAAATTCCAATATAAGACAACCCACATAATAAAATATACCCCTTATTTGGATGGATCATTGGCTACTACACTTGTGCCATCAATTTCACTTGAAACCCTTCTCCAAATCAACCTGTGATCACTTCATTCCTTCAAATCTCTACAAGGATTAGTGTTATAACTTATCATACATGGTTAGTATACTCCTCCCATGGATTCTAGGCCTTTGATTCCATGGAAAGGATCAAATTTTCAAACTAACTACAAAATAGATGAAAAACTTCACAAAATATAAATTTTAACTTGTTAGAAATGACAGTACAGTCATAGAAAAGGACTTTCAATGCATTGGAATGGACACACAAATTGTCTTAGATTTCTTCCTATTCAACCATCAACCAAATACTTAAAACAAGAAGTGTTTAACCATCCAAAATGCATAGAAAATTCAAATTACAGATTTAAAATTGTCTCTTATTGATATTGTTGTTGCAGTCCATACACTCCAGCCACCATGTGTGAACAATGTGTTATGCCCTGCATCCCCGTCCCTACATTTTGTGTGCAAAATGTTGGGTCCCCCTTTTTTTGCTTTTGTTTTCTCTTTGCTTGCGGCTTTTCCTTGTCCTTTTTTTCCTTTGTCTTCTTTCTCCGGGGTTTTTCTTCCACGGCCTTGTCTTGTTTGCTTGGTTTTCTCCTCCAGGACTCCGGTCCCGGAGGTTGTCTTTTGTTGGGAACTGGATTCCAGACTCTGGGATTTTTCATCATGATATTCTTAGGGATATCATCGCAAGGAATCCCTGGGCCTAGAGTCTGGAGGTTTTTGCCGGTCCGGAGATCGCTGGAAGGAGGAGGATTGCCTTTTTACCGCGGGTATAAATAGAAATTATCTGTCATTCTCACACTTACCGCGATTAAAACCTTCGAGCACTTAGAGAGAATTAAAGATCGATTTCCAAAGTGATTAACCAAGCATTTGCAGGAAGTTTATGATAATCAACGCTTAACATCTTCTGTCATTCTCAGGAAAGTGCAAGTGCTTCGTGGTGGTGCTTCTAACCGATTGACAACCTGAGCTGTTGCAGAGCTCCCACGGTAATCTCCCCTTTTCTTCGCCTTCTGCATTTTCAGGTTGGTCTTTCTGCTTTCCCTCCTCTCTGTTTTATTTCCTCTCTCTGGCTTTCTTTGTCTTTCATTTTTCTTTCGTTTGTCTAGTTTTGTTGCGTTCTTTTTTCTGTCTTGGCTGGTCCGTTGTCTTCTAGTTTCACCGCCTGTTGGTGGGTCAGCTCTGCCAGAGGGTTGTCTGCCCTATGTGCAGAAGTTTTCTGTCTGTAAATAATGTAAATAGTGTAAGTAGTGGTCTGTTTGTAAATAGTGTGTATATTGTGCATATGAGTTTCTGCCTTGTCTGGTTTTCCCGTGGGTGTCGTCCCGCATTGTATATTCATGTATATATGTATACAGTTGTATATAGCCTATGTATATATCTCCTCATTTCTATGTATATATCCTTTAGCTTCGTGTATATCCTTCCAGGTGGCTTGACAAGCTGGTCGAGTCGCCTCTGTGTCTGGTTTTCCGCCTTCGAGTTCGCTTCAAGGCAGAAAACCACCTATTTGAAACTCGGCTCCCCGCCGGTTTCAAACAGGTGGTTTTCTCTCTCCTCTATGAAGGCTGTCAGAACCTCATTTATGTCCCATGTGCGCAATCAATCCCAGCCAAGTGGCTTTTCCTTTTCGCGTGTTCGAACAATTGGCTCCGTCATCATCACCATTACATCCATTTAATGCCAACACACGTGGCGTCCACGTGGGCCCGACAACTTACCTTTTCATGCATCTTAGCTAACGGTCATTTCTCTGGGCTTGGGGCCTCTTACCACCATCCATCCTATGTCTTTTTCAAATATGATAAAATCCCCCCGGACCCGGATGTTTAATGAAGTCTTGTTTATTGTGTTTTGCTTTTCCGGTATCTTTGCATAAAACTAACTTTTCAGGAAGGGCAAACACCATGGTGGTAAGATTTCCCAGACCCCAGAATGATTATTTTGAAAAACATGTTTTGACGGTCGCTTTGTCTCACAGGTCTCTAGAGTTATCTTCCAAATATGTTTGAAGCGTCTGCATCATCTCCTCCTGGAAGCCCGGAATTACCAACCACAACAAAAACCAGGGCAGCAGCAAAGTCAAAGATGGAGAAAGCCCTGGAAAAACTTCCCCTCAGCATGAAGTATGTATAGGATGATGGCATCATGGGCTCAAAGATTGAGTCCAAGGTAAAACTAATAACCGACGCCAATGTCAGAACCTGGGCAGAAATGCAGGCCCTGGTAAAGATAATGCACATCCAGCGACAGGCTGGAGATCAGCTCGCAATCAACGTCGGAGGTTCCAAAATCCTCTGGGAAGCTTGCTTCCCATGCTCCGTGCAGTCTCTAGAGCTTTTCCTAACACTGGCTGCCAACTACAACTCTTCTGTTCGGGCCATCATGCTCGCAGCTATAGAACCCACAGGGTAACCCACTCCACTGGTGTCCCTCAACCTAGTCACATTTTAGGCAGGCCTGGGTATCCCGCAATTTGATAGAGCCACAGTGGTTACAAGGACTGATGCCTTGAAACATTTTACACAGCTGGAGGATGCGGCCTGGGTGTACATGAACACCCATTGGCTCAAGGCCCCGAAGAGGGACCCAAAGAGAATGAAGATAGATATCCCCCGCTCTGAATTCAAGGAGAGCATCCAAATGGGGATAATAG
>MU228440.1:714327-734209 GCA_018584345.1 Thuja plicata
CGAAGAGGGACCCAAAGAGAATGAAGATAGATATCCCCCGCTCTGAATTCAAGGAGAGCATCCAAATGGGGATAATAGCATTAGCCCAGGTATTTGGGAAACCTTCCGCCCAGGAGTTCGCCAAGTGGATGTACTATTTCCTCCTCAGCATCTCCACCAAGGGAGAATTCTTTGACTGGGCAACCATAATCTCCAATCATGTCGAATCCCAGTTCCAGCAGTTGAAGGAGAAGAAGAAGTTCTACATGTCTTCTTATGTTTTCTGGGCCTTGGCCCAACAGAGGCCCCACTCCAACGTCCTACTTACAGATGGCGTTCTTGGGATTGGCCCAGGATAAAAGCACCGTGGGACCATTTTCCACAGATTCAGTGGGAGGCCAGCTTCCCCGGTTTCTGTCGGGTAAATGATGCGTTCGTTTACTACCATTTGCTCACACCCACCTGGGATGCTGGGTACTGCCTATCTACTGAGGTGATGAAGTTATTTAGTAGTTATGGATACTACTATATTCAATTCCAATAGCATACATACATTAGGGTTGCCAGCTTCTCCGAGAATCCCTACTTGTTGCCCAAGCATTGTGGGGACAAGATCGTGCTGCTGGAATATTGCTGGAAAATAATGGAGCTACACACCTTCTTGGCCCTCAAGAAGGTCCCCAACGTCTCATTCCCAATCACTTGTGGGAACTACACCTGTGGTCTGGCCACCGCGAAAGAGGCAGACAATGAGCTGAAGAACTTTGATCCACATGGCAAAATTGCAGCAGCGCTGCCCCGGGCTTCGGAGCCCCATCATATACACATGGAAGACTTCTGGGCGGACTTCCAGGCTGATGTTGATGTCCGGAGCAGGCACTGTGACAGAATGAAGGCTGGAATGATGCAAGAAATGAAGCTTCGGAGGTTCCCCCCGGGCTTCTCTGACACCGCCCCCACCACAGATCCCCAGTACAAAGAAAAGGGGATCAATAAAATGGCACTGCCAGTAATGGATTGGGCCACCCAGGAGGGGCCCACGATTGAGGACTTCACTCAGGACATGGTCGAGTGAAGTCACACCTATTTCAAAAGGGTGTACCCCAGGAGTATGCGTCAGGCTCCCCGATCGGCGCCAAAGAAAACACCATAGCCGGTACCTGGATTGACCCCGGGAGTCGGGACTTCTTCACAAGGTGTAGACAAAGGAAAGAAAATAGCTACAACCCCCTCCGCACAAGAAGTCTCGATACAAGAATAGATCAAGCAGTCTGTGGCAGTCTCCCAGCAAATGATGGAGCAGTTAATAACGAGGTTGGCCACTCCCCCACTTATGGTCGGACCAATCCGTCCTCCATCCTCCCCGTCATTGGCAGCCTTAATGGTCAAGGCAACGAGGGTGGATCCCATGGAGGTAGCAGCTATAGCCAATGCGGGGCCACCTTTGGTCACCCGAAGGAAGAGGAAGCACATCAAGCAGGTCAAGGCAGAACCAGCACCCAGGGCATCCCTCCCCCGAGAAGTAGAGATCCTTTCTTCCAGTTCCCCGGAACCGGAGAAAGAAGCAGAGCCTGCAGAGGTCCCAGCCAGTCCCCCTCTACAAGAGGAATTTGATGATGTATTTGCAATCAATGAGTTTGGAAATCTGCAAGGGGACGATACACAAGTAGGGACAGAGGTCCCGGAGAAAGAAGCAGAGGCTGCGGACCAAGAAAACTTGGAACAAGAACCTGCACAAGAACAGGAGCAGCAGGAAGCAAAAGAAGAGCCAGAGCTGGAGATTTTCTCCGGGGCTCAACAAATACAAGGTCCAGGAGTGGACCAACCAAAGCCAAGCAAACAAATGGCATCTACTGGGGGAACCAGACCTCCGGGAATAACCGTAAACCCAGCCGCCACGTTCCAAGGGCCACTCCCGGGAGCAAGCTTCGGGAAGGTTATCACAGTGGCCCAAACTCTAAATCTTGGCCTGATACCTCTCCTACTGCCAACAGAGGAAGAAGCCCTGGCAGAAGAACAAGAAGAAGAAGAACAAGAAGAAGAAGAACAGCAAGAAGAGGACATCCCCGAAGAAGCCCACCAAGGTCCAAACCCAGTGATAGAAATACAGGACCAGGCTGAGGGGATGGAAGTTGAAAAGGATGTTGCTGCAGAGGCAGTTGAGGCAGGGAGAGGGATGGATGAAGTCCATACCATCAGGGGCAGTAGAAGCCCGATATGAAAAGGAGGCCCAGAGGCTCAAGGCTGAGAAAGAAAAGAACGCACACCTTATGGGGTTGCTTACTGAGCTGGCCAGACCCATCAATTTTGCCCCTCCAGAGACCTCCACATCAGAAGAATTACCGCAGAGTGACATAGACTCCCTGTGAGTAATGAAAAAGAAGGCCCAAGCAATAGACGAATGGGTCACCCTCCAAATAGGAAACACACAGTGTTTCCTGGCGTCCACTCTCCCAGATTTATACACAGCCCAGAAAGTCATTCATCAAGTGGAGGTGCTTATTGAGCAGTGGGAGAGTGACACCAAAAATTACCAAGCGTGGAAGGTAGAGCTCGAAGAGCTCCTCACCTTGGGAGAAGATGTAATTTCTGAATCTATAATTCTGGGTGAGGAATCATTTGATTTTGTAAGAACTCAGCACTCCAGACTTGACCTCACATTGGAGGTAACCAAGCAACTGGTAGAGTCCTTGCAAGAAAAGGTAAATACCGTAAAATATTCTTCTAATTTATACAAGTCTTTTGTGATAAAGGCTTCTGGGGCTGATCCCCTTAGTACAGATACTTATACCCCCAAAGATTCAGTTTTGGGGAGTTTTGATGAAATAATGAAATCCCGGTGTCAATCTCTGGAGGGAATAGATGGGGCCCAGATGGCGAAACTAACCAAGATGATACTGAAGGGTCATGATGCTGCCAGAATGGCAGATGAATTCAAAGGGAATGTTCCAGACCTGGGGGAACAAGTTGAAGTGGCCAGGAACAGAAGGGCCAGCCTAAAAGAGATAGATGAGGATGGCATTTTCTGCCTCCTCCAGGCCTTCAGCAATAACAAGCAACCTTGAGCTTTCTCCGGAGGCTGGGGAAGAACTCACATCGAGTATTCTTTATTCTTTTGGGGACGTAAGTTCCTGGATCTCAGAGTTCCGAATCCAACAATTTTGTATTCTTTAAAAGTGACCCGTGTCCCGGTCCCCGAGGCCGACCGGTCACTTTCAGAAGCGGTTAATAAAGACTGTCAGAGGGTGGTTGGCCACATCAAGAAGCATCGGCTTGGCAGTTGGTCTTCTGACAAGGTGGTCTTCTCAAGGTGCCGCTCAGAAATACATCTAGCACATTGGAGACAGGGCGCCACATTTCCCATTTATGAGGCATGTAGTCTTGATCTTTGAGGGACCTATTTTCTTCTTCCTCCTTTCCGGTTCTCTTCCCGAGACTGATTCTTCCGATGTATATTCTTATCTTATTCTTCTGACATGACAGACCTATTCCTTCTCCAGGTCTTTTGTAGGGTGGCGCAGGTAGTACCGGCCCCCGGATATTGTATTTTATTGAGACATGTGTAAAATAGGGTTAGGGTTAGAAGAGTTGTATAAATAGGCAAATCGGCCCATTTCCAAGGGTCGGAAAAATTGATGATTTTGTTTTCCATAGCAATAGCAAAGTAATTTCTCATTTCAGTTGCAGAGCTCAATGCTCCATTGTTCTGTTCTCAGTAGTTAGACGCTCCCCTAGAGCCGCCATTGTATTATGCACCAGTGTTTGCTGGACTAAATATTAATTAAGAAGGAAGAATTCTTGGAAACAATGTTGTTGGCATTCCTTCTTCTGAGTTAATGGTATTTCATGTTTTAACATTCTTTATGTCTTTTACTCTGGTATGTTAAGTAGATTAACGAACTCTTTACTCTCGCTACTGATAGATTGCTAACTGATGGTTATGTGTTTCTTCGGTATTTAGTGTAGTTTACCAGAGTATTATTGATGTTTTGGACATTTCGACATGACTATAGTTAGATGAAATGTTTCTAACCCTGCAGGATCTTTTTCGTTTTATTTGCTAAGTATAGAACGCTTGGAAAACCTTACTTTGATCGAATCTCCGGAGAAGATGAGTTGAAGAAACCAGCTATCCCCCTCAAAAACAGTCACCTCTCCCAACCGAGCCCCGCACCGTCGTGACCCGACACTCAGGTGCTTGAAGGCCCAGAGGATTTATTTCCCCTGGACAACCTTTACAGGTGGAGTTGGCCGATTTCCCCAGAACCCGGTGACAACTTATGACTGTTGGCGGACCCGGTCAGCAAAACCCCCCCAACACAATGGAATGCCAATTACAAATAGGAATGCAAAACTCAACTTCCCCAACCTCTTTCAATCAGTTTGAGGGATTAGTTAAGTGTTTTTACAATAGAAACTCCATTTCCCTCCTAAATGGCTATTAGCCATTACTTTTCAAATATTTGAATTTTTAAACTTTAAAAATGCTTTAAAACCTTTGTAATTTGAAAACTAAGAACTCTAAAGGATGTCAAACACCTAGGAGACTTATTTAAAGCCAAACTAAAACCCCTAAAACCTCCTACACACATTGGGACACTAATGGTCCAAATTATATTTATTTAATCCCTTCAGGATATAACTTGTTCTTATTAAACAAATGTCATTTCATGACATCAAAACATTATAGGAGCCAATACACCATAGTTGATGTGATTTGCATCACCTAGGGTCCATTTGATCTCCTTGGACCTCTAATTTCTATTAGGTGCCCTCCATTCGTTCATGGTCTTCATGGTCTTCATGTTGGTCCTTGGTGCTCTTGCACCAACTTGGGTCAAATACTTAGCATTGAAAATGCCTAAAATCATCTTGTGCATGTGGGCCTCCAAGGTGAAACAAGGAAGAAATAATTGCACAATGCAGGCAGTATCTTGAAATGGAAGCATGAAAAAAGTGACATCTTGAAATCAGAAAAAAATACCTCCAAACCATGAAGGAAGAATGGTATATGAAAAGAGAATCACTTCTATCATGGAGTTTATCAATTTCATAAAACTCGTTGAGAGTTCTAATGATGGGAGACATGCTCAGGTTCACATATGAATGAGTAATGGATTTCAATCAAACACATTCTAGTATGCAATTTTCCCATGAATAGAGAATACATAGAAGATGAAGGAACAAAGGTGAGCAAAAAGAGTGAGAAGATAGGTGTATTCATTTTATTTGTGCTAAAAAAGTGGGGGAATTGAGGGGGAAGTAAGGTGAGTTGACACACCATTGATGTCACTATAAGGAAGAGTGATGGGTGATGATAACTTGATAATGTGAAGAAGTTTCTTTGAATGGTGGTCGCACAATTAAATGCTATGTAGCTACCATCATAGTTTTACATGGAATTGTGGCAAACTTGACAAGGTGGGCCAATGCACGTCTTGATCAACACACCAAAATGCCCAAATTTGAAAACCTTGGATGCCAATATGGCGCACATATGGAAAACAAGGTTAAAAATATTTGTTTTCAATATCTGGTCACACGACCAAGATAGTGATGTTGCATATTAAAAAAAAGGTTTTTGGGTCCATGTGGACCCCCAAAGATAGGGTCTGCATGTAATTGTGTCCCTACCCTACTTAGATTAAAAAATATGAAATGATTTATTTTCAATGATAATTTTTTATTTGGTTCTACAATATAATAACCTATATGTTCAATGAAAAAAATTGTATAGGAAAAATATTACTCGGTACAATAGATTTGCACTTGTCTTTTACCCTAATATAAAGTATGTATGGAAGAGTGTTGGCATTTGGTGAAGATGATTTGAGTGTTGATCATGGGATTGTATTGTGGCATTTTCATTGTTGGAAACATGATCTTGTTAGAATAACTAAGAGAGGGGTGAATCAGTGGCCTTAAAATAATTCCAAAAATCCAACCAAAACTTATATCTCAAATATAATATCCTCTAGTTATCTTTCAGTCCATCAAGATGTATGCCTTAAATAACTTTAACCAATATAAACTGCTCGGTAAGATATACTATTTATCTTTTCTGGACTTTACTGAATAGCAACAAATAAACTTAGTGTTAACCGACCAATCTAGTATCACTAATGTGTACAACAAAATATCAATGCAATGAAAGAAATACACATTTGACACATATTTTAACGTGGAAACCCTGTTAAGGGAAAAACCACTTGGGACCAGTAACCCAAAATTTTCACTCTTCTGAAATGAGCTTGGTGAAGAGTCAACCCTGTTAAAGGTTACAAACACACTATTAAGTGCGACCTTGTTAGAGGATTTAAAACTAACAGTTTATCTTTTGATCTAGCACTCACTATGCTTTCAAAAAGAAAACCTTTTGATACTCTTGAGTATCTCAATACATTAAGGACTGTTAAATCCCACTCGGTTAAGAGATTTTATGAATCAATGGTTAAACTGATACAGTAAATGATCTATTCAATAATACAACTTTAACTTGCACATATTTAGATCTATTGTTAGTAGACTCATACCTCTTTGATCAATGTTCACTTCAGTTCCTTTGCTTTCATTCTTTCTTCTTTCTGCTTGGTGAATGCTCTGTCCTCTATTGCTTTGTGTCTACAAAATTCTCTAGCTCTGTTCTTTGGCCTATATGGTCTGATTTGCATGAAGACTTCTATCTTCACCAGAATTATACTTAGCATTCATCTCTTTTATAATGAATTTATTGTCTCTTTATATAGAAATGATTAACCACTCAATTTCCTTTTTTTATCATAGATCACTTCTTGATCCGTAAAACTCGCCATTCTTTGCTTTATCTCATAAAGCTCTTCTTTAGTTGTATTCCATAGTTCTCTCCTTGATAACTATGCTTTAAATCTCTTCCATGCTTTATTTTAACTGATCCTTAAGAATCAATCAATCAATCAATCAATGTCTAAATATAGCTCTTGCCAGCTAAGTAGTTTTTTTGTTCTTGAAATTCAGTTATGATCGGTCATCAACTCTAGTTAGCTTGGTCATCGAGTTCAATTGTGCTTGGTGACAACTTCAGTTATGCTCAGTAAATAGTTCTTTCTCGGTAAAACTTTATTGGTTACTGTAGTTCTCGGTATACACTATGAACTTCTCAGTGTTCACTGCTCAGTAAATCTTGGTCGGTTACTACTATGCTCAGTTTACACTATCCATCAATGTGCACTGTCTGTCAGTGTTTACTGTCACTCGTTGTATATAGACTTTTATGTTTTACTGATAACATAAACTTTGTCTCTTTGGTATCTTCAAGTCTATGACAATATGTGTATGAAAAATCAGATTATATCAAGTTGACATCAATGACAATACAATACATTTACAGATTTAATGTCTTGCATTCACTTTTGTAGCTCAGTGATCATCAAATTATCATCTTCAAACATTCAATCAATTATAGTTCATCAATCTCTGCCTTTGGCATTGATGGAAACATACTATGAAATATGCAATATAATATATGCCATAACATACCAAACTTATTGTTCTATAACCAATTCAAATATCCAAGTCTCAATAAGCTCTTTAGCTTAGATTTGATTCTATTGTGTGCTCTCCCTTTCTTCATTCCCTTCAATGGATAGGTGTAGTAGTTTTGTTTTCTGATTTTGTCTCTCCCTTTCTTGTAGAATCTCTTCTCTAATTCTCTCCCTTTGATGGATGGTTGTTTCATTGAATATCTCTTCTCTTGAATCTTAATCTTCATTTTATTTAATCTTTCTCTCCCTTTGGATGTTTTTATCCTTGATGTATATTTGATCCTTGATGGATATTTCATTGAATATCTCTCTCCCTTTGAAAATAATGCCAAACAAAAATATATCACTGAATTTCCTCTCCATCAGCAATACGGCTCTGTAGTAGCCAAAAATATCTCTTGTGTGTGTTTTTGATAAGTACCTTCTTGTACTGATATGTCATTGTAGTCCATATCTCACCTTGCATCAACATGATTGATCTTCTAATAATGTGTAGGCTGATGCAGCCTCCAAGTCATCTTAGTGACTATTAGACAAGGGATGAACCCCTAGTCTATTCCTCAGGTACTCAAGTGTATCTTTTGGCAATGGTTTTTTGAATATGTCTGCCAGTTGTTCTTTGGATTGTACATATTCCAGTATCACCTCTTTCTCTTGTACTTGTTCCCTCAAGTAATGATACTTAATATCTATGTGCTTTGTCTTATCATGCATCACAGGGTTCTTTGAGATGTTTATAACATTAGTATTATCATAATAGATAATTACTGGGTCAAGAATTTATTCATTCATATCTTTTAAAAATTTCTTGATCCATCTAATGTTAGAGCAATTTGCAATAGTATATACATATTCTACTTCTGCAGTTGATTGAGATATGCATCCTTCCTTTTTACTTATCCATGTGACAAGTCTATCACCCATAAATAATGTTCCTCCTATTGTGCTCTTTCTATCATCTAAGTTTCCAGCCCAATAAGCATGAGTATAAACTTGTAGCTCAAATTTTCCTTCTTTATTGTACCACAAACCATAGTCTTCAGTATTCTTTAGATATCTCAAAATTCTTTTAACATCAGTCATGTGTGATTCCTTAGGATTAGCAGAGAATCTTGCAACTATACCAACTGCATGTGCTATTTTTGGTCTAGTATGTACAACATACATTAATTTTCCAATTATAGATATGTATAAGGTCTTATTTACCTCAGTTTTCTTGTCTTCCTTTGTTAATTTTCATATGGTTTCCATAGGTGTTCCAACTAGTTTGGAGTCCTCCATCTTGAATATCTTCAGAACTTCTTTGATGTATTTGGATAGTGTGATGTAGATGTCTTCTTCTTGTTGTAGAATCTGTAGACCAAGGAAAAAATTGATCTCTCCAAACATTGACATTTCAAATTCTTTGGTCATTTCATCAGCAAATGGTTTGCATAGCATATCATTACCTCTAAATATGATATCATCAACAAAAATCTTAGCAATAAAAATATTATCATCAGTATCTCCTTTCAAATATAGATTATTGTTGTCACTTTTCTAAAAAATCCAATACTAATGAGATATAAGAGAAGTCTTTCATACCATGCTCTAGGTGCTTCTTTCAATCCACACAAGGATTTGTGTAGTTTACAAACCATGTTTCTTTTGTTTGGATCAACAAACCCTTCAAGTCGTTCAATGTATACCTCCTCTTCTAGTATTCCATTCAGAAATGTAGATTTAACATCCATTTGGTATACTTTGAATCCTTTGAAGGCATCATAAGCAAGTAGAATTCTTATTCCTTCTAGTCTAGGAATGGGTGCAAAGGTTTTTCCATAGTCAATACCTTCTTCTTGTGCATACCATTTGCATACCGTTCTTTCTTTGTTTCTTGCGACTTCTCCATTCTCATTGAGTTTATTTTTGAATATCCATTTGGTACCAATGACATTTTTGTCATTCGGTCTAGGTACTAATGTCCATCTTTTATTCTTCTCAATCTCTTCATTCAATGCACTAACCCATTCTTGATTCTCAAGTTGAGCATTAATAGATTTAGACTCAAGATCACAAATAAAACATCTAGTGTTAAGTAACTTACTTCTTGTTCTCATTCCATCTCTTTTGTCTCCAATGATTTGGTCTCATGGATGGTGTCTTCTGAAATATTTAGCAAGTACAGGTTTAGATCTTTGTCCTTCATTTTCACAAGGTTTAGCATTGTGAGCATTTTCCTGATTCTCAGTGTGTGCATCTTGTTGCTTGGTTGCATTGTTATGTTGCTTGGGCAAGGTGTTAGGTTCTTCTATGTAGACAAATCTATTGTATTCTTCTAGTTCCTTTCTATTTTCCTCATCATTTTTCTCATAAAATTCATCCACTTTAACATTTGCACTCTCAATGATTTTTTTAGAAGATTTGTTCAGACATTTATAAGATTTTCTTTTAGTAGAATATCCTAGAAATATTCCTTCATCACTTTTAGAGTCAAGTTTCCCATTTCTATCATCTTTCAGTATATAACATTGACTTCCAAAAATTCTAAAGTAACTCACATTTGATGTGTATCCATACCATAGCTCATAAAGTGTCTTATTGGTGTCTTTCTTCAATTGAACTTGGTTTAGTGTATAGACAACATTACTTATATATTCTCTCCAGAATGTTTGTGTGATGCCTTTTTCAATCATCAATGTTCTGGCACAATCAACAATTGATCTATTCCTCCTTTCAACAATCCCATTTTGTTGTAGTGTTCTCAATGCAGAAACTTATCTTGTAATCCCATGCTCATTACAAAAGTTAGTGAATTCATCAGAAATAAATTCTCCTCTTTCTGATCTTAAACATTTCAATTCTTTTCCACTTTGTTTTTCAACTTTTTCTTTATACCATTTGAACATCTTAAATGCTTCAGACTTCTCTTTCAGGAATATGATATTCATCATCCTAGAATAGTCATCAACAAATAGAATAAATTATTTATCACCATAATAGCTCTTTGTTCTCATTGGTCCACATAAGTTAGTGTGGACTAACTCTAGAATAGCATTAGACATGTAGGTTTTTCTCTTGAAACTAGACTTTGTCATTTTCCCTATTTGACAGTTCTTGCACATAACATGGTTAGGCTTTGAAATACTCGGTAAGCCTCTCACTTTTCTTTTCTTACTTATTTTAAGCATGTTGTCAAAATTCACATGACATAACATTTTATGCCACAACCAAACGTCTTCATTTCTAGCCAATAAACAAGTGGTCTCAATATCATCAAGATAAAATAGATTACCTTTTGTTTGTTCACCAGTACCGATCAACTTTCCTTTTTCATTATAGATCATTGCCTTTTTGTTCTCAAATGCAACTCGGTGTCATGTGTTGTTCAGACGTGAAACACTCAATATATTATAGTTATGTCCTTTCACCCAATATTCATTTTCACATCGAATCATATTATTCAACATGATGGTACCTTTTCCTTCAATTGGGCAAGGTGAGTCATTACCCATCCTAACTGATCCACCATTATAATATTCAAAAGCTTCAAGATTTTCTTTATCTCCAATCATGTGATGAGTACAACCACTATCAATAATCTAGACATCATTTTTTCTAACTTTAGATATGAGTGTAGTTTCAACATACCTTTCTTCTTCATCTGAATCATCCTTCATAGAAACAAATATTACCTCAATGTCTTCATTAGAATTAGTAGTAGATTTTTTATCTTTTTTCAAGTAACAAGCCTTCTTTCATTTTTCCTTGTAATCTTGGTTATCTCTTCTTTCAGAGTGTCAATTTCTTCTATAGCCTCATTCATCACTTTTGTCATACTTCTTTCCATAAGATCTGTCATTGTTTCTTTCATCCTTTCTCTTGTTAGGGCATCTAGCAACAAAATGTTCAATTTGTTTGCAATTAAAATAGACCAATGGTAATTTAACTTTATATCTTCCTTTACCTATATGTAATCTTCTAGCCATTAGTGCTTCAAGTTCATCAAGTTCTTGGTCATAACTATCACTGTCACTATCATTTCTCATAGTGTGTTTGTGACTAGATTTTCTTATTTTCACAGAAGATTTGAATGCAGACTCAATAGTTGGTAAGACATTGTTTTCATAGTTGTGTTGGTGCTCAAATTGACAAATTGGACTTCCTATGGATTTCTTTTATCCAATGAAGAGAAATACAATCGATTTGCCAACGAACAAGGTTTCAAAAACCTCTTACAATTTTGGCTTCATAGAACCAAGGCTGGTGGGCCTGTACCTTAAAATTTTCTTCAAAATATTCTGTAGGCTTTCTATAGTAGATAAGTAATAACTTCAATTCCTACTTCTCAAGGTGTTAATAAGATCAACAAACTAAAAATACGTGTTATTAAATATAATGTTATTTTAAAAATTGCTTGATATGATTGAGATATGAACTGGATAAGATGAAAGAAAAGAGTAATTCAGAACTTGAAACAAAGGAACCTTATACCGCAATTTAGTTAACAAGAGAGACCAGTGCTTTATTTCAATAATGGGAAATAGAGTCGATAATTCTTCAATCCTACGTTCAACTTCAGAGACAGTTTTGAAAACAAAAGCTTATCACCTTAAAGGCATTATGAGATGCACATATAACTAAAAAGTTTTAAAATACTTCAATTTAATATTATTCCTTAGATGAAGGACCAATTGATCAAGGCTTTAATCAATAGGATTTAACCATGCAAAAATGAGAAAGAAACAATTGAATATATAGAATATAAACTTGAAATGAAATATACACAACTCAAAACTATCACTCTAAGGAATTTCCAATTGATTTATCTAAAGGACTTGATTGTAAATAAATAACAAGAATGATTGCAAAATTGAAATAAATATAGACTTATTTCTACCTGATAATAAAACGTATATCAGATCCTTGCATACAATGTTTGAAATCTAATATCTTTCATTCCATCATTCCCCAAGAATCCATAGTTTCCACATATCAGTCATCATGTTATTATTCTTATTTTATCTTCTTTGCAGATTTCTGAATCCATATAAATATGAAATTGAAAGGGTGTGTAAAACATCACACCCTTTCCCTAAAAACTAATCTATAACTGACTATATTATCAATTACATTGATTTGAGATACAAATCTCTTCTCTTCATTAACTACAACTACTAATCATTTGGTTGGAAAACCTTCTTAACTATTTGGTTTGTTTAAAAACCTTCCCCAGTTGCATTTAGAAGTTGATGGCTGGTATGTTGAAGATTGCAAAGGTGTTTTGGATATACTCTTCCCTTCCAGCGTGGCTGCTACTTACTGACGTATATTTGATGTCATTTTGCATGTAGATTTGTTTTGCACATGGGAAATTTGATGACTTTAATGCTAAATAAGTGCCATGGTGGTGGTTGAACGCCATGTCTTACCATTATTCTATTTACTATCCTTTCATATGTTGGTGTCTATCCCTTTGTAGTGCGCCTGATTTCTGAGTATTACCATTCTTCTACATTTTGTATGGGATTCTGCATTTCTTTCGCAATCAGTCCAACTTTGATTTGAACGTTGGAGAGTGTATGTTAGGGAAGGAATATAATGTTTTTTTCATGGAAACAATAAATTTTTCACAAAGAATTTGGTGGACTTTGCTCCCAATGTGTTTATGGCTAACTGTTTACATATTCTCCCTGTCCATTGCTGTGATTTATCGGTCATTGTTGTTGCTGAATACCTTTGATGTTTGCATCGACCCTCGCTGGTGCTAAAAAAATTTGCTACACCATTTTCTAATGAAGGTGGAAGCCAAGACGTTTTAAATATCTCTACAAACTTCTATACACAGTGACCATTTGGCGAGGGATTTAGTATCTTGTTTGCATTGACCCATTCTGTAGCTGTTTGAGATGGCGACCAACATGCAATGGAGGCATGGTGTGTTGAGATGCATAAGATCCACATCAACCATTTCTTGGAGTTGATTTATTTTTACAAACTTCTATCCATCGACCACATTAAAAGTTGATGTTGATGGAGAAACTCAACGTGGAATTTCATCCTGCCACCTTTGAACAATATAAACAATAATCATGTTATTATTGTTATTTGCCAATGTAATAATAATGATTAGAATATAATTATAGTTTTTAAACCATCTCAACATTAATAATAGATAAAAGAAGAATTTCAAATAATAATTAATCATAAAGCATTAACTACGTCAATAATATAATAATTATACCAAGATTTATAACTTTTGTTAATTAATATTTCTCTGTACTAACTCCTTTTATTTACTCAAAAATATTTGTTTAATAATAACGATAGCATACCAATATAATTTTATCTTTTCTTGATTCAAATGGTATGAAATTCATATATTAGGATAAGGCATGTTAAAATACAACTTATGCTCATGATGATTAACATATGAAACCATAATTATATACTAATATCATAGATAAAGAATAAGAACATAAATAATTATAGATTAATGTAATATTAATATAAATTTTAACCTTCTTTTAAACAACATTTTCCATAACACTGTTATTCAAATTCCATTTCATGTTTATAAGCATAACATATTTTCTACAAGACACACACACACACACACACACACACACACACATATATATATATGAAAAGGAAATATCATTTATCATTATTTTTACTAATCAAATTATAACATATTGTAATCTTCTAGATCATGATCATGGATAAAAACACCATCACTCCATTAAAATGATAAATATTCAAACCCCTGGAAGATTAATTAAATCAAGATCAATCCTTTTCAAAACATTAAAACACTTGAAGGCATCGTTAAATCAAAGACATGATTCTCCTCATAAAAATATTATCTCTTAGTTCATGATCGTAAGTTAATTGCTTCTACCATAGATGTGAATTTAGAAATTAATAATGCAATGGTAAGATATGCAGAACTCCATTTAATCACATTAGGATTTATATGAAAACATCACATAAGACTTTGAACTTAATCAAAATCGCATTCAAGATCAATTGCAATTACATTATGTCCTTAAGGGAAAAGGTCATAAGATTAGGTTCCTAGATTCCCCTAAAGAAAATGATTCTAAGATAATGAAAATCTAAAAACATTAAACTATGAGACATATGAAAGTGAGTAAATACATGATAACACTTCAATATAAGAATGATGGTAAACATTAGAAGCTATAAAAGACAAGTAAACATATGTGAATAGTTACTTCCCTGAATGAGAATGGATATAAATCACTTTGTCGACATGGGTTCCACCAGTGGCTCTTTCTGGGAATGTGTGTTTATACATGAACATAGCAAGATCCAAGCTATCTCTAGAAAGCAGACCATTAGAAAACACAACAATGATATATGTATATAAGAAAAAAGGAAAAAGAAAAAGCACTTGCCTATTGTTATCTTTAATGAAAGAAAGGTTTAAGATACTGACCATGCACAGGAAGTTCTTGATTGTAACCTTCCAAATCTTGTAAAATATAAGAATTCTCACCTCCTTTACCAATGATGACAAAAGGACCTATCCATAAAGCATCAAACTTTCCATGTTTACCTTTGTCTTGATCTTTCACATTCCATCTCAAAACTAAGTCTCCTTCCTAAAATTTCCTTTCTATGGTTTTCTTGTCAAATAAATCTTTTACTTTCTGTTGCAATTCTTGATTTCTTTCATGAGCTCTATTCCTTATCTCATCCAATTCTGCAAGTTGTAATAGTCTATCTTCCATGAAATCCACTTCTTCATATTGTTCTTCATCCGTAAACTTATACACTAGAAAAAAATTATTCAGTGATAAGTGAGCTTTCTTTCCATAAACAAGTTCATATGGAGCATACTCAGTAGATTTCTTAACTATAATCCTATCTGCCCAAAGTGCGAGAGGTAATTTTGAATCCCACGCTCTTTTGTTATTATCTAACATCCTTTTGATAATTTTCATTATATTTTTGTTGCTAGATTCTGTTTGGCCATTCCCTTGAGGGTGATAAGGGGATAAAAATGAAATCTTTATTCCATACTTCTCATGAAATTCAATAAATTCTATAGATCTGAAACACATAGCATTATCACAAACAATCTTATGAGGAACACCAAATCTTGTCAATATCTTTTCAGTCAAAATTTTGATTACCACTTTACTAGTAGCTTGTCTAGTTGGTATGGTTTCCACCCATTTAGTGAAGTAATCAGTAGCTACCAAAATCCACTTATGCCCACCACTAGACGTATCAGTTATTTCACCTATGAAGTCTATTCCCCACATTTGGAATGGTTCTTCAGTAGACATGGGATTGAGAGGTAATGCACCATTATATTTGAGTTTTCCTGAAAATCTCTGACATGCTTCACATTTATAAACATATTCATAGAAATACTTAAATATGTATGGCCAATAGTATCCCACATTCAATATCTTATGTGTAGTGGTTTTTGCTAAAAAGTGCCCGCCACATGCTCCATCATGGAGATCTTTTAGCACTTCTTTAGCTTGGTATGTATCTAAACAAAAGAGAAGTACACCATCCCTATTTTTCCAATATAGGTCTCCTTGCATCAAGATATACTTAGATGCTTGTAACTTTATTGTCCTCTTTTGACTATTTTTAAGGTTCTCAGGACACTTCATGTGTTTCAAAAAATATACTATATTAGTGTACCAAGGGCATCTTTCAATACTTGTATGAGTTTCACTTAGATCAATATGATTCACTTGTAATGCATCCATATTTGACTTTGCCATCAACTTTGCTAATCCTTGTCCTCTAATAATCTTAGTGATTTGAATCTCTATGTCAAATTCCTAAATCTGATTTACCCATCTGCATCTTCTCCTAGTGACTTCTGATTGTCTAAATATATCCTTTACTGCTACATTGGGAACATAGGCTAACACTTTTGCACTAACAAATTATGGCCTAAAGGATTTCACTGCCTTTACAAGAGCATAAGCTTGTTTCTCATTCATATCATAATTTAGCTCAGAAGCTTGAAGGTTTTTACTAAATAATGCTATTGGTTGTTCATATCTTTCATCATTCTTTTGTAATAAGACAGCAGCAATGGTATGATATGATGCAAAAGAAAATAATTTAAATGGCTTAGTATAATCTGGGGATTTGAGAATAGGGGCTTCCTTAATTGCCTTTTTAATCTTTACAAATGCCTCCAAGGCTTCATTTCTCCATTTCATGTTTGCACCTTTCTTCAACATTAAAGTAATGGGTTTAATTATTTCTGAGAAGTTTGGGACAAATCTTCTTACAAAATTGATTTGTCCAAAAAAGGATTGAATCTTTTTAACACTCTTAGGAACCTCAATTTTATCAATTGCTGCAATGCTTTCTGGTTCTATTCTCACCCCATCCTTGGATACTATATTTCCTAATAACTTTCCTTCGCTTACTGCAAAATGTCACTTCTTTGGGTTCAAAGATATCCCATATTCAAGGGCCCTTTGAAAATTTTGTTCCAAGTGTCCACAGTGATCTTCTGCCCTTTTGGAGGAAGCAGTTAAGTCATCTTGATATACCACCATAATTACATCAATGAAATCCTCAAAGGCTACATTCATTTCTCCTTGGAAGGTAGCTCCTGCATTAGTGAGTCCAAAAGGCATTCTAGCATATACATAAGTACCCCAAAGTGTTGTAAATGTTGTTTTATATTGTTCCTCTTCTTTAACTTTCACCTAGTTATATCCTGAGAAACCATCCATCATTGATAATAATTCATTTCTCGTGACCTTTTGTAACAATGCTTCCATGTTAGGTAATGCATATTTGTCCTTCAATGATGATACGTTTAGATTTCTTAAATCCACACAAAGTCTAATATCACCATTCTTCTTCCTGACAGGGACCAAATTTGAAACCCATGTTGAGTGTCTGATTGGCTTTATTATACCATCATCCCTCATCTTGATTATCTCATCTTTCATTTTAGGGGCTAAAGTAGGGTTTATGGGTCTTTTCCTTTGTCTAAATGGTTTAGCATTAGGCTTCAAAGGTATCTCATGTTGAAAAAATCCTCTCGGTAAGCTTTAAGATCATCATAGGACCAAGCAAATACATGTCTATATTTTCTCAATAATCTGATAATATATGTTCTGATCTTGGGAGTTAAACTTTTACCCAAAAATACTTCTTTTGGAGTCTCTTCACTTCCCAAATTTATCCTTTCTATATCATCCATTGTGACATTAGTAATTTTCTTCTCCAACTTTGAATCCTTATTGTCAAACAATCTCTCCATTTCTACAAGACCTTTAGGAACTTTATTGGTTTTTAACTGAATGACTTCCTTTCCAAATAACACTTCTTTCCCATTTTCTATTTTGACATGAGCATTCAAGTCTATTAACTGATTTTCATATTCTTGTTCACATGCTAAAAACTTGATTATATCTCTATCATCTTCAAATATTTGCCAGATGTTGATGTTATCCAGTATAGCAGGCCTAGTTTTAACTTCAACTTGAACTATGTCTTCACAAGGGATATCATTATGCTTTAATGCCAAATTAGCCATAAAATCCCCAAGGATATTTTGTGATCTATCTATCCAATCAATAGAGAAAGCTTCAAAACATTCCATAGAATCGTATACTTCATTTCTATATCTTTTAAGGTGAAGATACTTAGCAACAAATTTACTTTTAGCTTGAGAAATAATTAACTCAGAATCACCAAAAACACTTAAACATTTTATTCCATGTTTATTAGCTATCTTTAAACCAAGAAGTGAAGCTTCATATTCTGCAACATTATTAGTGCGTTCAAGATCTAGTAAGAAGGAATATTTAAATGTTTTCTTATCAGGAGCAAAGAAAATGACACTAGATCCATTACCATATTTAAAACAAGCACCATCAAAATACATTTTCCAAATTGTATCATTATTTGTTTTAGCATGTAATTCAATAGGTTCAATATTATGGATTGCATTTTTTGAAATACTTACTTGAAAGTTATCCATATCAGAATGACAGAAATGTGTAACTAAGCTTGGATCCACTTCCTCAATAATGTAAGGAATTCTAACCTCTCTATCAATTCTTACATTCTTACCATTTACTGGAATAGAAGCATAAGAAAGATCTAGCTGAATACTACCTCCTACTAAGATAGACCATTGTCTTGATAAAAGCATTCCATAATTGGCCAGAACTTCAACCACAGTAATATCCATTCTATAAGACATTTCAGGACATGTAGGAAATTTAAATTCAACATTTTTCATTATACCCACAACAGGAACAGATCTATTATCCATAGCATAGCATCTACCAAATTTGGTATCAACATTCATTCCTAATTCTTTCATTGCATCATTAGGCATAATATTCACTGCAGCGCTTGAATCTATCATGCAATTTTTTCTTAAAGTAGTTCCTAAATAAATTGCTGGAGGATCCTTCACTTCTTGGTTAAGATCTTCCTTATTACCTACATTAGACAATATTTTCAAAGCTTCACTTTTACATTCAGGTATTTTGACTATTTCAAGAAAAGGAACATATATTTTAACTTGAGATAATGCATTAGACATGAAATAAAATTCATTTGGAAGAGATTTACTAACCACCTTTTCTCTTACCATTGTTGGAAAGTCCTGAGGTTTAGCTTGTTTATCTTGAACAATGTTTTTGTGTTTCAACCTCCTTGGATCAGTTCCCTAGTCAAGTTTCCCTCTTTCTACATTTACTGTTCTATTCCTTAACTTGTAATTACTTCTTTCTTATTCTACTACAGCTATTGTATATGCTTCCTTTTCCTCCTCTATTGATTTTCTTAATTTTGGAGGACCACCCTGACAGTCCCCATATTGATATACTCTATTTAGATCATCCTTGCAGTAGTATTCATCTAAAGAGCTATAATCATCATATCCCCACATAGGATCTGTTGATAAGTTATTTATTGTGGGTTTTTTATCATCATCATGATCTTCATCTTCTTTCCATCTTTGGGCAACAACACAATGTTCATAAGAATGTGGCATTCTGCAAGCTTCACACCATGAATAATTTTTGACAAAATGGTTGTTTTTCTTCAATGGATCAAGTGTGTGTAATTCCTTGTTCACTGGTTTCACATCCTTCCATTCTTTGTTATAAGGCATATCTTGTAATTTATACCTATCATTTTTGTATGGTACCCGATTACTCTGGTTGTACTTTAAATTGTCTCTTCCATTATTCACTTGGAGGCCTTTTACCATATTCATAAGTTTGTATATTCTATCTTCTTCCTTGTGTTGCTTAGGCTCTTTTGGATTAAACAACTGAGTGTCCTCCCTTTTATTGATTACACCAGATGCCTTCCTATCATTCTCAATAGTTATAGCAATCTTGAGAGCATGTGCTAAAGTAGCA